>VWZS01007215.1:109705-141227 GCA_013397075.1 Rhabdornis inornatus
ACCGGGCCCCGGCCACAGCCGGGCTGTGGGATAGCTGGCCCCTGCCACAGCGGGCTCGATGAGGGTCCCCAGCCTTGCTCCCCTCCGGGTCCCGCCGTGCCCAGGAGAGGCGGCAGCGCCCCCCAGCGGCGGCACAGCCCGGGCCCCGCCCACCCCGGTCGGGGGCGGGGCCTGCGCGACCGGCACCGGTAACTTTCCAGCCCTGCCCACGTGGTGCGGCGGCAGCCGCCCCCTGGCGGCGGCGATTGGCGCAGGCGGGCCCGCCCCCCGTGCCTGCCGCGGTGCCNACCGGCGAGGCTACGCTGTCACGATGCCGCGCCCGGCGGCTTGGTCTTGGTCTTGGTCCTGGTCCTGGTCCTGGTCCTGCTCCCGGTCCCGGTGCGGCGGTGCCGTCCCCGTCCCCTTTGTGCGGGATGCGGGAGGCGCCGTGGCTCCATCACTGCCAATCAAACTTGTTTTTCTCTCTCCGCCTGCACTGCCTGCGCCGTTCACCAGGGGCGCTGCCGCCGCCGCCGCCCGCACAATGGGACCCTGGGTACCGGCCCGGGTACCGGCCGCCCGCACCGCCGTAGGGGCCCCTGCCACGGGCGGTCGTACTTCCCCCTCCTCTCGAATACCCAGGCACAAGGGCCGGGCGAGAGGTGCTGCCGCGGCACCGTTTCCAGCGAATGTTACCGGAGGAGCCACCGGTACCGACGGAGCCACGGTCTCACCGGGCGAAGGGATGAGCCCTGGCCGGGCGGGGAGCGCGGCGGGATCCGCTGACCCCTCTCCCGCACATCCCGGCGCTGTCCGGGCTCCTTCAACCTCCTGCCTTCTTTATGTGTTCACGGCTGCCGGCCGGGAGCGCCGGGGCACCGTTTCCCCGGCGGCTCCGCCGGGCGGAGAGGGGATGAGGTTAGTGGTGGGTACGCAGTTGAGGTGCCTGTTAGAGTTCAGGGGGCTCGGACACAAGAAGATTCCCCTGGGGAGGGAGGCGATGCTCACACAGCCCAGGAGTGAGAGTGGGTGCAGGGGAGGAGGAGGAGGGCAGTGGCCGAGGAGGATGAGGAAGGTGGCACTGGGGCCAATGCGAGAGGCTGGGGAGGCAGAACTGAGGGGATGTGGCAGGTGGTGCCGGTAGGAGACACCCTGGGTTGAGCTGGTGCCTTTGGGAGTGGGCAGTTTAGCCTGGCTGAGAGCCAAGGTGGCTCTTCTGCACCTTCATCCCCCCCTTCCTTCATCATCTCCTCCCAAGACATATCTGCCTGCTTCTTCCTCCATCATCAACTGGAGAAGCAGAGTGAGGAGAGCTGGCACCACCAGAGGCTGAGCCATGGGCTGGTTGCTCAGCTCCTTACTGGGGACCACCTTTCCCTGAGGGCAGTAGAAGGGCCCCTAGCTCCTCCACCTCAGCCCTCCAGGAGCAGAATACCAGTGGCTGTAGCCCCTTGGGTGTCCTCATAGCATCTCATTCCCCCAGGCAGAGAGACTTTGTAGGGGGCTTTTGCAGATCACTTCTGGCTTTCATCTTCTCCTGTCGATCAGAGAAGCTGGTGCTTTTCATCTCTTTCCATTTTGAGTTTTGGGGTTTTGTGGACCCCTTTTACCAGAGGAAGTGAGGAGGACACTCCAAATGTTATCGAGTAAATCCTTGACACTTGAGCGATGGTGTTTTCATCAGAAGTACAGCATGGTGGAAGGTAGCTTGGGCTGCTTCCTGCACTGCCTGTGTGGGTGCAACTCCTTTGTGCTGCCACACAGCTCACCCCACACAGCTCTGTCTGCCCCTCACCCCTGGGTGCTTTGCCATGCACTCTGTAGCTTTGGTGGTTTGCAGAAGTGCTCCTGGTTTTCTCCTATGCCACCACTGTTGCCATGCTCCAGTCACCAGCCTTTGGGTGACTGCACTGGAGAGACATGTGGAAGGAACAAGACAGTGGTGTCAGCAGGGCCAGAATTTCCCAGGAGAGATTTCAGTTCAAGCCTGGGAGAAGAAATGCATCCTTTGCATCCAAGGGTGCTGCCTGGGCTCCCACATGCGAGCAGGAGCTGTGGCTTTCTGTGTGACAACGGTTAGCACCTGCTGTACCCGTACCTTGAGGTGGGCAGGCTGCAGGTACAGACCATGCTGTTGGGTGGGAATTGTGGCAACATGGTTGTTGGAGCACGGCAGCTGCCTGGGCATCTTTCCAACATCCCTGCCCCCTGTTCCCACTA
The DNA here is from genome assembly GCA_013397075.1 of Rhabdornis inornatus. NCBI lineage: Eukaryota > Metazoa > Chordata > Aves > Passeriformes > Rhabdornithidae > Rhabdornis > Rhabdornis inornatus. The sequence continues at coordinate 111,905 of VWZS01007215.1, forward strand.
CCCTCTCAGGAGAGGCTGGAGCTGTGATGGACTGGGGCCCTGGTGCAAGGCTGGTGTGGGCATTGCTGGGGGTGTCTGGGCCTCTCTTGCCAAGTTGCCCATCTGTGTTTTCTCTGGTGGGCACATCCAGAAACATCTTTGCTCTGTGCAGGACCCACTCCCATGCTGTCTGCTTGGGCAACATGTGGGGAGCTCTTCTGTGTGCTCCTGATCACATGGAAGGTACCAGGACATGGTTTCCCTCTTGGCTTGCCAGGGCAGGAGCTTGGGAGCCCCTCTGCTATTTCCACAGCTCTCTCTCATCTTGGTACTGTGCAGGAGGCCTCTGTGCTGGTGGTAAGGCAGATGGGCTGCTCCATTCTGGAATGCATTTTGTGTCATGTTTCTCCTGATCCAGCCTTGCACCACTACAAGAAGCATCATTCCTGGTTTGCCCTCTGCTTCCACTCACCACGCAGAGCCTTCTCCCAGAGACCAACCTGTGTGTCATGCTGTTGTCCTCCCGCTACCTGTGGCACTGACCAGTGCTCTGCCTGTTAGCCATTAGTGTCCCTCTGGCAGCACCAAGCTGGGAGAGGGATCTCTGCCCCTTGCAGAGCCTGGGCTTCGCTGGGGTGTGCTGCTGCAGCGGAGGCTGCTCTAGGAAGAGCTAAGCAAAGTGTGTTTCCTGCAGGTAGTGAAGATGTCCAGCAGCGACCCCGAGTGCCCCCAGTTCCTTTTTGTGAAGGTGCTGGCAAGCCGAGGGCGGCTGGAGGCAGTGACCCAGCAGATGGGCTACCACCCACAGTACCTTGACAGCTTCCTCAAGACGCAGCACTACCTGATGCACATGGATGGCCCCCTGCCCTTTGACTGCCGGCACTACATTGCCATCATGGTGAGCCCTGCTGGGGGTTTGCCAGAGGGAACGGGGGCTCTGCTCAGCCCCATGAGGCTCTCCTTAACCTCCAGCAGATAGCCTGTGCTGTGGGTTTCTAATCAGGGGCCAAAATCATGGCCTCCTGGAGGCTGAGCGAGAGGTGGGTGTGGGATGCCTATACTGCTGAGGCAGTGCACAGATGCTGATGTGCTGCTCTTGCAGGCAGCGGCCCGGCACCAGTGCCGGTACCTGGTGAACCTGCATGTGCTGCAGTTCCTGCGGGCAGGGGGTGACCCCCAGTGGCTGCGCGGCCTCGAATTCATCCCCCCCAAACTCCGCAACCTCAACGAGATCAACAAGATCTTGGCACACCGGCCATGGCTCATCACCAAGGAGCACATTGAGGTACTGGAAAGGGCTATCAGCCAGGGACCAGGATGGCAGTGGGGACAGCAGTGTCCCCCGGGGCTGCCAGCACCCTGCCTTCCTGCCTGTGTCACACTGCTGGTCTGTCCATGTTCTGCAGAAACTGCTGAAGATCAGTGAGTGGAGCTGGTCACTGGCGGAGCTGGTGCATGCCGTTGTCCTCCTGGCACACTGCCATGCACTTGCCAGCTTTGTCTTCGGCTGTGGCTGTGAGCAGGATGAGGGGCTGGGGGGCCGAGGCTCACTGAAGCCACTGTCACTCGGGAACCAGTGCTTCTGCGAGGCCACTGCCGGCAACAGCTACAGCCAGGAGCTGCTGCGTATCAACCGCAAGCGGGTGAGCCCCTGAGGGTGGGTGTGCAGGGGATGGGGGATGCCACTGGGACCACTGCCCTCACCCCCAAGCCTGTGTCTGTGCAGTCCCTGGACTCCTGCATGGAGCTGGATTCCCTCCGGGAACGCATGCAGCGGATCCATATGGAGACTGAGGGCAGGGACGAGATGAGGCTGCTGCAGCAGGACCGAGAGGAAGGTGAGGGGCAGGGAGCAGAGATGGGTGTACAGGGTGGGAGTTCATATGGCACATCTGGGTGTTTGTTGCTCCTTTATACCTTACATTTTCCATAATGTGTGTTTCAGAGAGGCTCATGGGATGCATGTGGGGCGGAGCAAGGGCTGGCTTTCAATGTCTGCTGTGGCTGAGAACAGGGCAGCTGAGCACTGCTCTGACCTGTCTGCAGGGCTCTCTCCTCTTGCAGATACTGATGGGGAAGTCACTGGTGCCACCAACCTTGCATGCTACATGCAGGACCCTGACTTTGGATACCAAGACTTTGCCCGGCGTGATGAGGATCAGACGCAGGTATTCAGAGTCCAGGTAAGACTCCTGCTCCCCTCCCCTCCTCTCCCCTCCCCTCCCCTCCCGGTTCCTCATGGGCAGCAAATAGCAGCAGACCTGCCCATGCAGACTGGCCCTACCCCACTAGGGTTGGGAAGAGAGAGGTGACTTCTGTCCCCAAGGGTTGATGATTTTTTTCACACGGCCCTCATGGAGGCTAGGGTCAAAATCATTCAAAAGCTGCTTGATAAGGGATGTTGTGGTTTGGGCACAGCCACCTCCAGAGCATATTCACTGATTTCTTCTGCTTCCCGAGGTCTCCAGCCCTTCTTCCTGGGAACATGCTCCAAGCTCCTCTTTGCAATTGCAAAATCCTCTTGCTGTGCTCAACAGGATTACTCCTGGGAAGACCATGGCTTCTCACTGGTCAACCGGCTCTACTCTGACATTGGGCATCTCCTGGATGAGAAGTTTAGGATGGTGGATGGTCTGCAAAGCAGTGCCATGGCCAAGCGGCAGGGCTGTGAACCCTCTGTTTTCAAGCGGGGCATCTGGAACTACATCCACTGCATGTTTGGCATTAGGTAAGGAAACCAACCTCACAGTCCAGGGGAGAAAACTCAGCTGACCCAGGTGGGAGGAGGGTAGGTCTCTCAGTCTATCATGCAGATGAGCATGGAGAAGGGAGGGAGGTGAATCACCTGCCTGGATATTGAGACAGGCAGGGAAGAGATACTGAACTGCTCTGGCCAGGGCAGGGGCTTTGGGGACAGGGTTTCGGTGGCTGTTTCCATGTGCCCCCCTGCCCTGTGGCTGTGCCATGACCCAGGCAGACCACAGGCAAGGTGCTGGCTGTAACTCTCCACTGTGCTCCCCACAGGTACGATGATTATGATTATGCAGAAGTGAATCAGCTCCTGGAGCGAATGCTTAAAGTTTACATTAAAACTGTAACCTGCTACCCAGAGAAGACAAACTCAGAAATGTTTGACAGGTTCTGGAAGCAGTTCAAGCACAGTGAAAAGGTGGGATAGCTGGCCCCTGGCTCTGGCTGCAGTGGGGTTGGGAGTGGGCAGGGGCTGCACACTGGCATGCTTTGGGGGGGTGTATGGGAGACCTTTTAGCCACCAAACTAGTCTGAGGCATGTGGGGGGGAATGAAAACTGGCTGTTTGTAAGGAGTTGGGCTTAGGGTGGCATGGGGCTGCCCACTGTGATGAGACCAGGGGCACCAGCAGCACAGGCATCTCCAAGGTCATTACCCCAGTGGTGAATGCTTCCTGGCGAGTCCTCTGTCAAGCTGTAACTCACAGGAGCGGCTGCTGTGGGTGTCAGGGACTGTGCTGCTGCCAGCCTGGAATGCTGGTGCCAAGTATGCAGGGGACTCCCTGGCACGCAGCTCTGGGAAGCAGCCATAGCCTACAGGACTGGGAGGAGGGGCAAAGGGGAGCTGCCTGAGCTGGAAAAATTGATGGCATTTTGATGACAAAAGACTCGCCCGGGTGGACAGTTGCTTGCACCGCTGAGCACAGCATACTCGGCTGCCTAAGCCTTTCCTGCTGTTCCCCCAGGTCCACGTGAACCTGCTCATCCTGGAAGCCCGGATGCAGGCAGAGTTGCTGTACGCGCTGCAGGCCATCACCCAGTACATGATCTCCTAGATGGTGGGAGCTGCACTGCAGCAGGGCGGGGCAGCCTCCTGTCTCCCTGAACTCATGTGGGACCCAACTCATGTGGGACCCATCATGCTGGGACCGATGGCGAGGGATTTCTTGATTTAGTTTACTTGACTATTGTTCCTTTTTGTTGGTTTCCCCCCGCCTTGTGGGGGTCACTGAGTGGCCCTGTTACGTGCAATTACCAAACTGTGAGGCAAATCCGTGCTGCTGAGATGCTGGAGACTTGAACGAGTCCAAGGAGGACTGCCAAAAACATGGGGGAGAGGGAAGTGGGAGGGGACTGGGGCCAGATTAGAGGGATGCTCCTTGCCTGGGTGCTGTGGGAGCCTTGGTGGCACAGGGAGGGCAGAGGGGAGAACTGGCTTCCTTCCCTGTGCTGCAGTGGCTGCTCTGCTTGCAAAGCCACCCTTGGGCACCTGTCCTCATTGCGATGGTGCCTCTCACTTGGGAACAGTGCAGGCAGCGTGTGGGAGTGTTGCAATGTTCTGAGTTGCAGGGTTAGGCAGCAAGAAGTGCTGGCTCCTAGCAAGGGCCCTTCCCCAGGACAGCAAGGGGATGCACTTGCTGCTTATGTGTTATGTTCTTTAGGTCTATGTGCCAAACCCTTCTGGGATGGACAAGAGATGACCCAGCAAACTCCAAACTGTGAAGCTCTTGCTGGCAGAGCATCCTTGTGCTTTGCTTTCTCCGACAGCGGGATGAGGTCTTTGACAGTGTTCAGGCACTGGAGGTTTCTGCTGGGGACTTTAGCAGTCCTAAGCTCCTCCTCTGCTTTCCATAAGCAGAGAGGCAGGAGGAAGAAGGGAGGCTTGTTAATGTGTTTGAGTTAATTGATTTGTATCTTCTTACCACCATGAAAGGCCTGAGGTCCTGTGCCCAGTCACTTGCTTAACAGCATGGTGGAGGAGCCTGTGGTCAGCGCAGGTAAGCTACAGGAAGCTTCTCCTTGAATGTGGGTTGGGGGGCACTCCTGGGACTGCCCCGTTTGAACAGAGGCAGCCTCTCCACCAGCCTTGCCCTCTGCCTGGGGGGATACATCACCATTCCCTCATCTCCCTGGGCTGCTCCCTGCCTGTGCCACAACCCCTGGCCGGAGAGGTACAAGGGCACCAGTGCAGGCTCCGGAGAGCAGCCACAAAAGGGGAATGAAGCCACCCATTGTAAGTGGGAGCCTGAAGCAAGGGCAGCTGTCAAGTCAGCCAGCACACGCTGCTTCAGTCGACCTGTTTACTGCGTAAATATACGGGGAGAAAACCTTGTGTATGGAAGCTACAGAAAAAGCCTATTTTTGCTATAAATATATTATGTTTGACATGGATGTGTGCTTTATTTCTGCCAGATGTTGGGAAGTAGATCCAAACTTGCATGGTTGCTGTGAAGGCAGGACAGCAATGCATAGCTGACCACAGCCCTGAGATGGCCCAAGTGCCAGGAAACCAAACATCATGCACTGACAGCTCTGGTCCATAGTCAGCAGCTGGTCACTCAGGCTACACCTATCCTGTTCAGTTCAGCTATGTCCTCTTGCCATGCTCAGATAAGCAACTGCTGCAGCATTGCGTGTTTGATAGGAAAAGAGGGTTTTTCAAGGGGCTGTGGCATTCCAGCAAGGAGGAGTGGAGTGTGTCAAAGGAAGGAGCTGGCTGGTACCTGGTTAGAGGTGGCCAAGGTGTGGGTGCTGCTTCTGCAGCTGAAGAAGTATTTTGCTCACAATCCCAAGCAGCTGCTCAGTGAACAATGCCAGGAACCAGGATCAACTATTTCCTGATCCACGCTGCTGGTGCTTTCCCTCCACTGGGACTAGGCCAGCTTGTACTGGGCCAAGCTGGTGCCTGAGCAGTAAAAGGCCAGGACAACTGCTGCTGGGTAGTAGCTGAGTCAGTACTGGTGCTGGAACAGTGACACCAGTGCAAGGATGACTGGTGCTGGGACAGCTACCATCAGGCTTGGCTAGACAGTGCTGGGACTGACTGCTATGCTATCACTTTGCCCCAGCGAGGGCTGGGCAGGGATCAGGGAGCTGGTTGTACTGCTCACTGTCAGGGGTAGCATTGGCTAACCATAACAGCCTAGCTGCCTGCCAGCCAGTTTGCCAGTGTCCCTGCTGTCCCTGCAACAGCAGGTCTATCCCCTGCAGGGCTGGGATGAACCACAGCAGCCAGTTCCCCACAGAGCTCACTGCTCCTGAAGCTGGCAGCACACCTGCAGTGCTAGGCAGCCTGGGGCCGACTCCCAGCCTGCTGCTAGCATTCTCACCTCCCACCACCACCTGGTGCTGGCCAGGAAAGGGACAAGGCAGTGACAGCACGAGTCTGTCTGGTCGTGAGGGGCTGCCTGTCCCAGGTGATATGAGGTTGGCTCCCTTTTACCTCATCTCTACATCCGCACTAAGGGCAGGCCTTGCAGGGGCTGGGGGCAGCTGCCACACACTCCAGCTTGCAGACAAATACCAGCCACACCAGTAAGATGAAGGGCTCCGTGCTCTCTCAACCTTGATCAGAAACAAGCAGAGCTGCTGGCAAGGCCAGGAGAGACGGCAGGCAATCACACACAGCATGCCACAAGTCTGGCAATTTCAACACTTGCGTCCCTGTCCTGGTGGCCCCTGCATCCTTCACGTGCTTGGGCCAGGATATTCCTCCCTATTGCTCTGTGGCTGGAAGAACTGCCAGAGTCCAGACTGCCTCACCTCTGCAGGAACCTTGCAGGATATCCTGCACGTGGGTGCTGGGACACTGTGACTATACTGGGGATTACCGAGGGGAGGATGCAGCCACGTGCTCAAAGCAGTAACTGAGTTTCTTGCAAAGCCCGTAGCAGAAAGAAGTGCTGGCAGGTGAAGCCAGGACTGCTTTTCTAACAGCTGAGCCATTCCCACACTGCATGGTGGGAGGAATGGTGTGTCCTAGCCCACAGACAACACCAAGTCACACTGCAGCAATGGTACTGCCACAGCTCCTACAGCCCACCCATTCAAAGTCAGGCCTCTGGCTGCTGCTCTTACCACAGCTGTGAAGGCGAAATAATAGCACACGAGCTGAGGACAGCTCAGGAGAAGGCAGTGTGCACTCACCATGTCCCTGTGCCCCAGCCCTCCTTCCTCACACACCAGCTCCACCACAAAGGACACATGCGTAGGGCAGCAGCCTTCCCTGCTGTGCTTCCACACGGGGGCCCATCACTGGTGGCATACAGGTATTCATCAACCAGCAGGGGCTGAAGGCAAAGCAGGACTCTGGCCAGCAACCCAGCTGAGCAGTAAAGCTGTTTTTGCACTGGCTTCGTGTACTGCTGTTCTGCAGGCAACTACCCATAGACCAAAATACTTACGGTGACAAGCTGGGAGAGCTACAAGGTCTCCAAGACTGGATGAAAGGTGCAAACACGATGCATCGAACCCGCAGAACACAGCAGGACTCTTGGTGACTACCGAGGACAGTGCCACACCCATCAAAAGCAACCCCAAGGCATTCAGGTCCCATTTTGTTCTCCTTGGAAATGCTTAAATGGCACAAGCCAATGCACAAAGAGGTATACGAAGTGCTAATGGCTACTGGGCAAATGCACAAGCCCCTGTTGTGTGGCAAGTTTTGAACACATCCACTTTGATCCAGTCTTGTGTCTCAAACAGCACCCATCATTATGTGCCTGCAAGAAGCCCTAAGTAACCAAGGAACAGATAAGGGGCAGACAGTTCCCCTCAGGATCTCCTCCTAATTCCCTGTTTTTGTAAACTGGGTTAAATCTTGAAGCAGGACCCTTAAGAGCCCCTTAGAGTTGTTTGGTTATTTGCACTAACTATAGTGAAGAATAGAATTCAAAAACAATATACTGAGTATCCAAGGCTTTGAATGAAAATTTTCTGGCTGTACACATATTGTGCAATTTCAGAAATGAGTCTTTGTCCACAGCAGTGTTAGAACATCCCCAATTTGCCCTCCATGTGTCTAACCTGGCCAGTGGAACCCATGATCTACACTCCTTCCCTTGTTTCTCTCTCAACTCCTTATCTGCCACCACTGCTGCTGACAAACAAAGATACTAGAATGTAGCTATACAAAACAGAGTCACCTTCAGCACTCAGGTCTAGAATGGCAAGAAAGGAAGGGGCTAAAATAACCCTAGACTAGTCCTACAGGATTTAAAAGTCCCCAGGGTCAGTTTTAGGGCCTGGCACCCCATGGATCCCCATACACCGCCAGCAAGCTGTAACAAGGGGCTCTATACAATGCAGAGCGCATCAGAGACTTTCTGGGTGGTCACACCACAACCCTTCTGCCTCTGGCCAACTAAGGGGCATTCCACTGAGAGGGGGGGGCCCTAACAGGTGAGAATGACAGACGAAAGAAGATAAGGGCAAGGAAAAATAGCTGACTCTTGCCATGAGAACAGAACAAACTGGATGAGACACAGAGAAGAGGATTACAGGTTTTTATTTTTCAAATATTCCCCCCTAGTCTAGCACATTCTACAGTCTTGCTAGCACAGATGGTAACAAAGCCTGTAATGGTTCAGAAGTTACATTGCTACAGAGAACAAACAAAAGCAGAGGTTTATTCTCTAAAAAAAAAATATTGTGAGAAATAGGTGGAAGAGTGCACAGGGGATGTGGTGGAAACTATGTCAGGTAGTGGTGCCTGCCCTGTGTGCAGCAGACATCTGTGCTAGCAATGCAGAAACCTTTCCTAGGATCGCACCAGGTGAAGACTCCACTGTGCTGGAAGCACCATTTCAAAGAACCACCTCCACTGCGATATGAAGGTGGCTCCTTTCAGGAGAAGTAACCTATCTTCTATGTAGCCAAACCTCTCAAGACACCCTGGGGAACCCCACACCACCAGTCCCACACCACTGCCCTTCTGAAAAGCAATGAGGGCTCTGTTTTTGTGTCCCAGAACATCCCCTTCTACCACACACCCTAACACTGCCTCAGCCTAAGAACCATAAATGCAACACTCTCAGCTCTTACATATTCAGCTTCTGCTGCCTCTTCTTCCTGCTTTACACCACAGTATTAGCAGTGATTTTGATCCCATCAGATACTGCTTTCCATCAGCTACAGACACGTCAGCGTGCAGGGAAAGACATAAAGCCTAGTGAAGAGAGGGGATCCCTTTCCTGAAGGTCACGCAGGTGTGGTGATGGGTTAGCACATGCTCCAAGTTTTCACACAGACAGATCTTTCAGTCTGAAGAAGTCACCTCTTGCTTGCTTTTCCCCACATTAATTAGAACATGTTTTTCATTAGACAAGCAACTGAGGCAAGGCCTAAGCTATTCCCTGTTCATGCTCATGTCCCAAAGTCGATTGATTTGCTTTGTTTTTTGTTTTTTTTTTAATAATGGATCCAAACTTTCACATTTTGGTGACAGTTCAGGACATAACTCCCAAGGCACTCCTACCCATGGCACCAGACACAGGTTACTCAATCCTGGAGCAAGGCTAGCCCTGAAGCATTTGAATGTGGCTATAAATAAGCAACTAAGAAAGAAAATTAACAAATTATTAGCTACATAAAAACTTTCTAGGCATTTCCTTTGGAAAAGCTGATTAGTGCTACTTGCTTCTATTATGACTCTTGTTTATTAATACACCCAGGCTCTGGAATGCTTCATTCCTCTCATCAAGATGATGTGACTGTTGTTTTTAAAGCAGCACAGGATAAGGATGACATGTTTTTAGACACACTAGCAAGGAAAATTAAGGGCCCCCAGAAGCTTCCAATTTTCCAAGCTCTCACATGAAGCTGGAAGTACATGCTTGGAAGTAAAATATGCTTAAATTATAAAGAAAGTTCAAGCAATTTGCTAAACCCAAGTGTAAATAAAAGCAACAAGTCTGCCTCCTACTAAGCTCCATGGGCCTAGTTACCTGAATCCTTTGTGGCCCTGAGCTGCATGGTGTCTCCAATGCTGTGTAAGATGGCATTTGATCCTTTGAAGATGGAGAAACTTGTTGCCTCAGCTCAGTGAGGACAAGGAACACAGCATAAAGTAATGCTTCACGCCAAGAGTCCCCTGCCCACTTCCCTCAGGCACTTGTCCAGGAGCATCGCTCCCCATGCCACTGTCCCCTTCCCTTCTCATCCCACTCACAGCTGTTCTCAAAATCCCAGCTCAATCCTTCATTAGACCAAAAACTAGCCCAAAGTATGGGGCCTGTGGTGCTAATGTAGCATGAAGAGCCACCAAGACATTATCTGGGCTCCAGCAGCAAGTAGCAAATGCTTTGGGCAAGACTACAAAATATTGGACAAGTATTGAGAAACCCCCTGCCATGTACAGCCTTTCTGCAAGCAGCAGTTTAGGAACTTTAGAGTCTCCTGTGTCCTATGAGCAAGTATCCCAGACTAAAAAAGCTCAAAGTTCATGAAAACAAAGTGTAGAACTCCCAAGTTCTCTGCATCCCTGCCCTCTGTGCCCACAATACAAGCTATCCTGCTACACATACAAAGAAGAAGATAAGTTGCTTGCTTGAGCCTGCAACATTACATTCATGGTTTATTGAGCACTCTCTAAGTCTTCTGAACACCATTCTCAGCACTAGTGCACTCTCAAGCTTCTTCAACCACTGACAGCTCCTGCTGTGTTGAGGCACAAAGCACCTGTACAGACTGCTGCAAGGCAGAAATGTCACTGCCAGGAACCTGGTACAGCAGGACTCCAGCCAGAGGTGCTCCTATCTCCAGTGCTGTCTCCAGCAGTATGGCCCAGGAATATGGGGAAAAAAATAGGTATGCACTCTATTCCCTACTCAAAGTACAGAGTCTTTTCTGAACTCACACTGTAGAGTACTAACCATGATGAGCCCTGGTGTTGCACCTCCTTCAGCAGGATCAGATCAAGGACATGAACCAGCTGAGATTATGTCAGATCTTCCTGGAGTGCTACCTGAGTGCTCTGGGCCAGGCTGAGAGACCAGGCCAGCTCCTGGGTGCTGTCACAGTTAAGGGACATTTTGTAACAGCCTGAAGACAGCATCTCTTTCCCACATACCAACCCAGCCACAAACAGCTCACCATGGATTTCTGGTCTAAAGCACTGGTTACTGTCTCTTCTATTGCTTTGGGTTCTGCTTTCATGGGAAGTAAGCCAGACACTCACATTTAACATGACCACACATACTGGTGTCCTCTCCTTTGATACATTGCTGTGAATCACTGGCAGCCATTCAATTTGCCCTGTACATCATTGGATCAAGTTCCCTTCAGGACCCAAGCTAACAAGGTAGCATATTATGTGCCAAATAACATAAATCTCTCCAGTCTGTTCACTGCAGCTGAGAATGGCTGATTCTTATGCGTGGCACATGCCATCAGGTGTCATGAAAGGGTATCTATCCACTTGTGTAATGAACTAATTCCAGTGAGAATGTTCATCCACGCCTCAAGTGTGCAAACCCTGGGATTCCAGCTTAGGAACTGCCTTTTTGTTTATTTGTTACAATGAGGAGTGGCCAGACAGGTAGATTGTGGGTAAATCTGAAACATCACTGGGAGGTCTGCCATGAAGGCAGCCTTCAAAACAAAGATTATCAAACTATTCAAAGGCTTTGAAGGCATAGCATGCTGCAGATAAGACTTTTGAAGACTCCTTGTTGGAAGCAACCAAGCAATCACTCCTGTTCCAATCTCCACTCAAATGAAAATGAAAAGAGAGTAGACAAGCTGGTAAAACAATGTGGCCCATTGCACTGCATGATACAAACATCCTGAACTGAAACCACCTTCAAAAAAGACTGGAGAGTCTTTCTGCCATACCAAGCCTACCAGAACATCATGAAAGCACCATGTCTCCCACAGATCCTGCCACTGCAAACACCAAAACAGTGACAGCAACGTGCCACTAATGTTCTGAATTTATCTTTTGACCCCTAATTTCTGTCCTGCAAGACAGAGCAGGATCCCAGGTGGACCCCTGAAGCTGAGCCTACAGGCTTCAAGTTCCCCAGCAGTGGCAGAAGCTTCAGCAAGAAAACAAAAACCCTCAGAAACCAAAGTGAGCTACCAAATAAAACTGATCATGCCCTCCATAAGGGCTACGCAGAGTGTCAGCAGATCTAGCATGATCCAGTCCACACCATCTCCTTAGCAGACTAGGGAATCCATCCTGTGGATCAGCTGCAGGCCAGCTACCTAGGGGATTAGCTGAGAACGAGCACTGTTAATGATAAGCATTCCCTCCATTGTGCTCTTGGCTTGGCAGGAATGCCCAGCCCAAGCAGCTGTGGCTGAATGCCCTGCCAGGCACCTTCCCTCCTCCTCTTCTGGGGAGAGCAGCCATTCCCCAGTTACCCTGCGGTGTCCTTCCCACTTTTCCAACATTTTCAGCTTCTTGGCCCAAAATCCCTTAGGCCTGCCCCCTCCCATACCACAGTGTTATCTGGTATGAAGGGGACAGATGCAGCAAATGCGGTTTGTTTCTTTTTATCCAATAATCTCGTTTTTCAATTAAAATATATAATATATATTTAAAAAGGTTTAGAAAAGCTTCTATGTAATTTGCACCTACTTTTACATATAGATTACAATAGTGTACAACACTTCCCCACAGTGGTTTGAAACCACGGGGACCTGCCAATTCCTTCCCCTCAATCATATACATCAAACATCAAATGTGTTTGTTCCTAATACAGCTCTGAAAAAAGAGTCTGTCACTGCCGCCTTCTCAGACGGAGAGATGCGTTATAGGGACACACATTACATTGGTTTCATATTCACTGTAGAAAGTTCCCAGATTAGTAAAAAAATATTTCATCTATAGAAAATGCCCTTCTGAAAAGCAACCAGGGCTCTGTTAAGGCCACACCCAGGCTTTCCATTTTGCTGCTGTAGCAAGACAGATCAAAAACAAACCCAATGTTTTTATGTCCCAGAAAGCAGCTACTAGCACCTGTGCTTATTTTACAGCAGCCTGATGTATCAGGAAAGGGCTGAGAACAGCATAGGGACTTCTCAAAACATGCTTCTGATTCAATGGGGCTCAATTGGCACAGTGAAAAACTCAGTTTCCTCCTGTTCCACCCAGGGTTACAACGGGAATATACACCACGACAACCACCCTTCCCTGCAGAATGTTGATGGATGCTGCAGTGATGGGCACACTGAAACCAAGCCCTGAAACAGCACACCCTTCTCCCACAGGGCTTCTACCAACAAGCTCCCACCAATTCCTCTGCGAGTCTGTGGGATACCAAGTCCGCATCTGGTGGTTTGATCAGAAAGTCCAACTGCTCTGCCCCATGAGGCAAGCCAAGTGAGAGCAGAGCCAGCCCTCCTCCAGTCCGAGGCACTGGGAGACTCTCTGCCGTAGCAGAGAGGACAGCCAGTGAGAGATTCCTCCAGCAAACCCAACTCATCACACAGGAAAACACTATTGCCTGGCACAGAGTCTTCTGGCTGAGGTTTTTACCGGGGCTCATCTTTGGACATGGGTTTCTCCAGATGGTCCAAGGCAGGGTCAGGTTTGTAGGAAGAGCCATGGCACATAACAGGATTACTATTTTTAAACTCTTCCTGTTGCAGCCAGATGCAGGTTGCCCCTTCTTCCCAGATGGGCAGCCCCTTCTGCCCAAGGCATGCTGTGCAGGGAAACTGAATCCAACATGCTCCATTCTCTTCTCTGCTGGGGTGGGAAGTGAAGTCAGAACCCAATGTTCAAAACCTGAAGGACACTAGAAGAAAAACAAAGAAAAGTAAGAGTGACTGGTTAGAGCTCCACTTCAGTGGGAATCCTGGATGCATAGATAAGGAGTTAATTACTATCAATCTGTCCCTACAGAACAAACAGACCACAAAAGACCTTGATCAACAGAGAGTCAGGTGGAGGATGGAACGGCTCAGCTCCAAGCTTCAAAGTATGACTGAGACCAAAAGACAGAAAGGTCAACAGTAAGTATTCCTCCTGTAAGCAGACAGCACCAACAAGGCTCTGCAAGATAAGGAAGTTTAAAGAAGGAGTTGGCTAACACCAGAAGCATTGCAGGAGAGCAGCAAAGAAGACAAAAATTATTCTTCACCTTAAGCAACCACAAGTATCAATTGGTAGAGAAAAGACTGAAAAACAGACCTTTAAGGATCACACACAAACTGTTTATGAAAGACACTTAAAGAAATCCTGTCTCTACCCTCCTAATAATCAAACCTTTTTAGATACCTCAATCCCCCAAAAGTCTGAAAATCTCTTCTCAGGTCTTCTGCCTCACCTCAATAAAGCTGTCACAACTCATTTAAACAAACCTTGGAACAAGTCTAAGCAGACTTAGGACACTGACATAAAACCACCACTGTAGGTATATGATCCACTTTGAGAGGCAAAACAGCGAGATAAATGTAGGGCATCTCATCAGCTGCATTCAGTAACAGTGAGCATGCAATGAAACTGTGGAAATGAAAAAAAAAACTACAAGAGGGAATCAGCCTTGAACAAGAAAAGATAGTACGATAAAACAGAAGCCAGAGCAACGGGCTGCTTTGGGAAATTTCAAGTTTATGAGGGTTTTATTTATTTATGTTCTTGTCAGACAAAAATCCAATGTTTGGAGCAAAGGGAATTCGATAGAGCAAGAAAAGCATGAATCCAGACCAAACTGGGCAAGGGATAAAGAGTTCTCCAGACTCTGCAGCTGTAGGGAGTCTAACTGAACAACTAACAATAATTAACTAATATCCAGCAAAAGAGTAGATGGATTTTACACTCCCCAATAAGACCAAAACTATAGCACTTTACAAAAAAAGCAGTTCTATTTCTACGCTGTCTTCCTCTGTGGCTAAAAGCTCAGTTTGTGGGTGCTGCATCACTGCTGGGCAGAGACAAAGCTTAAATGTTTGATCTCTAATCTCCATGCAAAGAAACACAGGCAGGGCTCAAACAGATTCCCGGTGAAGCTGTGGACAAGCTCTCCGGCATTTAACTTGCAAGAAGAGGATAAAATCATGGGAGCTTTGAGCACCAAGGGTAACACCAACTAGCTCATATCTTCCTAAGTGCTGCAGATAAGACTAACCACTCTTTCCTAAAGATATCCTCTTGTCTACAAAGAGAAGTATTTCCCCAGTTCACTTTCATTCTGGCTATTCAAATCAGAATGTGATCACTGCGATTAACTGATGAAGAGTTTCTGCTCAGCATTATACCCATAACTGACCCAGAAGGCTGCAAGTTAAGTCCACAGGAACTACTCAGAACAGCTTTATGCTAGCGATCACTTAAGAATAACTTCTAGCAATCTGAATTCAACACAGAGAAAAATACAGTAATAGAAAGGATATGAAAGGAAAAATGCCTGCCACACCAGAGCAATATATAGCTTTCCCTTAACAGTGATTTCCAAACAGGGATCCTAGGAACTCACTGCAGTAAGGGAGAACTGACACAGTCTTGACCTCCTCACAGACACTGATGTCTGCAGCTCACCTGGTTTTATAACTCGCTAATTTGAAAAAATATTCTGCCTTCTTTTCCCAGGAACACTCCTATTTCTCTCCACATGTGCCCTGCTCCCTCCTTTGCTAGAAACCTGATCCACCTCTCTGTCTGGGCAGCCTTTTGCACAATACTTGCTCTCCTTTGGGGAAAAAGCTCCCCCTCATCCCACTCCATGGACTACAACATACAGGCAAAACAGAAAAGCTTTGCAAAACTCAGAAAAGGCAAACATAATCGGGCACAATAAAAGGCTTGAAGCAAAGCACACTGACAGGGTGTGGCCTCTCCTCCCGGGGCAGCAGTGCTGTGACCAGAACACCGAGAGACACGTGGGAGCTACGCTTTCTGCTCAAATGCAACAGTGGTTCAGAACTTGTTCCAGATCTCACTCCTTCATGTCCAGCACATTTCCCAGAAAGTATCACCTCAACTTCAGATGTGGAACAAAGAAAATCCAGGGATTTTAACATTCGTAGCTCCTCTGTTTTGATTAAGCAATTCACACAGAATATAATATGGAACATGAACATAACCGTGCTTTCAAGAGCTCCTGTTCTCCCTCTTAAGCACTTGACTATATCCATATCTACAACAGTACTAGACTCTACCCTTTGATAAATAATTCCTCAGCTTCTCTGCTTTACACTCTTAAAAAAAGAATCTATACCTGGTATGCTGTAAAAAGAGGTCTTGTCTACCTGGCCCAGGAACACAGGACAGCTTGCATATGTTTTGAAAACACTTCTGTGAAAAATATTTCATCCCTGAAAAGTCCACAAATATAATGGCCTGCCCCAGCATGGCATAAAAACAAAAAAGCAAACCCTAACAAACAAACAAAACCCACAACACAAAAGCTCAGAACAATATCCATTGGAAACACTGCTCAAAAAGCCACAGGCTCTGTCACTAACTTGCAAACAGTCCTAAGGCAGAAGGATACCATAGTTTTGTCAACCAAATTTGTCTTTGAAATCAAAACTGAGTTTCTGTATTTCACCTGAAGATATTCAATTTAAGACAGTAATTCAGCAAACGCACAGTTAATATGCATCACCATAAAAAGCCCCATAAGGAAACAGAAAAGTTTGACTGATCCTCCTCTCCCTACAATAAAGAGATCTGTTAGGTACAAACAGAAGAACACTACCAAGAAATGACATCCTAAGCAGTGGGATGTGACTCAGAATAAGACGGAGTTAAATGGTGTTAAAAGCCTCAATATATAGTGGTGCATCAATATATTTACACAGTTTAAGTAACACTAGCTCAAAGGACAGCATTTTAGTCTGTCTAGACCCAAGACACTTGTAGAGAATGGCTGCACTGACAGAGGTCACCTGGTCCAAACCACCTCCAAGATACTCAGGTGCCTAGGAAAGAGTATTAAGGTCAAGTAGATGATAATTTCTGTCCCCTTGATTTTGAAGCTCTAGGGCTCCCCACTACTGAAGCAGTATCTGCAGTTTGCCATTACTTCTGCCTGCTCAGCTGGACAGTACTAGCAGTTGAATTTGCAACACTAACAAATACCACATCTGCCTCCTAAAAAGGAAATATTCTTGGCAAGGCTTCCACTTTCCAACCAATAACCAGCCTCTGCTCCTGTCTGTCCACTTTCCACCAGTAACTGAGTTCCAAGTGTTAAGCAGGCCTTCAGCTGCAGTTCCCTAATTCTTCTACTGCCTCTGGTTTAAGTGTTTCAAATTAGGGTGTCACAGCCTCAAAAAATAAAGATATTTTAAAGTCTTGTTGTCATATACACTATTTGCCAAACTGAATCTATTTGTACAAATATGACAAATTGCTGAAGAGGCAGCTTTGCTGTGCATGGGATAGCACTAACACATCCTTCTTCCTTCCACCTCCATCCACACTGCAGACTCCTGTTTCCTACTCTAATAATGGGAAACAATTCAGTAGTTAATGCTGGTGAGCCAGCTGACCTGACTTTACAGACATTATCCCAGGTAAAGTTAGGGCAGAAGGTGTGATAAAAGCGACTGTGACACAGTACACACAGACCAAAGCAGACAGTCATGACATGGACATGCTTTGCTACTACACATACTAGACAATTCTGCAGGGATAATAATAACCTGGATAGAAACACAGTATGTGCTTGGCTCAGTTCAACCATTCTGTACATATTGGTGGATGTCTTTATATATGGAATCAGTACATGCTCTCATGTCAACTGTAGAGCTGTAGGCACTGCCTGATGTCCTGTGACAGAGTCATCTTGGGTGACAGGAGACAACAGGAGTTTCATTTGGGTTGCTGTTCTATTTCATAAAGGAGCTGACTACCTGGTAAATCAAATCTACCTACCTATAAACAGCTTTTTCTCCTCTGAAAAAGTACCATGACTCTTCCAAAAGCTTTTCACTATGCTTTCAAAGAGGTTCCTTTAACTGCTGCAGAGTTGGGCACAGGAACCATCTTAGACAGGGCTGTTTCCACAACTGAGCTGTAGCATTTTGCACAATTACACCTACCTTTTTGTGCTCCTGAAGTTAACTTGGTACCCAGGTATGGTTGGAGGCCTGTGAGGTGCTGGGATAGCTGGGAGTAGGCAGAATAGGTTCAAAATTAAAGTCCAGTCCTCCATCCATGAGTTCACTGTTGATTATGTAATCCATATCACATTCAAGGTTCTCCATGTACATGTCAATATCCAGGTCAGTGGGCAGCCTGTCCTGGTTCAAACCCAAGGGAGCAGGGCTGGTAGATGAAAGGAGCACTGGACTACCCAGCTGGACTGACTGGGCAGCTGTTGCAGAAACTGGAGCCTTCAAACTGGTGCTGCTGGCAGTGTTTTGAGGAGATGTCACTATGGGAAGCGCTGATGGCAAAACACTGGCACCGACTGGTTCTGCCTGCTGCTCTGCAGGCTTTCCTCGTGGATTGCCTGAGCTCATCTTACTCTGGGTAGCTTGTCCACCCAGAAGTAGAAGAGTTCGGCTGCTCATCCTGTTACCAGTCTGTGGGAGAACTGGATCCACCTGAGTCATCATGACATCCCTTGGAGGCGGAGAACTGGGTGTCAGAAGAGCTTCCAAGGTCTGAGGGGCAGAGAAATGGCTGACAGAACTTTGCAGTGAAATATCAACTGGGTTAAATAGAGAGTTGCCAAAAGTCTGACCAGCTGCATTTGAGCTCTGCAAGGAAAAACTGGAATCTCTCTGGATCTGACCACTTGAGGCAGATTGCTGGGCAGACAGCACAGATGAGCTGGGAGACATCAAATTTAACCCATCAATGAGCTCAAGCTCCTCAGTCACAGTTGGTGGAACATTGCTGGATGCACTGGAGTACACAAGAGAAGGAAGCAGCTCTTCTTCATGGAGGTCATCCTGCTCTGTCAGGATAGGAGAAAGCCTGGCACTAATGGTGCTTGCATTGGAACTGGTTCGAGGCCGGAAGGTGTTCCACACATCAGAGTCCTCATTGCTTCTTGAGGATGGGCTCCCAGGCCACTTAGGAAATTGGGAACCAGGACTGTCAGCAGAGGATTCTGGTGCAGACTGGAGAGGAGGCTTCTTCCTGGATGCTTTACCTCTGACTTTGGCAAGTTTGCTGCTGTTGTCCATCGAGGCAGCCCTTCTCCTTGGTGCTTTTCCACTTTTGCCACCCTCAGGATTGAGCATCCACCAAGAGCTCTTCCCTGTGGCTTCATTATGGACTTTAATAAACTTGCTGTGCAGGGACAGGTTATGTCGAATAGAGTTCTGAAAAACAAGAAAAAAACCCCACATAATGTGAGGACCTGACAAATGACACACCTCCCACCTAGAAACCTCACAAGCTTAAACACATTCAGACAGTATCCAGAGAAGAAAGTTGTAACAAAAAGCCATCCATAAAAACCTGCTATTTCTGTCTGAACATGCTTTGCAGCACTAGCAAGTAGTACCATGTTTCACTGCAATATCAAGGCTGAAGCTACCATGACAACTAACAGCTTTCAGCTAGCAAAATGCTAACACAAAAGAACTTTAAAGACCATACAGAATCTGCAAAAAATTAGGCATATCACAGAGCAAGTAAACAAGTTCTCAAATATAACCTGCAATTTCAACATGAGGCTACCTGAATTTGAGCTATTTTGTCAACCCCTCTAACCAGCATAAGCCTGACTAATTTTTTAAATGTTTATATGGCCAGTTTTCAGTCAGACTCAAGCAGAGCAAAACAGCGAATCCAACGGACTGGGTGAAGAGAAATGGCAAAATGCTTTTATTCAGTGCATCCATTAACATCTCCACCCCAAAACTGGAGAAATTAGAGAGAAACTTTAAGGAACAAGAGTCCTAAAATACTGGAGACTGCCAGGCTCCCTCTGCAAGGAGGCTGTGTGCTTTCCTTGGTGCATGTTCCTGACAGGGTAAGATGCTCAGTGGATAATGCACTCCCACACAGTACAAGCCAGTTTTAGCCTCTCCCATCTTTCTGCTGGGTAAGACACACATTCCTTGCCTCTCCCAGTTCCTTCTTTTTAGCTTAGCTTTGCTGAAAACTGCAAACTAACATGTCTGTACATCATCATCAAACTCAATTTTCATCCTGCAACTGATAAACTCCCCAGTATTTTAGAATCAGGAAGCAACAATCTCATTGTTTAAACAGATTCTCCATAAACTCCCCTTGAGGCCTATGCATTATTTGATATCTGCGCTTAATTTGTTCAGATGGCCAAATTACAGACCATTAAAAAGTGCTGCATTGGAAACACAACAGGAGTCCAAGCACAACATCTTTTTCATATAAACTAGAAGTTATATAACAACCTTCAGCTTTCATGCATATACTCTTAATTCTGAACAAATTAACTGTGCTTTTATCATTTTTTCCACCAACTCTCAACACAGTTCTTTCCTGTCTGCTGCTTTCCCTCTCCCCACCCTTTTCCTCTCGGAAAAGTCCTCTCCATGCTAATTTTGGCCACCTCACCAAAAGTACTATCCTAGAAAAAAGTAGACTCAGATAGATAAACAATACAGGCAAAGAGGAAAGTTTTCATGGAGATTAAAGGAGATCTGAGAATCATCCTGGCTTAGCTTTCATTTTAACCTTTGGCTGTTGAGGACTGGAGAAGACTGGCTGCTTGCTGCAACTGGTATCAAAGAATACACATATTCTTAATTGGAGAGCGACTGCACAGCCAGAGCTTGATGGAACATGTGTCAGTCAATGCTCTTACACAGTTTTATTACTTGTGCTGTTCACAGTAATAACTGTACAACAGTTCTGCCTGGCATCTTCTCTAAATAGAACTTTCCTTTCCTTCAAGTGTTGAAACAAGTAATTCAGACTGGTGCACTGTCTCCTGCAAGGCTGCTGCTTTAATTTCCAAAGAATCCCACTCCTTTTCCCAAGCAAATGTGCATAACTTTGAATGCACACTGCTGCAGCAATAAGAACCACTAAGTTATCACTAATTCTTCATTTATTCTCCTGAAAGTAGCCTGTGAACGCATGATGGCATCTTGGGTATCATAAGGGACAATTTATGTAACAAATTTTTGGCTGAAAAGCAGCTTAAAATAAGACATCTTGGAATAAGAATAGGATTCACATGAACACAATGAAGCCTGGTATCTTTTACGAAACAGTCTAAAAGTTATTTTACATGTTACTGCAGAACTGACATAAGCTATAGAAACAGATAATTGCTGTACCCCTCCTGCCTTCCTCATCTTCAAACTCTCATCCTTCTGTAACACAAGCATCTGTGAACCTTTAAGACAGTTCAGAGAGCAAACCAAACTGAAAAGCAGCCTTATCCTTCCTTGGAAACTACTTTTCCTGCCTCTTTTATCTCTGTTTTTTGCACTACCTCACTGTGGGGCTCAAGCACTGAAAACCAAAGAAGAGAACAGAATGTGTAGTTGGAGGCACAGGAAAAAAACTGAATATTTCTTTCAACAGGATTAACTGTTATCTAAACTGCAATGCCTCAGTTATCACTTTTGCACCTCTCCTGCAGACTGTGGGAAGCAGCTCAGCACTGCACCACAGTGCCCCGACCCCTAACTCACCTGCAGGACCCAGCTTGCCTGCAAGGCTGCAGACTCAAGCCCAGAGTGTCCCAAACTCCAATTGAATCCACGCACCCACCAGCCTGGGTGCTGCAG
The DNA here is from genome assembly GCA_013397075.1 of Rhabdornis inornatus. Taxonomy (NCBI): domain Eukaryota; kingdom Metazoa; phylum Chordata; class Aves; order Passeriformes; family Rhabdornithidae; genus Rhabdornis; species Rhabdornis inornatus. The sequence goes on from VWZS01007215.1 coordinate 133,269, forward strand.
GACAGCACCAGAATGCACCTGCTAGAGTGATTCAATACACCTAACACATGGAGGGAACCCCCAAATATCACAGAGAAAGCCAGGGATAGAACAATTATCCTAAAATAATCACAGAACTGCAAGTCAGACATGACAGAAGAGGAAATGACAGAGTTCAGTCACCCAGGCAACCCTGACATATTTCCTTTCTCGATGTTAAGCAACCCACACCAGAAACATACAGATGAAATTAACTTTTTAGATGTTCAACTTTAGCAGTGTGGGAGGCTCCCAGTTGGCCTAAGCATCTGCAAAACACACAAGGTGTTGACTCGGCAACTCTTTGATCATAAAGAAGCATGACCCGAAGGAAGAGGTGCAGGCAGGAATCCTTCAAATCCTTAGGAACATCTTCAGCCACTAAATAGGGGAGGTTATTGCTATTTATTTAGGTATCTTATAGTGGTACTTATGGCTGCATGTTAAGCACTGCCATCAAAAAAATGCCAGCCTGTGTCTCTAAATCCATCACAGATCAAAGATGTTTCCTGCATACCACATTCAGACAAAACCAGTCTGAAATTAAGGACAGATAGTATGCAAAAAAATCAAGTTTGGCTAGAGACATTTATTGTATACTAAAGGGTGGACCATTCCCCTGTCATAACCACTGTGTCTTCAAACTAGGATATATGGACTAGCCACAGAAGTGTGGCTAGCAGGTTATGCAAACTATCCCCTAAAACTTAGTTACCAGAACATTAAGTCTTCTCTGATAAAATCTCCTAGCCACAGTTAAAGGACAGCAACATTTCTCACCATCAAACCAGGCCTGCCCCTACGCCAACATTAATGCTGCTGTGGATCCTGCCCAGCACCAAACAGTGCTTTGGTCTCACATCAGGGAATTAGCCACAGGAGCTGGTAGCACAACCAAGCTATTCTCCTGCCCAGTCAGCCTCATGGGCAACTGCCACAGATACCATGGAAAATGCTCAGGTGCAGTGAATACAGAAGACTGAAGGCCACTGAGAACTTTTCCAGGGGACTATACAGCTTTGCAGGTACAGCTGAGGTTCCCTAGCACAAAACTGAAGTTTACAGGAGCAAAAGGAGGCTTTTGTGCCCTGCCCAGCAGAGCTCATCCATGCAGCAATGGTGCATGGGCCGTGCTAGCAGAGCACTCAGGGCCAAACACAAGCTGTGCTCAGAAAGACAAGACACAGCAGCTACCCTGCCAGGAGACACAGTGGCTCCCTTCCTTTTCTGGCCATTCTCCCAGGAAACATCAAGTTTAAACTACAAACCACAGAGGATCAGATTTCTTAACAAAAAGTCTCTCTAAAGGATGAGTGACTGAAGAAAAAAAACTTAAAAATCTATGCAATCACTGCAGCTGCCTGTAATACACTCTCACTGCCTTGGAGGCATACAAAGAACTTGGTCTCATCCCAGCGCAGGCCCATGTTCCACATGTTCCACTGCCAGGCCTATAATTGTGCTGAATTATCATTTGCCATGGCATTCTTGGGAGGCTGCAAGGGGAGAACACTCTGCCTGCTGTATTTGTCAGTGCCTGTCTCAGTCACTTGGCTACAAAGGCTTCAGGAAAAATTCTTCCTTGTAGAGATTTTGCACCAGCAAGTAAACAACTGCTCCAGAGCCAGGGAGTTGAAACACTTCCCCAGCAATCCCCTTCCAGAAGGCACACATGAGCACAGACGTCAAGCTCAGCAGACAAGGATCTCTATCTCAGGAAGAACATTTTCCTTTCCGTAATCTTTCAGCGGGAGGCCAGAAGAAGATCATAGCTCTCTAAAAAGCAAAGACTGAGGCGATTTACAAGACAGGCAGGCACACACAACAAAAGCTGTTCAGGATTAGACAGAGCAGAAGAGACTTGTTGGAACAAGGAACACCAGCAGCCCAGGAGCAGCCTTCTCTGAGGACTGCCTGGAAAACTGAGCTGTGCAGCAAGGAATAATCACTCAGCAAAGCAGCTTTCCAGAAAAAACTGGCAAGGAGCAGGGAAGAGTAGCAGCAAAATCTTCAAGTAATTTGACTGGCATTGTATGAAGTAGATTAATCTTCACTGAGCTTTTCCCGACTTTTGAGGAGAACAACCATGGTCAAGAAGGCTTAAAAAAAAAAATAATAAAAAAAAAATTCTTGTATTTCATACTTATTCAGGGCATTACATGAACGGTCTATTAGTGCCACTTTAAGGAGGGCTAAGTGTATGCTGCTACACTGTGATGGTTGGCCCTCTTCACAGATGAGTACTCAGTTTTCTTCAACCTAGAATACAGGACACCTGGTGACCCCACACTTGCTCTACTGTCCTGCTTCCATGCACTGCCACCAGCCTCATTTTCCACACCCAGCATTCCACCATTCTCCCATCCATAACACCCTGCCATGCCCAGCTGCCCTCCTCCCACCTCACCTACATCAGACTACATGCTGTGGCCAGACCATTTAAGGACTAATGGGATTAAAAGGTAAAATACTCTGTTAAGAGAAAGATGATGTACAACATCCACCTGTGTACGCAGGTTTCCATGCTGGACTCCTCAGTATGACATCTGAACAACCCTCATTTAGCTTCTGTTCTTTATTTCCCCCTGCTTTAAGGAAACCCAGCTAGGCTGTCAGCAGCCAGGACAGGGAACATCCTGCAGTCAGGACTAAGCACATCACTAATATCAGATGAACGCATTTGGGCCACATGAGGTAACAGCTAGAGTCCAGCAGTTTCTACCCACCCTCAGCTACACCGGATTCAAATAGCCAGACCCTCCCTCCCCTTTGTAAGGCAGAAACTTCCAAGAAACCAAAATAAACCAAAACTAACAGAGAACAGCATATACAACATCAAAGAGTAGGTGGACTTAAATAAAGTACCAGTGATGACAGCAATGACATTGCTATTCCAACTCACATACTTCTTCACTTTTAGTGTCAGAAGATTTAATGGGGAATCGTATCCTGTCAGGCTCATGATCTCAGGAATAAACACTACAGGCTTTCTCAATGCAGCCACAGAAAGCAGCCTTTCTTCACAGACTGAGGTCAGTGGCTCTGTGGAGCAGAGACACCCCCAGACTCCACACTGTGCCTCACCTATGCACAAATCTGCACCAGGCTGAAGGCTGGGCAGAATGACACTTTGCTCAAAGCCAATATTCTGAGCTGAAGTTTTATGTTTCCTTTTGGTTTATGGCATCCATTCAGTTTTGGCTCAGTGAAGAAACACAGGGACACATTCTGAATGTCTTCTGAAACCATTGCAGCCTTCCAGTACCTAAATGGGGCCTACAAGGAATCAGGAGAGGAACTGTTTACAAGAGCATAGAGCGATAGGACCAAGGGGAATGGCTTCAAACTGAGAGTAGGTTTAGATTGGATATTAAGAAATTCTTCCCTGTGAGGGTGGTGAGGCCCTGGCACAAGCTACCCAGAGAAGCTGTGGCTGCCCCATCCCTGGAAGTGTTCAAGACCAGGTTGGATGTAGCTTGAAGCAAATCTGATCTATTAGAAGGCATCCCTGCCCACATCAGGGACATAGAATGAGATGATCTTTAAGGTATCTTCCAAACCATTCTGTAATGCTATATCTTGAAATTATCACTACCAAAAGCCAAAGTAAACCCAGCACTGCCACCAGATGTTCACATTCACGTGCCTATTTTAGGAACTTATCCTTGCTTATTTGCAGATCTGATTCAAGAAGAAAACAAAAAAGTTGTCTGACTGATAGGCAGCACACCAATAAATAATGAACTTTTCAACTTTACCAAAACTAGTGTTCACATGATTTTGTATCTACTGAACTGGAATTTATCTGCAAGACAAAAAGATAGCCTGGCAGAATCTCCCAGCCGCAGCACAGCGGAAATAGTGCAGAAGACGGACAGGCTCGCTTTTGTCTCCTGGCCTCTTCTCTTTCATGCAGGAGCTTCAGAGGGCCACAGGACGAGCATCTGCTCCAACCTGAGGGAGCTCTGCACATGCTCTGACAGAAGATCAGCTATCCAGAGCTCTGGGAAAGGCTGGGGACCATCAGAGCCGGCACTGAAAGCCAGTGAAGAGACTATGACTGAGCCCTCAGCCAGGTCTCCTGATCCATCTGGTCAACATTTAATATCAGTTACATGCAATATGCACATAACACAAGGCTGGAATGGAAGGCTTTTCAGGAAAAGGCTGCCCACTCTAACAAAGATTAAGAACTAGACATCTGTTTTAGATGAACAGAACACTTGGTAATTTAAATTCATAATACAGCTCCTTGAGCTGTCGCATATATATATATATATAGACATACACATATATATAGACATATGTGTATGAACGTACATAGGTTGTGTATATCCATGCACACATTTGAAATAAATAGCTAGCACCAGGATGTAGAGGGTGTGACATCAGTTTCCCATAATTAGCGTAATAGTGCAGAATCATTTGTTCTTTATGTTGCATACATAGGAGACATCTGATTTTTGTTTCAGTGACATACTTTTGGAGGGTGAAAAGAACCCTAAAGGGGTTTAAACCCTTTTAAAGAAAAGGCTTTAAAGTTTATTCTGTTCCTACAAAGGAAAAGACAAGAGCTTGGAGAGAATACAGTTTGTTTTACTAAGAAAGATGAGTCCTTCATGTTGTTCCTCACTGTGTAAAATTTGCTCATACTCATGGAGGTAACAAACAGTGCAAACTGCTTCTCTGCAGGGTTTATGCACTTTACTCAAAAGTTTCAACACCTTCTTCTTGCAAGTAATCTCAAAACCAAAAGGAATTATCATTTTATCCATAGATATCCAGATTATCCTGCAGAGCACCCAGGGAAGGATTATGAAGAAGCTCCACATAACACCCTGCAAGGACACTTCTGCCTTGCAGGCTGGTTAATTCTTCACTTCAGTTGAACTGCTGCAGGGAAAGAACAGACTGCACACACAGCAAATCTGTACTTTACAAGGTGCTCAAAGCACTTCAAGAACAGCAAACACCATCTTCCTCGAAAACACAGATTCTTCCGGAATTCATGGAGGTTACACCCTGGCAGTCTGTAACAGCTGCACTTCCCCCAATTGTATAGCGGAGTAGGACAGCTCTAAATTAATTACAAAACAACAATGAGTTTATGGGGTTTATATTAACTCAAGTAGATTAAGAGTTTTTAAAGACCTTGCTTTTAACTACTTATTCAAAATTCTCTATTAAACAGCACTACATACAAATAAAATGTATTACCAGTTTGGCTCTGTCCAAATGAGACAGAAATGCCAGAACTCTAGAGCTGTACCACCATCTTAACAGGTATCAAAATGCTACAGCTACCTTTAACAGCGGCTTCACATTTATTTCCTTTATGCAAATCATTCATCTCAAAATTGAGAAATTGCTAAAGCTAAGACAACTCAAGAAGTTTTTGTTTTCTTTACAGATTAATAAACTCCCAAAACATACAAACAAGAACTTCACAGCTCTAAAAATAACAAGCAAGAATAAAACAAAAAAACCAGACAGGTCCATTCCTCAAGTGAATACATGCCTTTTCTTTACCCAGTTTGTCTTAAATATGCACCTATTCATTTTAATCGAAGTACACAAAAGTCAAATTGAACTGGCTTGACTAACTTCCCGTCTGTAAACCTGTAAATGTCTGACCTCCCTTCACTTAAGGGCATCTGAATGCAAACAGACGAAGGTCAGTAAAACAAACAAAACCTATTGCAAATCCATGTAACTGTGAGTTAACAGAAAAAAAGACTAGAAGTAAGTTCCATGGTCACACATCCTGCCAAGCTCTGCCAACAGGATTTTGTGAGTGAGCAGGAAAGAAAATTTATTGTATTTCTATCATGATTTTCTGTTTGCTGGTTAAAAGCAAGAGCTTTAAACTGCCCTAACCATAAGACAGGCTGATTCCCACCACAGTTGTTGTTCTTCCCTCCCTCATCTTTCCTGGCAAAAAAATTCTTTTTCTTCTCCCTCTAAAGCCAGAATTACTCTGTTCCCAGACCAAAAAAACACACTAAAAAGTCAATCACAGAAAAGCTACAACAGCATCTAAGCAAGAATCTCACTCTCGTGTATTTACAAGTTCTCACAGTGAACTTATGGAATTTAAACCTACCTGTATATGCCTGAAAAGTGACACATTATTAAAACACAGAGTAAAACCAAAGACTGATGGTCCCATTACACATGAATGGATATAACAAAAGAACAGCCATACTGAGTCAAGCCAGAAGTGTACTTATTCCAGCAGGACATCTCACTATGTTTCACCTTCATCACTATACCTGGGGAACATTTCAGAAGCCACACTGAACTTTAATGTCAGGCACTACTACCAAACAGATCCCCAGACATACTCCTGACAAAACCAATTCTGCTAAATTAAGAGAATTTAGAATGAAGGAGCATGAAGGAGCAGCAGGACCAGGAGAGTAGCCCTAGCCTGAGGAAACAAGAACTATCTTCCAGTAAGAACACCAAAACCCAAGCACAGTCCCAAACGGAGAGGATTCAACCAACACAAAGGAGTAACAGAAAATAATCCGTATTAGTTAAACTAGATGCACTCTCTAGGAACTATCAATGAGTGATGAATGTAAAAAGTGAAAAGTTTTGTATTGACGTGTCCCAGCCCAAGCTGTGACAGCTGCATCCCTCTCACCATGTTTCTACCCTCTCGAGCACATGTTTGCACTCACACCACCACGTGGTGTGCCACTTCAGAGAGCTGAGCCAGCTGAAAGCCAACCTACCAGAAACAGACGTTCATTTATTGTCTGAAATTAACTCTCTGTCCTCACCTACTGCTCAGTCAAGACAAGCAGAGGAACACGTGGCTGGAGTGACGAAAGCCCAAAGCCCCAAACCATGCTGGTTGAACCTCCTGCAGAACTGCAGCATGGATGAACTGCTAATAAATACTGCAAACAAGAGTGTAATTCCAGCTTGTAGTGGGAGCAACAGATCACACTCTTTAGAGTCCAGTCTCCATGGCATCCACTCTGATATATCAGGACAGGCGGAGGGGCTATTTTGCAAGCCAGCTCTCACATTTCCCTTTCTCTTCGCTGGAGTTCTTTAGACTAAAGATAATGGAGGCCGCCACAGGCAGAGGACTAAAACAGCCTGGAGCTCTACACGTGCCTATTTCCAGAATGAGAAAAGACACGGTTGAGCCTTTAGAACAGAATATTGCTTTCCCTTTTCCAAACTCCAGCACAGGCCCCCATCACGGTCCTGGAAACAGGACCTTTTTCAAGGGACCTTCTTGAACGCCAAGCACGCCTGCTATGACAGTTACTTATACTGAGCTTTAGTGCAGTCACGTGACAAAGAACTGCGGCCTTGTGATTAAAAACTCTTCAACTGAGGCTTTACCTGCACAGAAACTTGGACACAGCCTCTTAAATTACTCTCCCTTGTCTCCTGGAAAAGTTTCTAAACGCAAAGAGCTCAAGGAGCAGCCTCGCAGGGCCACGCGATAACCACCCCCAGCAGCTGCTCCAGCTGCACACAACTGAGGCTTGGGCTGCGTCTGAGAAGACCCCGGAGCTTTCAGCAAAGCTAAAGCCCAGGCTCCACAGAGCATCGATACCCTGACCGCAGACGAGCAGCAGCAACAGGTGAGCACGGAGCGGGCGGCGGGGCGGGCCGGGGCACCGGGGAGGCGCCTCCGCAGCCGCTCCTCGCCCGGACTGTCCCTCCCGCCACGGCCTGTCACGCACCTTCCAGCCAGCGGAGCTGTTGCTATCACCCTTGTCCTTGAAGTAGGGGACGGAGCGCACCATCCACTCGTAGATCTGCGCCAGCGTGAGCCGCTTCTCGGGGGCGCTTTCGATAGCCTGGCTGATGAGCTCGGCGTAGGACTGGTTGCCCCAGGCATTGCGCCGGGAGCCGCCCTTCCGCGCCGCCGCGCCGCCCGCCCGCGCCCCCTCGGCCCGGCCGGGCCCTGCC
>VWZS01007215.1:141350-204936 GCA_013397075.1 Rhabdornis inornatus
GGTCGCAGCTCCTCTGCCCACCTCAGAGCGTACTGTGGAAAGCCGGATCGGCCCCAAAGCGCCGTTCCCTCCGCCATCGCGTCACGGATGGGAGCCTACTTCCGGGACACGCCCTGGCGTAAGGTGTGATGGGTCTACCGTCAGAGCCGCGGCAACCATGTTCCGGGGCCTCACGCTCTCCCGGCGCTGTACAGCGTCCAGGGCTGGCTGCGCTCCAGACGCTATATGACGCGGTTCCTATGTACGTTTCTTGGCCCCACGCCCCGGTTTCCAGCCGGACACTCAGCGCGGCCGCCTCAGTTTCGCGCTCTGCCCTGTCCCGGGGGGTCTCGGCCGGGACAACTCAAGCAACGCCGAGAGCAAGCCTGCCATGCAGATTCCGGGGCGCGCCGAGCGAGCCCCGCGGGCTGAATGCCTGCTGCGCTTATTCAGGGGCGGCCGCTCGGCGGCGCTGTCAGGGCCGTGGCTGAGCGGCCCCGAACCCTGGATAACTACCGTTTTATGCAGGCACTCTACAGGCGTCGTGCTACGATGCACGGGTGGGGTGGCGGCTGAGGGGCCCCAAACCCTGAATAGCTATCGGTTTATGTAGGCGGCGGGCGGGCCCCGTGCGGCTATGCGCGGGGGGGGAGGGCTGCGGTAGCGGGCGGGCCGGGCGGGGCGGCGGCGGCACCACCACCATGTCGGAGGCGGCGGTGGCGGACACCCGGCGCCTCAACGCGAAGCCGCAGGACCTTACGGACGCGTACGGGCCGCCCAGCAACTTCCTCGAGATCGACATCTTCAACCCACAGACCGTGGGCATGGGCCGTGCCAGATACACCAGCTACGAGCTCCGCATGCGGGTGCGGCCCCCGTCGGGCCTGCGGGGCTGGGCTGCCCGCTGTGCGGGTGTGCGGCCCGGGGAGGGGCGGCAGCGCTCGGGACGCGGTGGCCGAGGGATGACGGCCGGGTAGGGCCGGGATGGTGCCGCTGTTGAGCAGTGCGGGACGGAGGAGGCGAATCCCCGGGCAGCGCCGGGCTGGGGCGAGCAGCGCGCCTGCGGGGCTCAAGGTCAGAGCTGATAGGTTCGCCGGGGCCGCTCGGCATCCAGCGGGGACTGGTGCGCACAGGGACAGGGAGGTGCTGCCTCAGCAGACTCCTGCGCCCGTCCTCTCTCTAGAGCCCCGCTGGGTGGTTGCTGAGCTGGGCATGGGTGCACGTAGCTGCTTATCTCAAGCAGGGAAGGAGAGCTGGGTGGCAGTATCTTGGGACCTGCTCACACCGCTATAGGCTGGCTGCTTTACCAAGAGCCCATGACCCAGGAGTGTGCATAGCAGGCTGAGCAGACTTCTCTTCGTTGGGCCTTAAATGAGCTGAATTGGGGACCCCTTCACATTTCTGCGTGATAGATGGGGAAAGTAAAACTGAGCTTCCACTAAAACAAGCTCCCTGTAGCATATGTTGTGGTGCTGGTTTGACTTTTGGTTATAGCATAATTTAACTGCTCAGTCTCCACTGCCTTTCAGAAGAATTGGTGTTTGCTTTTTGCTGCTCCGGTGCTTGGCTCTCATCAGCCTGCAGGTGGCAATGGAAACGTCTTAGTCCTACTGAAACCAGCAGAGATGCTCTAAAAGCAGCTGGGTTAATTTCACAGATCTCATAAGAACACAGTTAATTGTGTTGCAGTATTATCTGAGTGCTGCCCATCAGGAAGTTTTGCTGTGTCAGTTCCTGGAATGATTCAGGCTGTATTGATGGGATAAAGGTAAAGTTAATGCAGCAGTCATTTGTTAGACTCCAGTGGCGGGGGAGAAAGGTGAGGAATTGCTGCACATTTCTCCAGTGACACAAGATGGGCATGAAAAGCCTGTTAGGGTAGGTGCTCTGTTTTGGGAGGAGACTGTAGATAAGGTATGGCCTTGAATAGTTGCTGGGGCAAGATTTCCTCAGTTAGTTGTTCCATTGAGATGCCAGTGTCAGGTCAGATGCTCTTTTCCTCTGCAGGCCGCTGCAAAGCTCTCTTGTAGAGCACATCAAAATGGAGTAAACTTGGGGGAAAAAAAATCACTCTCCTGACAGTCATATTGTCAGCACTGGTTCCAGTGTGTTCCCCTGGGAAGGGGGCACATTCCAGAAATAGTCACTCGAGAGGGAATGGCTCGCACTGAGTAGACTAGCTTGCTTGGATCTGAAGGATGTTGGTGTTTGTGCTGTCCTGAATAAGGAAGTTGAGTGTTCCCATCGCATGTCCTTCTCAGGAGGTTTGATTTTCTCACTGCAGCTTCAGGTTTCAGTTACATGTTGAAATACTGTGTGGCTTCCAGAGCAACTTGCAAATTAACTGCTTTGCTTCATTACAGACAAACCTTCCCATCTTCAAATTGAAGGAGTCGTGTGTGAGGAGACGATACAGTGACTTTGAGTGGCTGAAGAATGAGCTGGAACGAGACAGTAAGGTGAGGCCTGGCTCAGACCTCCCTATTGCTTAAGCCAGGATGTGGGAACAGTTGCAGCAATGATCTTGAGATTCCCAAAAGTGAGGCTGTAGTGGTGGATGTTGCACCCCAGACACTTAAATCCAGGGGTTCAGCTGAGGTTCCTTTACTCCAGTTTGGTGCAAGGAGAAATCCCAACCAGATAGTCTTAAGACATCACAAATGCACAAAAGTATACTGGCAAAAATACAGAAAATTAAGGAATTTTGGCAAAGGAGTAAATACACTTAAAAAACACTTATTATAACATTACTTAGGATTAATTTACTATTAACTTAGTATAACCTTATCCCACTTAAGGTTTTAAAGGTTTCTAAGTTAAGTTGCTGTGTTACCCAAAACGTTCCATGAAAAGAGGAGAAGGAAGGAGAAGAGAGAAAGACAGAAAAGGTACAGAAAAACACACATAGCTACCAACTCCTAGGGTTCCAGCATAGGTGAGATTGAAACTCCAGGAGAAGGCAAGGGCCGGACAAGTAGGTCCCTCATGGGGGCTTTTAAGCCCAGGGCCTTTGTGGCCTCGTCCCAAGGTGGAGCTTCTGGTCACTCAGCCACTCAGGGGCCGGGTTAGCACCGCCCACAGTGTGTGATTGAGGAGCAGCTCTGCCGGGGCTGGGATGCTGACTCTGGGCTGGGGGGTGGAGCATTTCACTGTCTGGGCTTCAAAAGACCTGATCTGCCCCTCCCACCAAACACACACACAGACATTTGCCGAGCATCCCAAAATGTTCTGAGACGTGAAATTTACCCAGTCTCTAACAGTGGACACCTTCTGGGGCTCTATTCATGTGATGGCACTAGAGATGAGCATCAAACAGCAAAGGATATCTGCTTGCAGGTGGCTGTTCTGCTCATGGGGTGATTCTGTGCTTTCAGATTGTAGTGCCACCGCTGCCTGGAAAAGCTTTGAAACGACAGCTTCCCTTCCGAGGAGATGAAGGCATCTTTGAGGAGTCTTTCATCGAGGAGCGGAGACAGGGCCTAGAACAGTTTATTAACAAGTAAGCTTGATGTCCTGGCTTTGCTGTGTGCTGACTCTTTAGCTGTTGCTGGGCAGTGGGTTGACTGTGAGAGAGTCTTCAGTCTTGACCTGCTGCTGGCAAGTGCCAGTGCTGGAGGGTGGTGCCTGCAGCCATGTAATGGAACTGGAGCAAGTCCTAAGTGGGGGTTGTGCTTTGTGCTCTCTCCTGAGAGTAGTGAGTATTAGCAGAACAGCTGTGCCACAGGGACCCACCAACACGGTACTGTTGGTTCAGGGCTACGGCGTGGAAGGGAACAGCCTGTGCTCAAGCACCTCTTACTGGCCCTGTTGCAGAGCGACTCGTGACCTTGGGCTGAGTGCAGTGCAGGTGTGCTGAGCTGGCTGCCTGACTCCCTCCTACAGACATCAGAGGCGTGGGGGTCTTGGAGGCAGCTGTGCTAACCTCCACATCTGATTTTCTTCCAGAATTGCTGGACACCCACTGGCACAGAACGAGCGCTGCTTACATATGTTCCTGCAAGAGGAGACTATTGATAGGAATTACGTCCCAGGGAAAGTGCGCCAGTAGGAGCACCTGGCACTGTCTTCCTCCATTCCACCCTCCCTCCTGCAAAAATGACATTTATTTTTACACTAAATCTGTCTTCTCTGAACCAGCTTTTCCTCTCTTGAACCTCCCAGTTTGTTCAGTATTTTCCTCTTTTGTAACTGGCAGCAGTTTGTTCTACTGGGCTATGGTCATGGCCTAAAGATGTGAAGATTTATGCAAGTGAGCGCATTGTCTCACATCTAGCAGCAGATGTGGATAGGTGTGGAGCAGGAACTTGCTAATGGCGTTCTGGTGTAGGAGCTGCCTCTCTCCCTGTACAGGAAGGTATGAGATGACCTTCGCTCCCTTGTCTGTGCAGCCCCAAGCATCTCTGCAGGAGACTTTGAAGAATAGCAGTTGTCATGTTGGTCAGTGATTATATCAGGTATTAGAGTTTTAGTAAGGTTTATCCAAACCAGTGAGTAGGTGCCTGGGTGTGTCAGTCTGTCATCCACCCCATTCACCCTGCATGAAACCCCCATTCTTCACTGTCTGGAAGTGCTGAGACCCAACACCTACTCAAACCCCGCTATCAGCCTCCTGTGTTACAGACCTGTTTGGTGTATTTGTGCCCCCTCCTTTCTAAGGTGCTGCTGGCAGCTCGAGGGGTTTCCATCCCATGTGCTCTCATGATGCTCTTGTGTGGGCCATTTGGCACGTGGAAGATGGGATAGTCTGGGCTGTAGCCACATGTGCTGTGATGTGTTGGCTCAGAGTTTAAGAAACACCACAGCCTGCCGTACCATGGGCTGCTGGGCTGGTGTTGCCTGCAGCACCCTGATCAGCTGAGCCTAGTGACCTTATTCTGGGCCCCAGCTGCTGGAAGGAGCAGATGGTCTGGCTGAGGAGGAGCAAGAGAAAGCTGGTGGGAGCAGCTGTAGGATGCATCCATAATGCCACAGGAGGAGCCCAGCAGTGGAGCCCAGAGTGAGGCTGCCTCTCCAGAAAAGGACAGCAGAAAATGGTCAGTCAATCCTAGGTTAGACATTTGCTTACAAAGCAGGAGAAGTAGCAATGGCTCTTTGTGTGTTCTCCTCTGTTCTGCAGTGAGCTAGGCAGTTACTTGTGTGGAAGTGAGAACATACGACTGGTCAGGGAAGCGTTCAGAGCTTGAGGGGACAATGAGGCTATGACTTGCTGCAGAAGTCTTTGGAGGCTCCCCCAGCTGCCACAGCTGTGATGAGTGAGGTTGGGTTTCTCGGGGGCTCCTCAGGTCAAGGCTGGCTGGTTTATACGTGCTTGGTCACTTTGTTGTGGCACAGTTGAGCCTTTCTTGGAGCACAGGCCTACAGTGGATGCCCTCCTGTTCCTGCCGGGCACATTCCCCGAGGCCTTCCCAACGTCTCCTCTGTCTTCTGGTGAGGAACAGGCACTGCTGGGCGAGAGGTGGCTCTTGGGGAGAAGTCGCTGAAAGCGCAAGGGACCTGCTTCAGGGGCTGGCTCGGCCCGGAAAGGGCCGTGGGGCAGCGCGGAGCCTGGTACCAGTGGAGGCGACCGTAGCCTCGGAGGGGCTCGGTCCCTGCCTCCTGCTGCCGCCGATCATGCTCGGGGCGGCTCCTTCCCCTGCCCTGCGCGGGGCTGCCATCCATCCAGCTGTCTGCACCCTGTCCAGTGTAAACGTCCCGGTGCCGTTCGCATTAAACCACTGTGAAGCCAATTGTCTGCTTGGTCCTGGGGGCTACCGGGACGGGGGAAGAGCCGGGAGAGAGGGGGCACCGATGGGGCAGGGCGGGGGAGCTACCGGGAGAGAGCGGGCACGGGCGGGGCGGGGGAACCGCCGGGAGAGGATGAACACGGGTGGGGTGGGAGAACGGCCGGAACAGAGCGGGCACGGGCGGGGCGGACGCAGCGCCGAGACGGGCGGGGCTCCCCGGTTCTCCCTGGCGGTGCCGAGACGCGATGTGGCGGCCGGAGCCCCAGGCCGGCTCTGCCTCACCCGACTGCCCTGACCTGCTGCAGGACGTCCAGGCCCTGCGCTCGCCGCCCACCCCGCTTTACCTCAGCTTCTTCGAGGAGGAGTGTCGCGCCATCGCCGCCCGCCTACGCCTCGGGGCGGCTGCGGAGCCCTCGCCAGGCCAGGGGGAGCTCAGCGCGCTGCATCCCNGGCTCGCTGTCCCCCGCGCACGGGCCTCGCTGGGGCTGCAGCTTCCCGCGGCTGGCACAGGGCGCGGTGCCTGGGAAACGAGGCTCCTCCGGTCCCCAGGTAAGCGGGGCCCCGGCGGGGAGCCCCGGCACGGCCACCGCCCGCCCGGCGCTGCAGAACCGTCTCTCTCCCCCAGGGACCAGACTGAAGCTGACGTCGCCTGCCAGGTCTAGGTTTCAGCATGCCAGCGGGGCTTCGCAGCAGTCACAGCCTTCCAGGCTTCCCAAACCCGTCCCCCGGGACAGAGAGATGAAAAGTAATTCCGCACCTGCCGGTTGCCTCACGCGAAGCAGGGAAGCACGTGGGTTAGGGTGCTGCATCGAGAAAGGCTTGGGCTGCAGCCTGGCTGGGGACAGGGAGTGGGGAGTCCATGGGAGAGGCACAGGTAGGAGTCTAGGAAATACTCTCATACCCCAAGGGATGTGTTAACACTGTCTGGCCTCCCGCCAGTGTGAGCTGGCAGCCTGTCGGCTTTGGGGCCTTTATCCCGTGGTGGTGTGGGATCACGGGTACTGGTGCCTGTGCGCCTAGGGCAGGCTGAGCCCCGGGCTGCCTGAAGAGGGTGCGATGGAGCTGCTTGGGAAAGCGGCCTCTGTGCTTTCTGTCCACTACAGCTGCTGCCAAGGCTGGGAGCCGTAAACAGCCCTCCTCAAGGCTCTCTACAGCAATTCCTATCGTGGCTTCCCTCTCCTCACTGCGGCCTCCGGGAAAAGGGGTTCCGTCCAAGCGTTTATGCCTCAATAAAGGTGAGTCTTGGCAGAAGCCTCAGAGGCTGCAGAGTTGTGGGAGAGGGGTGCTGCTACCATGGGAAGAACGTTCATGTCTTGGCTGCAGGGTCAAAACTGATTCTGGGGGAAGGACTGGGGGAGGACTGTGTGTGCTTGGGCTCAGAGGAGGGAAGGTGAAGTGCAGAGCAAGCAAGGCCAGGTAAAGTCCTTTCCCTCTTTTGCTGGAGAGGCATCTAGCAAAGAGCCTGGACAAATCTGGTGGTAGAGGCTCATTCATAGAGGGAGTGGCTGTGGTCAGTCAGGGCACTCTCTTATCTCTCTGTTTTCCTTTCCTGGGTCTCACTTCAGGATCAACTACACAGGAGCTGGTGTGCAATAAGACCCAAGAGCTGCAGGAAAATGGTGAGAGCAAAGAAAGCCTGGTTGCAGCAAGGATTGTCTTGGGAGCATGTGAGCAGTATGGAGGTGTAGATTCTTACCTTGTGTTGGGGGGAGTGTGGAGAAACGTGGGCAGCTGCTTGTTGGGCAGTGCTGCTCCCCAAATGGGCCCTGGCTGTCCAGGTGTGCTGAGGGTGCTCCAGCCTGTGCTGCAGGCAGGGGGTGCTGCCTTCACAGGAACTGTAGCTGGGCAGCCTGCAGTCCTGAGCCCTGCAGAGGGAGGGGAGGTGAGGAGGCTCTCCCCACTCTGCTGGGACAGCCCTGTCCCATCCTGCCCAGGCAGCTGCCTGCTCTCACTGTGAGGGCAGACTCCTAGCAGGAGCCCAGAGCTTCTGGGAGCAAGGCCATACAGGAGCACTTTCTCCCAGTAGCACCCATACAGGACAAGCCAGCAGCAGCTGTTGGGCTGGAAGTGCTGGGAGACTTCTGCCTCTCTTGGACAGGTTCTGTCGTTCCCTGATCTGGAGCAGCTCTGTGGCCAGGTTGAAGAGTGGCTGAGGATGGCAGGTTTCTAGTGCTGACACCTCTCTTCACAGGTAAAACTGACCAGACATGGGTGTATGGAGAGTCCTCCTTGTCCAGTGAGTTGGCCCCTGGCCTGACTTCAGGGTGCGAAGATGCAGTCCCTGCTGAGCAGGTAAGAACCAGCTCTGTCTTGTCACCATAGAGCACTGTTCAGTCTGTGGCTTGGGCTAGCTATGCCAACAGTGGGAGATGGTGAAACCCGGACCTGCCAATTTCTGGCTGGCACTTGAGCTGTTTTAGCCTTTCCCTGGGGTTTACACAAGACCATGGGCATTTTTTGCATGGCTTTACCACCTCTCAGTGCTCGGGGGACTGCAGACTTCTGCCCATTTAGATTTTCTAAGGGCCTTTTGAAACATGCAAACTTCCTGTGGCTTGTGTTGTCACTTTTATATGTCCTGACATGGCCCCAGGATGGGGTGTGCAGAGCCTGCAAGATGAATCTCCAAGTTAGGAAGTCTCCTACTTGCAAAATAAGTTTGTGCATTTTCCAGCAGCTTTAGGGCTCTTCACTCTATGGCTGCAGCCACCCAAAGGTGTTACTGTTTCGCATGGGTGCCAGCTGATGATCGCTACAGCGGCTCCTTTGCCAGGCATAGCTCTTGTGATGAATGTCCCCTGGCAGTGCTCCCCAGGGTGCTGGGCTTGGAGTTTTGGATGGGCTGCAGTGCTCCTCCAGAGGATGGGCTGTGCTGTGGCTGTGTTGCAGTGGGGGTGATAACTCCCTGCATCACACTTGCACCCTGCTCTTGCCAGTCTGCAGGTGATCAGCTGTCCCAGGAACTGGATCGTGTGAAGAAAGAGCTGGAGCAAGTGAAGGGCGAGCTTGGTATGTGGAGCTGGCTGCTCTGAGAACTGCAGGACACCTGCAGTCCAAGTGACATCCCCTGTGCTTGTACCTGGAGCCCAGGGCCTGCAGCTCTATGGGAGTGGAGCTGACTTCATGTTTAAGGGGTAGAGCAGGTTCTCAGCTGCTGCCCTAGAGAGTCTGGGTGTGAGGTATTTAGGATGGGCTGAGCACATACCTTCTTGCCTCCTGTCTGCAGCTGACAAGACTGCCCAGTGTGAAGCCTATGAGCAGACAATCTCCTCCTTGCAGGCTCAGCTCAGAGCAGCAGGTATGTTCCCTCACCATGGCAAGCCCTCACTTCTGGACAGGCTGCAGGGATGCTCCAGTGATCCCTTGCTGGTGTAACTGAGGGCTGTAAGGTGGGAGGGATACAGCTCGTGCCCTTTCCCAGGGGTCAGGTGCTGAGTGCCAGAAGCATTGATGTGCTTTGATGTTGCTGTTGTTTCCCAGGAATCTGTCTGAAAGATGCAGCAGTGTTCAAAAGTGGTGATCTGGGGAGAGCCTGACAGCTGAGACATGGGGACAGACAACAGCCGTTGTCTGGCTGTGTGAGCCTCTGGGCCAGTGATCTATGTGGAGCTCTGGAATGAATTAATTTTATAACTCCTTGTATGTGAGTAAAATAAAGGTGTCTTTTGAAGTGGTGCTTGCTGTCTGCTTGGGTAGAGGCAGTGCCCAGTGCTGCCCACTAATCCCCAAAGTACTGGGTGAACAGGGCAGGTCTGTGCTTGGCTACTGCTGGTTTTGCTCAGCCAGAGATTTCAGGTCTGTCACAAGGAGGAGCTAGGTGCTGGTTAATGGAGGTACAGTATAGCTTTGGGGAAGCATTTCTGGACAAAACTGATGCTTCCAGGTGGGATGCTTGGATGTGTGGTGGTGGTGGTGGACAGCTGTATGGGCAGGTTTCTTCCTTAGACCACCTTCACACTGGATGTGGGAAAAGCCAGTGCTGGCTGACTGCACATTAGGCTTCTGCAGCCTTTGGCTATTTGTTACTGTTCTGTTATCAGTGACTGGGGGCAGGTTGTGGGAAGCAGCGCTTGGAACTCAGTCCAGTCCCTCACTGTTCCTGCATGCTGGCCCTGCTCTGCTGCTTTCTCTGTGTGGTCAGTTGATGGCAGGCGCCTTGTTACACTGCCTTGTGTCTGGGTGAGGCACTGGAGGGTCCTGCTGTCTGGTGCTGGCAGTGCCCTGAGGCTGGGCTGGGAAGGCCGGCCTGTTCCTGCTCCTCTGTTATTTCTGACTGCTGTTCCTGGCTGCTTTGGAATGTGCATTCACAGGTAGCCCACACCCATTCCTGGGGCAGCTGCCCTGGGCTGCAGGTGCTGCACAGGGAAGCTGTGTCAGCTGTCTCCCACCCCTGCTTGGCACTTGGTTACTGGGGTAGCTCCAGTGCTGGCACAATCTGCAGCAGAGAGCCCTAACATGCTGTGTATTTACCTGTACATGCATGGTGAAAATAACTTCTTGGTGCAGGTACTAAGGGAGTTAGTGAAAAAGTGCGCTGCTAGATTTATTATTTGTAAACAGAGAGGCACTCATGGGTGAAGCTGGACTTGATGGTCCTTATGGGTCCCTTCCAGTCTGAAATACTCTAATGCTTCAGTTGTGGAAGGTGGTGGGGGCATCCAGGGACTGATGTGGAGCTGTTTCTGCAGGGCTTCTGGCCCCCTTTATGGGCTGGAGCCATCTCCTACCCTCCTTTGATGCTGGCTACATGTGCCTTGCTAGTGTTTGTCTTCCTGCTGCTCCTGTCGAGACATGTGCTTGGCTTGTTCCATGCCTCTGCCTGTTCCCAGCCCTTGGCCTGTGCTGGATCAGGGCCCTGAATGATGGGAGTAGAGAGCAGTATGACTGGGAGGTGAGGATGGGACACTGGGAAGACAAATGTGGAGCTGCATGTGAGGTCTGGGAGCTGGAGACATGTTCTGGTGTCCTGATGCTGCTCCCTTCTGGAAACTGCCTCCCAACGCCTGATGTTGCAAGAAAGTTTCTGGCAATAGGCAAATCATGTAATCTGCCCCCTCACTGTTCTAGGGACCCAGTATCTGCTTGTCTGTACAGGGTGACCCTGCTTGGAGTCCTGCTGTGCCCGTGGTGCTGCCTACCCTGTCTGAGAACATTTTCGGCGATGTTGCTGCCCAGCTGGGTCCTTGCCTGCAGCTGGCAGCCCCGGAAGGAGTGGGCAGTGCCTGAGTAGTAACAGCCATGCTGCCGTCTGCCTCTTGAACTTCGTCATGGGTAAGGGAGGGCTCGGGCGTTGCCGACCTGTAATTCCTCGATTCAGGGAAGCGGGGGCGAGCTTGCGTCACTGCCAGTTAAAAGCATGAGCTGGTGTTTCCATCACCTCATCTCTCCGCAGATTTCCATTTTTTCGTTTGCCCCCCCCCACCCCGGGGGTCCTTGCCTAGCGCTCCTGTCCGCTCCGCTCGGCAAGCGACTGAAAAGTCTTTGCCTCGATAGCGGCGTCAGAGCAGGGTATTGCCAGGGATGCCGGCAAGGGGCTGGCTTACCTCTCTGTGAGCTGCCACTGTGAATGGGCGCTCACGACAGGCAAGCGCTGGATTGCGTCAGGCGCGGTCTGCTGAGGGGCGGGTCGCAGTTTGAGTAAGGGATGATGCTGGCCCCTGCCTTTCCTGGCTGCCGAGCAGTTTTCCCAAGACTCGCATTTCCCATCACTTACCCTGTTCTTATGGAACATCTGGACTCGGGAGGCCCTCGGCCGTCCCCTCCGTAACCTTTCCCGAGCCGTGCCTCACCTTGGCGCCTCTTGTTACCGGAATATGTATATTTTCTAAAACTTGGCGGGAACCCGGGCGCGGGTGGGGCTGGGAGGCGGGGTCCCCGCTCACGGCTGCCTGGTTTTGGGGGCAGGCTTTTTGAGCGCTCCTTTCTGCCCATTTATTTGTACTAGTCAATCGCGGGCGAAACTCGTCCCTCTCTATGCTCTCGGCCGAACTGAGCTCGCCTTAAGGAGATCGCACCGGGCCGAGCCGAGCCGCTGGGTGAGTGGTGGCTGCCGCCGGACCGGGAGAGGCTTGGCGGAACCGGTGCTGCTGTTGCATCAGCTGCCACCGCTCCGCACGTGGTCGACTTGGATTCTGCCGTATCCGGCGCATCGGCGGGCTCCGCGGCGGGACGGAGATGCTGCCGCCCAAGACGTTACTTCTCCTCTACCTACGAGATACGGATCTCGAATCGGGTACAGGAAATACTTCGAACAATTGAGCAGCGCTGGGGAAGGAAGCTAGAGTCGTCCAGGTAGTGGTTGAGACGGGTGCTAATGCTGGGGCACTTGTTGCACTTGGGGTCAAGGCTGAATGTGACACGTGCCAGCTCGGGAGGAGGTTTGTGAAGAAGCAGGATGGTTTGCTGGTTATGGGGAGACAGCCGAGGTGGTGGCTGCCACTGTGGTCTTGATAATCCTCTATGGAAAAGGGTCACAAAGTTATCCTTGTGTACTTAGGCTGATACATGTAGTGTGGCATGCAGTCCTGGGCACCTGGAATGGAGTATGCTCGCTTTCCCAATGAAGGGAGAAGCCAGCAGGGAGAAGCCACTGGTGGGTGGGTAGTTGAGTGCTGGGCAGAGGTGCCAGCTGTGGTCATGGGTATTGGGAATTTACCTTTCAGCTCCTCTGTGCTGGATGCCTGCTTTACAGGTTGCTCATCTTCAGAGCTTTTTGAAGATAGGTGGCTGCTGTGAGCAAGTGGAATGGGGATGTCAGACGTTCCGGGTGATTACAGCCTTCAGAGCTTGCAGACTGCTCAGCAAGCACTGTTAGTAGGCAAGGGGTTTGCACCGGCAACCTGTGCTGGTCAGACAGACCTGTTTGTCTGTCTGGCTATGCATCCCTGCAGAGAATGTGGTACAGATGCCGAAAGCAAAAAAGGAATGGCGGCATCCCAGTGAGTCAGCCCAGCCTGCCAAATCCTGTGCTGGAGGAATTATTTGTCTCCACATCATTGCTGCTGTGCACACCCATGTGCCAGGCTGGAGGAATGTGGCAGCAGTCAAGTTTGGGCTGAAGGATCTCCAGACTGCCAAGCCTGGGGAACAGTGGCCAGGCTCTGGGGCATGCCTATGACCTCTATGGTTGAGACCACACAGGGCTTGAGCAGTGAGCATTTCCCACCATGGACTGACTGGGTTCATCCCTGGCTCACTGCTCTGGTGCAAGGGCTGTGCAGGCAGGTAATGTGCAGCCCCACAGTGCCTTGGAGGGCATCATGGTCTCTGGCCAACCAGTGTGGCAGAAGTGTAGTGCCAATAGGTGAGCGCGGAGCAGGCTCCTGTGGGCATCACTACCTACCCTGCTCCTTGCAGTGCCAGTCCTGCTGCCTGAAGGACACTGAGCTTCACATTTCCCTTCTCTTGTAGGACTTTTGACCAGCTGAGCTTCACTGAGGAGAAGACAAGATGTTGGGGGGAGAAATTACCAGTTTTGGGAAGAAGCTGGTCCGCCGGCGCATGGTGGACCTGAGCTCTGATGACACACATTTTGCTCGCTGCCTCTCCACACTGGACCTTGTATCCCTGGGTGTGGGTAGCACACTAGGGGCTGGTGTGTATGTGCTGGCTGGGGAGGTAGCCAAGGAGATGGCTGGTCCCTCCATCATCCTCTGCTTCCTGTTGGCTGCTTTCTCATCTGTACTGGCCGGACTCTGCTATGCAGAGTTTGGAGCCCGTGTCCCCAAGGCCGGCTCTGCGTACCTCTACAGCTACGTTACCGTTGGCGAGATCTGGGCTTTTATAGCCGGGTGGAACCTCATTCTCTCCTATGTGATAGGTACAAGGCCGGGCAGCATGCGTGGGGCTCCTTCCGGCACCGTGCTGGCAGCATAGGGGGCTTCTGGGGGCAGTGTGTGGTGCTGTGGGGGCAGGGTGTTGGGTGGGATCAGCAGGGAGGTGGGTGCTCAGGTGCAGGTGGCTGGTGCCAGTCTGCCCTGGGCTCAGACTAATCCACAGATTTACCATCAACCAGGTACGGCCAGTGTGGCACGAGCTTGGAGTGCAGCATTTGACAACATCATCGGCAACCACATCTCCACCTTCTTTGCCAGCAAGATCCCAATGCATCTGCCAGGAGTGCTGGCTGAGCATCCAGACTTCTTTGCTTTAATCCTGATTTTGCTGCTTACTGGTGGGTGTGCAGGAGAGTGGCTCCATGGTACCATGTGTGATGGCATAGGAGCCTGATGGGTCCTCACTCACCTCCTCTGTCCCCACAGTACTGCTGGCTTTTGGTGTCAGCGAATCTGCCCTCGTGAACAAAATCTTCACGACAGTGAACCTGTTGGTGCTGAGCTTTGTTATCATTGCTGGCTTCATCAAGGGAGACATCAAGAACTGGCAGCTTTCAGCGGAGGACTATGTCAACTTTTCGCAGTCAGACTCACCGGATGACATGTAAGTGTGCCAGGCCAGGATCTGGCACAGGGCAGGCATGGGCCCGCCTGTCTCTACACCTCATGGCAGCTGCTCTACGGCATTTTTTCCAGGAAAAAAGCTTTTGGTTCTGGTGGGTTTTTCCCCTTTGGACTGGAAGGGATCCTGACCGGTGCTGCCACCTGTTTCTATGCCTTCGTGGGCTTTGACTGCATTGCCACCACAGGTACTGCCTTGGGTGAGGGTGGTGTGGGCATTTCCCCTGCACAGCTAGCAGCTGTCTGGGAGCTGATGGGGGAGGACGCTACATGGTGTGGGAAAACAGCTGGTCTCTCCACTCCTGGGAGGTTTCCCTGTGGAGTCTGTGTCTTCAGCTGGGCTCGACAAAAGGGCTCAGAGTCTGCCCTGCCCCAGGAAAAGTGGTTCATTACACCACATGGTTGGAGCAGGGCTGCACCTTGCCTGCACAGGCAGCTCCCAGAGCAGCGGGGAGCCTTTTGACTGCTGAGCTGAGCCTGTGACAGTGCTGGGAATTATTTCCTCCTAGTTATTTCCCAGCCTCAAGCAGCCTATTTCCAAGTGACTGGGTTCATGCAAAACTGCTGCTTCCTGGAGCACAGGCAGCTCTCTTAATTTCCTCTCATTACTCCAGAAATCTACTTAGTGGGTGGCTGGTACAGGCTGTTCTGCCTGACCTCCCTGCCTCCAGGGGCTGCCCAGCAGCCTCCTCTTTTCCTGCTGCCGAGCCCCTTGCTAGGAGCATGGTGCAGCACACCTTTGCAAAGCCAAGGCATACATTCGAGGAGGACATCTATTCAACAGGCTCTGTAGGGAGAGGCAGCTGCTGGTGGGGGGAAGGGCTGGCATGGCCAGGGGGGCTGCAAGCCCAGGCTGCCAGGCATCTGCATCCCTTCTGCCAGTGCAGCAGCATGGCCAGGGACTTCTCTCCAACAGCCACTGCCTGCTGCTCCCCAGTCCTGTGCTGCCATGGAAAGTCCCTACTCTGGCTCATCCCCTGGGGGTACTTGCCTCATGCTGTGCACTAGAATGGGGCACATGTGGCCTCTTGTGTCTGGACAGGGGAGGAAGCTAAGAACCCACAGCGCTCGATTCCCATTGGCATCATTGTGTCCCTCCTCATCTGCTTTGTGGCTTATTTCGGCGTCTCTGCGTCCCTGACTCTCATGGTGCCCTACTTCCTCCTGAACAAGAACAGCCCTTTGCCTGAGGCTTTCAAGGCCATTGATTGGGAGCCTGCTCGCTATGCTGTTGCCGTTGGCTCACTGTGTGCCCTCTCCACCAGGTAGGACCGGTCCTGCTTCGCACAGCACAGGGACCGGTAGCATTCATCCCGGCTGGGCTCCTGGCACAGAGCCGGTCCCTTCCCCTTCTGGGTGGTAGATGTAGGCAGCTTGCTAATCTCTCTCCATGACAGCTTGCTGGGCTCCATGTTTCCCATGCCCCGAGTGATCCATGCCATGGCAGAGGATGGGCTGCTCTTCAAGTTCCTCTCCCAGATCCACAGTGGCAGAAAGACCCCTCTGACTGCCACCTTTGTCTCGGGGTTCTTCGCAGGTAAGGCTCCTGGCCACCTCCTCATACCCAGCCCTGTGGTGGTCTGGAGCTGTGCTCATGTTGCATGTCCTCATTGCAGCTGTGTTTGCCCTCCTGCTTGACCTGAAGGACCTGGTGGACCTCATGTCGATCGGCACGCTGCTGGCCTACTCCCTGGTGGCGTTGTGCGTGCTCATCCTCCGGTGCGTGACTCCCCGTGTTTGGCAGTGCCCAGGGTCGATGTTCCTTACATCGTCCTGGGGGCTTGTAGCCACAGCGTTTTTCCAGGGGCATGCAGCCTGGGAAAGTGTCAAGCCCCCAAGATGGAGGCTGCTGACCAGAGCCTGTGTGGGTCTCTGGGCATATCCTTGGAGTGGCTGTCATGGGGCCACTGCTGGAGCAGAAGGGATATGAAGGTGCTGCCCACTGTTCCCTTGGGCTAGGAAGTTCCTTGGGCTCTGCTGCAAGCTTGTCTTACCTGCTCAGGTACCAGCCCAGGCAGCCGAACTCCCCGAGGGCCATGGAAATGCTGGAGCTGAATGGGAATGAGGAGGATAGAGTGATCATGGACCCGACCATCACTGCTGCCAGAGCCCAGCACAAAGAGACGTTGTCGCTAGCAATGCTCTTCAACCCACCTGGGGACACTCCCACTGTGCTCTCGGGGCGCATTGTCTATGCCTGTGTCACAGTCATTGGTGAGCAAGTGGGAACTGGTGGCTGGTGTCCCCTCCTGTCAGGGGCTGGAGTGTTTTGGTGTGTCTCTGCAGAGCTGGGAAGGGATGGATAGCATGTCAGGCAGAAGAGAGGGGCCAGGTTGCCACATGCTGTTGGCAGTGCCAGCAGGTGCTAAACCATAAGCAAGGTGCCAAGTGTAAGGTACAGCTGTGGTTTGGGGTGCACAGGCATTGTTGAAGGACATGAGTGCTAAGCTGGGGGTGTGCAGGTGGTCATGGAAGGTCCCTATGATGAGCCTCACCCATACTGGCCACTAGCAAGGGCAGTGTCCAACCCCTTCAGAGTACTTGGGCTTGGCCAGCAAGATTTGATCTGTCCCGTTGTACAGCAAGAATGGGGTGGCTCAGCCAGGTCTGGGTAAGCACCAGAGCTGGGTCCAAGCCCAGGCTCCCTGCAGCTTGCTGGTCTGGGAAATGCCTCCAGCAAAGGACTTTCCTATGGCTTTGGGGTGGGTGTTAGAGACAGTGGGTGCTGGACCTGACCAAGAGGAGTGGGTGCCTCAGCCCAACTGTTGGTGAGGCTCAGGGCCCCAGGGAGGCCATGTGCCATGCTCTGACTACCCCCTTTCTTGCAGCTGCACTGATCACAGTCATCTGCGTGGTCCTGACCCTCAGTATGGCTGCGCTGAAGGATGCCAGTGTGAGCTCTGTTGTGGCTCTGGTGCTGCTCCTCGTGGCTCTGCTCATTCTCACCATCATCATTTGGAGGCAGCCGCAGAGCAATGCACGGTTAAACTTCAAAGTGAGTGCAGCCCCCTGCATCTTGGTGTCTGCACCTCCCTGGACTCTGTCAGGATCTGGGCATTGCAGGGTCTGCCAGGGCTTGCTGCCAGGCAGTCACCAGGAAAGCCCAGCGCCCTGAAACACATCTCCCTGAGGTGCAATCCCCAGTGTGGGAGTAGCTGGGTGCTCTGGGCTGTGGCAGGGAGGGGGTCCTTCCATTGGCCAGTAGCATCCTCGAGCCCAGCCCGGTCCCTCAAGGCACGGCTGACACAGCACTTCTTGTCCCTTGCAGGTACCTTTCCTCCCACTCCTGCCAATCTTCAGCACCTTTGTTAACATCCTGCTGATGGTCCAGCTGAGTGCGGGCACCTGGGCACGCTTTGCCGTCTGCATGGTTGTGGGTAGGTGTCTTGCGGTGGGAGTGCAGTGTCCACAGGTCTCTCCTGGGGATCTGTTAGTGCTGACAGCCCATCATTGCACATTTCATATGGAAACTGTCCTCCAGGTTTTATTATTTACTTCACCTATGGGATTCGGAACAGCGTGGAAGGGAAAAATGCAGAAAAAGCCTGTGCCACAGTAGAAAAGCCTCTGTACCATCCTGGACAGGACCTCAGCCCTGGGGCTGCTGCGGTCTGAGGGCCTGGGGACCAGTGCTCCATGGACCTCTTCACCACTTTGGGACAAGACCATGATCCAGAGAGTACATCCATCCGCTCTCCTGCAGAGAGTGAGTCCCAGAGTGAAGTACTGAGGCTGTGAGCCAAAGCTGACCTAGGATGAATGTTCCAACCAAATGTTGTATGTTTCCACTCAGTAACAAAGTATTGTTATATGTGTTTATTTATTGCAAAACGTGTTCACCTTTCTATATCTAGAAACAGGATAAGGCCACATCTGGCTTAATTAGGAGGTGTGGGATCAAAGACAGCTCCCTTGGATCCTCCTTGAGCCGTGGCCAGACTTTAGGAGAAAGCTGGCAGGAAAATTAAATTAGAGATGATGTCAACTTGTTTGTTTAGCCATGCAAAAGCTGGACCACTGTCACAGCAAAGTGGGGGAGCCTTGTGGCCTGCAAAGGTGGAGGCACTGCAGGAGTTCTCCAGTCCTTGGCTGTGACAGCTTCCCCCCACAGCTGATATCTCGTGGACTTGGATGATGTATTTTCATTGGGGTGACTGGTGGTGTATCTTTCTTAATCACTGCAGGCATTCTTTCGTAGCAATGATTAGCCTTGCTTAGCTTATCCCTTTGTAATTCTTTGTTCATGGTTAGGTGTATTGCGTAGCTTATCCCTTTGTGATTCTTTGCAGTTTTCTATCATAGCAAATGCCACTGTTTCTTAAGTTGGTGTCTATGTCTCTGACCCTACCCACCAAAACAAAACCAGTGTAGTCAGCAGGGTCATAACAAACTGTTGCTTTTAAAATCTAAATGAAAGGAATCAGTCCTGTCTGAAATTCCCAGATGGGAAGACCTTCTGTACAGTCCTCAAGTGGGCTAAGGTTGGAGGACCATGTGAGAAAGCACATACTTTGGGAAGGCAAAGATGGATTTTGTTAACAGTGTATCAAACAAAACACCAACAAAAGGAACAGTTGTTGAAATGGAGTGACAGATGTAAGTTACAGAATCAAATTGTAATGCTAAAGGGCCAAAATAAGCTGCTTGCTGTTAAATTGGATTTCCTAGACTTGCTGAGAAGGCTGCAGTTAGAGTAGCTTGGTATAAGGAAAGGAGGGGGCAAGTGAATCATAAGAAAATGAAATGCATGCAGTAATTGCAGAGGCAGTGTGTGCAGGGGGATCCTGATAAATGGAATGGAGATACTTGGGATTCTGTAGATTCTGATGAGGTTGGTTCCCCAGGTGAATCTGTAGATGTGAGACCAGCATGGAGACGAAAGGTGGAATTAGATGCTAATGGTCAGCTGGTCAGGCTGGATACTCATAGAGGATTATACTCAACGTGAAGTAAATGAAATATCTGAACGGTTTAAGCAAAGATCAGGGGAAACTCTTTTCTCTTGGATGGTGTGCTTGCATGACTAGGGAACCTCTTGTGATTTTGTATTTATAGATAATATTACTGAAGATACAAGTAGTCACTCCAATATTTGTGCCTGTAACTTTGTTGCAATTACAGGATTTTAGTTATTTATTTTTTGTTTATATTTTTTCAAAGAAGTTTTTTAGTTTTTTACCTCCTGTTGTATCCTGTCAATTTTTGGAATCTAGCTATACCCTGATTCAAGACTTGCAGCCTACTCCCACTGGTATGAATTGGTAAAGGAACTGTTACAACACACAGACCTGAGGCTTGCTGAAACAAGCCCAAGAGAATGGACAAAAGTCTTTGATTTCTGTCCATCATGATATGGCAGAAATTCATCATGTGATGAAGTGGGTGAAGAAAGTTGGAGAACATGGATGGTGGGAGACTCTTTTTGGATGGGTCCTACACCTGCCAGAATTCTCAACTGAGTGCTTCACCCTGCTGTCATTTTATTGATGCTAATCCTTATGCTTTTTGTTCTGATAATTGCATTGTATGTTAAGGTTTGGATGATTATGAAACAATTAACTTACCAACTACCTCCACTGACAGTAGACAATCCATGTGGTACCAAAGCATGAAATGTTCTCAAGCTCTATTTGGATATTGTGAAGCTTGAGTGACTATAGTCACAGGTTGTATTGTGTGGGAAAATGACTGGGAATTCTGTGGACAGGTAACTGGGGGTACAGTTAGAGAAAACTGAGGACTTAGTATAGAAATTATAGGGTGAGTGTTACACTATTCCTTAATATGGTGTCTATGTCTCTGACCCTACCCACTGGCAAAACAGAGAGTCAGAACTGCAGAGCTGGGTCATGTGCTCCTCTTCCCCTCACAGGGAGGTCCCCTGGCTGGATGGGAATGCTGGTGGCCCAGGGGTGGTCTCTGCCCTCCTGCAGTCCTGCAGAGCGGCAGTGACACCAGCACAGCCCTCTGGCCGTGAAAGTTGCTTTCCCCGTGCACAGGAGGCTCCACGTGATGGTGCAGTTGTAGTCATCCCATCTGTCATGTGGCTGTGTTCACCAGCTCCTCCCTGCTTTCCAAGTGCCGGACTTGTACGTGGCAGCCATGGCTGGAGCTCTGCAGGAAGGCTTAGTGCAACTTGTTCTGGTACTCATGGCACTGCCAGCAAACTGGTACTGCCCTGACCATGCTGTTTGGTACAAATATCTTGCTCAAGTGTCTGTGAGATGTCCTCAGTGTAGGTGTACTTGTGTCCAACCTCATCTGCCTTTCTATAATTTTAAAGCAATTTTTAAAAAAAATATATTAAATTAAATGTTTTTAAGTGCTTTTTTCTGTTGGTCTTGCTGCATCTCCTGTTAATGGCCTGTGGTCATGGACCCCTCAGCAGGACCCTACATGCCACTGCAAGGCCAGTGCCAGTGCAGAACAGTGTTTGGTCCCAGCCATCTGCGCTGGGTGACATCCCTGCTCAAAACCTGCCAGTTGAAGCCACCGGTCCTCACTGTCCTCCCCTGGACAGTGAGCCTGTGAGCCAGGAGCTGCGAAGCAGTGCTTCAAACCAGCTCCAGGCAGTGCTGATGGTACCTGGGAGGGCAGGAGAGCAGCCTGTCATGGTCCTGCCTTTCAGGCCCTGTGCAGAGGGGGATTGTGTCACCCTGGAGCAGTGGATACAGTAAAGGTCTTGGAAATGATACCTCCTGGAGGCGCCAGCAATGGCCTGCAGAGGAAGCCAGAAGGACCAGAAGCTGGGCTGCATCCGTGATTTTCCAGATTTTAGTCTGGTCTAAATCCGACCTGACATAAGTATCCAAAAAACCCCTAATTTAAGGCAGATGGACTGTGCTTGGTTTTGGCATCTCTTGCTCTTTATTGGCAGTGGTGCAGGGTCACTGCACAGTCAGCAGCAAGGTACCCACACCATCAGCTCTGCTTGGCCCCTGGGCTGGAGCTGTGAACCCTGCCCCAGGGCTGTCCCTGCAGTAGAAGGGGCTGTGGCTCCTGCTCTGGCCCCAGGACAGGCACTCACTGCCCCAGTGTCCCAGGCTGGGGTGTCCTGCCAGAGCCTCAGGCCCCAGCACCCAGGCACAGGTGACTCTTTGGGTGCTCCCAGCCCTCCTAGTCAGGCTGGTCCCTCAGTGTGCCCTGCTGGTTTCACCACCGCACCTCGTGGGTATCTTCTGGCCAGGGGCAGCACATGGGTCCCTGTTGAGCCCTGAGCCTGCCCTGTCCTTGTGCACCCATATTGCTGCTACTTAAGGATTAACCCTTGGAACGGCCGTAAGAACACACAGCAACATGGTCCCCTCTTGAGATAGGGAAGGGAGAGAGACAAAGTTTATTGTAACGCACGCTCCTTAAATATACTCGAACGCTACTCCAGGGACAGAATACAGCCTATTGGTCAGAGCAAGCAGCACCTCTTGCACAGATGTTTTCATTATAGACAACAGAGTTCTCAAAATACACACTCTGTAAACAGTAGCAGGTGCCTTTGTTTGTTCCTGGGAAAACCTTTCTCCCAGGCCAGCCCTTGGGAAAGCTCCGTGTTCTCATGAAGCCTTCCCACGGGCAACTGAGGCCTTCTACACACCCAGTTTCAGGTGCTGTTACCCATGGCTAGAGGGCAATGGGCCTGTGATACAGCTGCAGCTGTCACCCCCTGGCTTGGCACTGCTACAGCCCCCTGTGCCTTTGTTTGTGTCTGTGTCCCCCATACATGTGTGCACATCTGTCCCGATGTCTGTTTGTGGGTCTGTTTGTGCCCATGGGAAATCCCTGCCTGGTTACAGGCCATCCCAATGAGCTCTGCCATCCCATCCCAGGCATCCATTGGGACTGGCAGAGTTTGGGACATGGAGCAGGATTCTGGAAGCTCTGGACAGCTCCCACCATGGCAGCTCAGCAGGGAGAGCAGCTGTCTGGCAGCCACCAGTCCATAGTGGTGTGGTGAGTGAGGGCGTTACTACCACTCAGCCATGGGTACAGCAGCACAGTTTGCCCTCAGGCTCTAGGCCAGGCATCCTGTCCTTGGCTACCAGCCTGTGGAGGCTGCCCCAACTCTGCACAAACACTCTGGGAGGTCCCTGCCTCTGTCTCCATGCAGGCTATCAGGGCTGCCAGGGAGAGCACCACATCCTCCGCTGGGCAGCACCTCTGCCTTTCCCAGGTCATGCAGGTGTTACTGCACATTTCAGCACATCAGTTGGTAGGTGAACATCTGGGTGGGTGAACAACACCTAGCCAGAGCCTCAGTGTGTGTTTTCTACACAAACCATCTGTTCCCCCTGCTGTACCCGGTGCCCCAGCAGCCTGCTCCAACAGCAGCCCAGGCTCCATCCGGCAGAGATGCTGGGAGAGAAGCGTGTTCCTGGTGAAGCCTGTCAGGTGCTAGGATGGGTTTCCTCTCCTGTACCAGTCTGGAAGTGGGCATTTTGTGGTTTGAGAAAATCAGCAAAAAGCAGAGCCTGGTTTTGCTGTTGGGAGGCCTGTGATAATCCACCCCTTTGGGGAAGGAAGCAACCAGCCCCAACACAGCTGCATGCAGTTTGACCTGACAGTTGGAGCATTTCCTCCCCAGGATTGATTTGTGATTTCCTTGTTGCCATTCACCCCTGGATTGAAAGGGGAGCTGGAGGGCTGTTGAGTCCCCCTGTGTCTGGCCCAAGCTATGCTGAGCAGGCAGGTGGTTGGGGTGGCATTGCAGTGGAGGCCTGGCTGTGGCCACTGGGGTCATGCCAGGGATGCAGTGCTGGTGGGTTGGGGTGTTGGGGGTGCAGAGAGCGGGTGACAGCCTCCCTCCCCATCTGGCTCTACCACATCCCATGACATTGATAACTTCATATCCAGCTGGTTTTGGGGGACATGGGGCTTTCCTGGTGGACCCTTTGGAGCAGC
Source organism: Rhabdornis inornatus (assembly GCA_013397075.1). Classification (NCBI taxonomy): domain Eukaryota; kingdom Metazoa; phylum Chordata; class Aves; order Passeriformes; family Rhabdornithidae; genus Rhabdornis; species Rhabdornis inornatus. The sequence goes on from VWZS01007215.1 coordinate 164,404, forward strand.
TCTCTGGACACCAGATACTTGCCACCTCCAGGGGGGCTGTCAAGAGGCAGCCATGAGGGTGGCCATTCAGGCTAGGGGCAGGATGGAGATGGGGGACTGTGCTGCTGAGCCTCTAGAAGGAGAGCTGCAGCTGCAGAGCCTGCCCCTGTACTGGTCCCTGGCCAGAACAGGCCCTGGCAGGCAGAGATGTAGCAGCAGATTAAATTTAGATCCACTTGGGAATTAAAATAGGCTGCAAGTCTGCTCTGCTCTGTGACACCAAATGCTTCAATGTGAGTGAGATGTGCCATCTTCTTCCCTGTAAATCTGAGCACTGTCAGAGCCCCTTCCCTGCTGGTGGAGTGAAGCTGCAGTGGCTGCTGGGTGGGACAAATCCATCAGCAGCGCCTGAGTCCTGGAATTCATGGAATTGACCCCAGGCAGATGGGGTCACTGGTATAACAGAGCAAACTGGTATCAGCTCCTGATATTTCTGCAGCAGCACTGGGTTGTGCTGTAAGGCTTCACAGTCCAGAAGGGCTCCAGGAAATAAAAGCGAGTGATGGGTGAGATTCTTATCATTCCTTACTCTCCTGGCTCCAGGCAGGCCTCAACCCTTCAACAGAAGTGGTGAGCTTAAGCACACATGACCCAGTAGCTGTGAGGAGCCTGTGTGCATCCAGTAATCCTCTTTGCCGTGAGCTGTGGCAGGTGGCCAGCTCTAATCCCACAGGCTTAATGCTGGCTTCGCTTTGCCTTTGCAGGTCTGGCATGATGACTTGCTGCCAGGTGATTGCTCTTGTTCTCCTTCCCAGTGCTGCAGCTGGTGCCCTGGTTCCTGCTCTTGTCCCCCAGTCCACATTGTAACTAGCCAAAGGGTGGCTCCTCTCACAGTCTGTCCTGGAGCTGACAACATGCTGTGATGATGCCTGTACCCAGCAGGATGTCACCCTGGTGCCTCAGAGGACTATCTCTCTTATGAGACAGTTGTACCCCAATGGCACCCACACCTCACTATGGTGGAAGCAAGCCTGTGAGTGCTGTGGAGGTGGCAGAGGCAGCATGGGCAGTGCAAGTGGCACAGTTCTGGTGCAGATGGGTAGTTTTCCATCACTGTGGCCACTTCCTGATGAACTACCCCTTCTCTGCCACCATCAGGATTGCCAAAGGCTGCACAGGTGTGCTGGTTTCCTGACCTCATACACAAGACATTTCTTTGCTAATCATAGAGTTTTAAGGCTCTTACAACCCCCGTCCTCCCATTTTCCTGCTGTGTTTACCCAAGCAATTATTCCATCTCTAATTCATATTCTCCACACAGGACCTCACACTGATGGTGCTTTGCAAGGTTGGACAGATGACTGCTTGTATTTTTCCAGTTTTAAGTAAGTGTCCTGTTCCATTTCACTGCATCTCAGGGGCAGCCTGCATCACAGGCTAGTCAATGGTGTCATTGTTTAAACCTGCTAAAGAATAAACAGGCAGTTCCTTCAAGACCTGTGACAGCTGTGAAGGCACAGCGACCTGACTTGCAAAACAAACAGGTAGGAGACATTTTGATAAACTAAATGTAACACCCTTCTAGCTCAGTTATCAAGACTTTGGGGTAATGTAAGTGTTAAACTAATTTAACTGCCTGGTCTGCATATAGGTGTGCAACAGTTTCTATCATCCTGGACAAGATAATGCATGAAAAATCATGACACATTACTGGGCAGGGAGCAGCTGCTATTGTTTACATAATACAAACCAAATTTACAGACAGAATTTAACTTGTTCAATGGAATTTCTTCCCCTAGCTGAGCAGTTCTTGGGGAGAGATCAAAATGAGTTTCCATCTCTTCTCATCTCTTGTTTGGACCCAAGAACAGGCTAGAGAGTGCGGGCCATGCTCGTCTTAAAACAGGAGGAAACACAGGGAAGGGAGTTCTTGGTTCCTTCCTCTCTGAATTGGCCACTGAACATTTTTTATGTTTTATAGGCTACTCCAATTGTGGGACAGGTGACAGGACAGGGAAAATTCTCCTAGAACTGCTGATGTGAAACATAAGGACTGGTCTGATTCGGAGGATAAGCAGTTTGTTTCTGACGTCAGCCATGAGCTACTGCACTGCAGGAGAGGAACAGCCAGCAAGACAGAAGTGCAGAGAACCATGGTAAGACACGTGCACCCTCCTAGCGTCCATCTCCATGTTTGCAAGTGACAGGATCTTTAAGACACCAACAGGAGATGTGTCACAGAGAAAGTGGTTCTGACACACAAACTGCAACTGGTGCAGGACTTGCTGTTGGAGTGTGTTGGCCTTGGCTGGATACCAGGTGCCCACTAAGCCACTTGTGTCACTTTCCTCCTCAGGAGTGTCCCTACCCATGGCAAGGTGCTCGGAACTAGCTGGTCTTTAAAGTAGGTCCCTTCCAAACCAACCTACTCTGTGATTCTGTGATTCATCCAGGTAACTCGATGGAGAGGGTTCACAAGCTAACGTTAACCTGGAACACGCACTTTCCACAAAGCCTAGAAAAGCTACTGTCTCCTTCTTGTTAGCTGATGGAGACATAGTTGGCATCTTGATTACATCCATAGGCACATGGTGATATCCCTTACTTTGTTCCCAAAAGCTGAATAGCTGTTGGGCTTCCCTATCTTCCTGCTGACTTTGGGCCCCATTATGCCAGCATTGGAGCAGCCAGTTCCATTCCACATACCTGGTGGCTGTAATCTTTCCACATGTTTCAAAGTTCTGATGAGGTTAGACTGGGTGGTTTCTGCTTCTTGTCTGAATTCCCTCACTCCTTCCCTTTCTCAAGGACCAGCTTCTTGATGGAACCCTTCTTTGCCCTCCTCCCCAAATAACTGATGATATAGACCCATTGACTTCCATGTCCATTGGGTTTTTTCCACTACTGCGGCAACTACAGTTATTCTTGTTTGAGCCTCTGTCTACTATCACCTCAGATGGAGTTTGTCCCCTTGTAACTTGAACTCAATCAAGTTATCCTCAGAAGTGGCTTGGGTCCCTGAGTTAACCATAGCCCTCTAATAACCCTGAACTGTGGCTTTGCAGGCACGTGCCAAGCCCCAGTAGTGCAAGAAGCTGCTGGTTTTGCTGGGGGTAGGCACCTTCTGTCAGCTGGCATGTCAGTTTGCCAGGGTTACTTGCCTGTTCAGGTGTAGTCCCCGGCTACGAGATGTGATAACCAGCCCAAGCACTTGCCCAAATCCTTCCACATACTCTGCCACCCACGGACCAGCCACCTCAGGGCACATTTCAGTATTGACTCACCCAAAAATTGTCTTCTCCTACACCAGGAAAACACCAGATTACACAGACCCCATGATATGCCAACCATGTTAATTAGTAGTATTAAACATCTCACGTAAGGGTGAACAGGAACAATAAAGCCACCCACACTAGGTGGGAGGGGGAAATGGCATCCTCTCCACAAGGCAGCTCCCCCAGCAGAGCAAGGCTGTCAGTGCCAAGGCAAAGCACAGAGCCATGGTTTGTACTAACATGTTTTCAAAGCCCAGGAAAGTAAGAAAAAAGAGATAAGAAATGGAGCCAACAAACACTGTGACCCCACAGAAGCTGCCTACTTAGTAACTACTACGGCTAAAGAACACTTAGCACAGAACTACCATTGCCTCAGGCCCCAAGCTGGGCACCAAACTGTGGTGGGCTAGCCCTGCCTGGACACCAGGTGCCCACCAAGCTGCTCTCTCACTCCTCTCCTCAGTGGGAGGGGGCAGGGAGAAAGGAAGATGGGAACGGAATTTATGGGCCATGATAAAGGCAGTTTAATAAAGCAAAAGCAAGGCTGCATGTGGGAGCAAAGGAAAATTAAATATTTATTCTCTACTTTCAACCAGCAGGAGATGTCCGGCCACTTCCTGGGAATCACAGCTTCAGTACACAGAGCAGCTGCTCCACAAGACAGATGTTTTAATAAGGAATGCCCCCCACCTCCTTTCTCTCAGCTATTATGCTGAGCAGATGCCATATAGTCTGAAAAATCCCTAGATCTTGCCCCCACCCCAGCCTGCTGGTGAGGTGAGAATGTTAGAGATAGCCTTGATGCTGTGGAAACATTGCTCAACAACAGCCAAAACACTGGTGCGTTATCAACACATGCCTAGCTACCAGTAGAAAACACATCTCCAGGAGGACTGCTAGGGGTAAAATTACCTTCATCTCAGTCAGACCCAATACAACTGTTTATTTAAAAAAAATAACAGAAACTTTTAACAAAATCACACCCAACACTGAGAATCGGAAAAGCCAGGCAGCACTGGGGGCATCATAAAGAGAAATGCTCTGCAGGCCCTGACCAACCCAAGGGCTAGATGTGCAGACAAGACCTCCAAGTGGATGATCAGACCTTGTCCATTTCTCTCATTCAAACAGTGATACTTTTTATTAAGCAGGTGAGGTTGTAGATTAGAAGCCCGGATCTCTTGTGCATCCTCATTAGGTGCCCAGGCACCTGGAGGGCTCCAATGGTGGTGAGCTTTTAAAAAAAGTCATTTGAAAGCAACCATGGTTGCAGTTGCAGCTTGGAGGAAGCCACCTGCTTAAGTGCAACATGAAGAGTATGTCATGGCATAAGGTATGTGTGACATGCTGCATTTCTTCTTGCCCAGAATCCTACAGAGCTGTCCATTTTTTTCCCTTGTTGCCCTGTATCAGCACAGAACATCCTCTCTAGCTCAGAAAGAAGGGAGAATGAACACATGTATATCCACAGTCTAAGGAGAGTCACCTTTTGCTGGAACTTGGATCTCACTCCATACCCTGATCCCAAATGCGAGAACAGGGCTAGCTTTGGAAGGACAGAGCCCTCTACAGAGCTAGGAATCACGAGGCAATTAATAGATTGCAGGCTGGTGATTTGCCTTTTGCATCTGAATGATCTTGCCAAAGCCACCTCTTCCCACATCGTAGTCTGTCCGGTATTCATCTCGCACCTGTGGCACAGCAACAACACACACATATTAATAGCCAGCACTGTCTCCTCATAGACTTCAGAATCTTCATCCCCTCCTTGTTCAGCTGGTGGGGAACTGAAGTTCAGATTAGAAGCACTTCAGCTTGTCTGAGATCTCTTCAAATCCACCAAAAAGGTGAAAAGGTGAAAATGAAAAAAAAGGATATATATGATTGTTGAAATTTTTTCAGGTAAGAAGCAAAGACCCCAAAATATTTTCATCCAATTTTCAGTACACCTTTCTGAATTGCCAAGCTTGGCCTTCAGAACACTTTATCTCATCTAAACCTCATCTCTGCCCTTGCGGAAACTGCTGTGTTATGAGATTGGCGTGGCAGCCACTCTCTTTCCCTCTACTCAAATTCTGGATAATTTCAAGGGTACTACCTTGGATTAGGGAACATTCTGCTTGCATTGCGGGAAGTTTGGTGTCCTAGACAGAAGTAGCCTTAAGTTCTATTTCCAGCCTTTAACACCAGGTATCAAGTACCGAAACAACCCGGGAGTGAGTAAACTTCAATATCATGTCTTTACAACATTGTTCTCTATGAGACAAAACCAGCAAGTAAGTAGACTCCTACAGGATCAAATTCAGGGATGAACTGGCATTGCCTTTACCTGTCCTCCAGTCTTTCCTCTCCCATACTGTCGCCCCTCCTTAAACCCTGCATCCCAGTCCGTGCGGATGATGCGATCGTCCAGCCGTGTGCCGTTGATAAACCGCATGGCGTGCTCGGCATCTGCTCTTGTGTAGTACCTGAGGCACTCTGTAAGGACAACTAAGTGTGCTGTTTTGTTGGGTACAGGGGAAAAAACCAGGGAAGTATTGTATTTGACAAGCAGAACACCCCCCACTGCCTTCCAGCCTTTTCTACTCTTCCCTATGGGATCAAAAACTGCACTCATGTAAATCCAAGCTAAGACCAGCTAATGTTCAGAAAGAATTCTGTACTTTATTCTGTTAGCACCTGCACAGACAAGACAATGGAACAAAGACATTAAAGCTTTGCTAAGGGCAAGAAATCAGTAATATGCCTTTTTGTACTATGTAAAACTTGACTGAAATACAACAAAAGGAGCAGGCTTCACAGAAGAGCTTTGCACAGACAGCTCCCGGCACAACCTGTATAGGCATGTACCCTCTGCTTGAAAATGCCCCCATGGCTTATCCTGCTACTTCCTTCAGGTCTGCAGTTGAGATGAGAAAGTAAACATGTGCTCTGGACAAGGAAGACGTCAGGCTGATAACTGTAACAGTTGTCATTTTGGCCCTAAAATCATTAAAGAAATTAATGAACTAAAGGGGCTCACAGCCACCTCCAGAAAGTACAGCTCTAGTGGCACTTGTCAGGTATGGAACCACTATACAATCGGTCTCAGGGTGCAGAGAGGAACGTGCAAGGATGGACGGGATGTGCCTGGTAGGAAGCACTTGGCTATCACCTTTCCAGCAGCAGTACAGATACACTTGCTGTGCAGAGGAACTATAGGTGCCAACCACACACGTACTGACAAAAGAGAACCAGAAAGGATACTCTACAAAGCAGAAACCACACGGGGTTTTCTTGATCTTGTCCAGACCCATGACAATCCTCTTGACATCTCCGCACTTGGAGAAGAGCTCCTGGATCTGCTCTTCGGTGGTGTAGAAGGACAGGTTGCCGACATACAGCGTGGAGGAAATCTTCAGGGATTTCTCCTGCAGCTGCCTGCTACCCTGCAGGCACAGAGGAGCACGCCGCAGGCTTAGCGCGCTCGCTGTCCCGCTCCCACCGCCCCATGCCCTCCCGCTGCCCGGCTCCTCGCACGGCCTTGTCCCGGCCTCATCCCTTCCCGCCCCGGCTGGGTCCCGCCACCCGCCGTGCCGGGCGCACCCGGAAGTGCTGGTCCCGGTACTGGCTGATCTCGCAGTACGAGTCGCTGTTGAGCCCGCTGAGCGTGGTGTGCAGTAGCCCCGACATCGCTTGCTCGCGCCCGGCAGAGCCCCGCTGCCGGGCCCCGCTGCTGGGATCCTTCCAGAAGCGCCGCGCACCGGACGCGGCGAGCGGCGCGCAAGAGACGCCGCTCCGCCACGCCGCGGGATTGGCCACGCCGGCTGTCACTCGGGGCGGGGGGCGAGGCGGGACCGCCGAGCGGCCAATCGGCGACGCAGGAGCTCGGCGGGAGCGCTGTGTCGGGGCGCGCGCAGGGTGCGCGCAGGGTGCGCGGCGCGCACGCGCAGTGCGGGGGCGCTGCTCTCGCGGTTCCGCGCCTGTCGCGGAGCTCGCCCCTGAGGGGCCATGGCGGGGCCGCGGCTGGTGGCCGTGGAAGGTGCTGCGGGCCGCGGGCTCTCCCTTCCCGATAAGCCCCGCCACCGCCGGCTGGTGTTGGGCTGTGTGTCACGCCCCGCTGTCCTCGTATCTTACAGCGCTGGTGCGGGGGCTGCTGAGGGAAGAGGCGCCGTCGCGCATTGCCGCCCTCACCGAGGAGCTGTTCCAGGCGGCGGAGAGCCTCTCTGAAGAGGATGGGAAGGTGGCGGAGGGAGAGTCCCCCGCTCCCAGCCCGTCTGGAGAAACGGTGTGTCCTTCACACCCCACAGCCCTGGCCCAGGTTGGTGCTGCAGCTCCGTAAACGCCAGCTGCTGCTGCTTCGTACCCTTTGCGGTGAAGCTAAACCTGTAGCGCTACTGAAATGTAAAGAAAAGAGTTAATTTCTTCGTCGTTCGCCCCAATAGCGTGAAAGTCTAAAATAAAGCGGGAAATGTTTTTTTTTTTAAAGTCAATGCGAAATGATGATCCTGAATGTAAAAAAAAAGGGTGTGTGTCATTGACTCTGCTCTCATGAGACCCCACCTGGATACTGTGTTGAGGTCTGGGGCCAGCAACATCAGAAGGATGTGGAGGTGCTGGAGGAAGCCATGAAGGTGATTGAAGGGCTGGAGCAGTTCTCTTGGTAGAGACAGACTGAGTTCAGCCAGAGGAGAAGGCTCTGGGCAGACCTTACAGCACCTTCAGCATCTAAAGGGGTTCCAAGAGAGCTGGAGAAGGACTTTGGACAAGGGCTTGAAGTGACAGGAAAAGGGGAAATGGCTTTACGTTGAAAGAAGTTTATTTAGTTTAGGTATTAGTAAGATACTGTAAGGGTGGGGAGGCCTTGGCACAGGTTGTCCAGAGACGCTGTGGCTGCCCCATCCATGGAAATATCCAAGGCCAGGCTGGACAGGGCTTAGAGCAGCCTGCTCTAGTGAAAGGTGTCCCTGCCCATGGCAGGGCGATGGAACTGGGTGGTCTTCAAGGTCACTTCCAACCCAAGCCATTCTATGATAATAATGGGAAAAGTTACTGGTTACTGATGATGTTAAGGTTTTTATTATTTCAAATTACTAGGAGTATCTAGTTGTAATTTCAAGTAAAAATGCAAGCAGAGAGCACTGATGCATTAAGAGTTTGGTACTGGATCAGAGGAGGTCCTTCTCGCCCTGTCTATGAATTCCCATAAGGACAGCAGATAATCCGAGGAAGAAGAAAACAAGCAAGCATGTACTCTTAACTGCCTGGTAAACAATATTCCAGTACACAATATTATATTGGAGGTACTGATTTTCAGTCCTTGTAAAAGCTTATCAGGTGGTCGTTTATAAGGTTTGGTTTTTCCTTCTGTTTATTTCTCCTAGAGGAGTACTTAGAAAGTAGTAAACGTCTACTTTAAAAGTCCTTTTTCAAAGATAAATCTGAAATAAGGAAAAAAGACCAGCTGAGATATTGTCCAACTTCTTCCTCCAAATTTATATTTTCAAGAGACATTTAATAAGTAGCAATTATCAGCTAAGGAACACTGATTTTGGAAGTCCTAAATTTGCAACAAGGAACAAGATAGGTTAGCAAGTGTTGTAACAGAAAGTGTCATTATTACAGTGTGTAAAGAAATAGAAGAGCATAAAAGTGGTGTCCTTCAGTTCTTCCTGAGTCAATTGGGCTAAATTATTTTTGAAGAGAGGAGAAATCATTAATTTGTAATCTGGCCACTTCAATAAGAGGGACTATGAACTCTCTCCTAGATAGGTAAGAGTGTATTTGTAGGCTAGATCTGTCATGAAAAGTAGAATAAAGTGATAGAAAATGCAGCCCCTCAGGGTGGGTTGCTAATTGCCTTTATGTAGTGCTGTATCTTTTTAACAAGCGCATATAGTCAGTAGCCTTTTTTTGCTAATATCAGAAGTTTCCCAGTGTAGGTATTTAAAGTAATTAAGCTAGTGTTCTTTTTGATGTGCAAAAGAGATGAAGCCTTACTGCAGATGGTTCTCAAATGTGATAAGATTCTTAGAGTTCTTTTCCAACCCCTTCAGATTTTAGGTGAAGAAGTGCTATGTGGTCCATTCAGCATGCCTGTTTTCAGGTCACTGTCCAACATGATCCTGGGACAGTTTTATGGAAAACTCACACCTTTGACTCAGGGGTAAAAGGGAGTTGTGTAAACGTGTGGAGAGGCCATTTCTTTGAAACACATGGAAGATGCTTCTTTTTCCAGTAGTAAATATCAGTGGGATGCACATCCAGGACAAAATTAAATTGAGTAGAATTCTTCTCTTCAGGTTGAAGAGAGTGCAATCAGCTTGTGGAACTGGACTGTCACCAAACACACGGGTGCTGTTATCAATGATGAGCAAAGAGCCAAACGTACGTATGTTCTGTACCTTCCTAAATGTGTTCTGTGTGCTATAGCATGGAAATCAAACTCTGCCTCTCTGCTTACAGGCATATAAGTATTGCTGTAGATTTGTTTGAGTCTGCAGACCTGGGCTAGAAAGAGAAAAATATACCGGTGGGCTTGTATAAACTGTTCAAGAAGAAGCATCCTGATGTAATACTTATCTTCTTGTGACACAGAATCACTGTAGGCCTTCTTATCACTCCCCTTTCCATACCAGGGCACCAGTAAAGAGGTGATGTGACCAAAGGAAGCTGTAATTTGCCTTCTGATACTGTGGTTGAAGTGTAAAAATGTATGGAAATAAGATAGGTGTAAATTTTAGACTGCTGGTCACTTAATTTATATCAAGTGAGATTGTTTTTAATGTAACTATCTCATCCGTGTTTACATATAGAAACATGCTAAGTCCTCTTTTCACTGACCTGCTTTAGCCGGGTGCACAGCTGGTGGGTTCTCTTGGGCCAGGAGCAGCCCTGGGGGAAAGCAGAAGTGACCTTTTGGTATTTTCCTTCAGTGTGTTCTTTCTGTGGTTCTGTGGGATTGCAGTGTCAGGCCTGCATTCTTGTCTTGAGGGATTAAAGTCAAAATGATGTATAATCTGCATCTTGTAAATTATACCAGGTAAAGGGTAAGTTGACACAAAGTAGAGTGTGATGTTCTCAGATCACAGCTGAAGGGCCAGGGAGAGGCTGTTTTAAATACATTAAGTAGCGTCTTTTCTATCCCTAATGTCTGAGGAAGGCCTGAAAATATTTTTGCTTTTTACTTTGAAACTGTAAACATTATTAAACTTCATTTCCTTGTTTTGCTGAAGGCTATTCTGAAGCTTTCAAGACATGTTACTGTAAGCACCTGCAATGTAATTAAGTCTGTGAATACCATGTATTTAACTTAAACTTTCTCTAAATTGTTTAATAGGTATTTTAATGAGAATATTTTTTTTTCTTACTGCCTGAAAAGCAATTTTAAACATCTTGGCTAAAAAATCAGATTGCTTTGACTCCTGAAGCTTTCAGATTTTTCTGTCTTGTGATTTAAAATGCTAAATAGTCTTTCAGAAATGGCAGGGCTTGACCTTCTGTAAAAAAAAAAAAAGTAGAGAAAAGGAAACTTTTGAACATATGCACTGTTTTCCTGCAGTGCGGTTTGTTGCTTGCAGACTGATTTGTCTTTGTGGGGGCAACGATCCTCCGGAGGGAACTATTCGAAGACAGATTTTGGTAAGACTAGTTATGGGTGAGTAATGAAATACAGTTGATCCCCCAGGGAAGTCTTCAAATCTTATTACATTTGCTTTGGAAAGGAAGTGAAGTATATGTCAGGTTCTGGAAGGATAGCTGGTGTTTTGGCAGGAGTATTGCTGACTCTATCTGCTCATCACTTAAAGAAAGATAAGACTGATGATCCCATTTTTTCCCTTTTAAGAAAACGAAGTACATGCTGAAGTGGGACCTTTATCTTACAGGGTTACCTTGCTGAGTCATTGGAGTTAGGAATGTTTGGACATTGTGGTGTGGTTGGCATCATATCTTCTCATAGGGTAAAATACGTTATGAGCAGGACATTCATTTATTTCAGTATCTTATAATATTGTCTAGTAGGCCATCATAAGTCTTATGCTGCATCTGAGTGTTCAGGGCTTCATTCAGAAGTGAGAGTTGCTAGTCAGAAATTGCAGAGCTGAAATGCCTTTGTCCTGTGTTAGATATGGATGACAATGAGATGAGATCTTATGTTGCCTTTCTTGAAAGTGACTGCATTTTCACAGATGACTTACCATTTCCTCCTTCAGATGTCTATGAAAACTGGGAAAGGATGGATTGATATTGGAAAAGCTGGTCTTGCAGATGGATTTCTAGAGAATGCCATGAGTGTAAGTTCTTTCTCAGTTTTGATTTCCTACATACACACCTATTTGTAAGTTCCATGGGTGTTGCCTGCACTTTGTTTTCCAGAGTATAGAAAAGTTGTATGCCAAGTTACGGAATGGGAGCGAGGGTGAAGCAGATATTCAAGTGCACAGAGCTGATGTGGAGAAGAGCCTTTTCAAAGTACTCTCTTACCAAGCTGAATCAGTATGTGTTCTCAGTTTTCCTTATAAGTCACTAGAGGTATAGAGGGAAACTCTGACCCAGTTATTAGATACCTGAATGCTTGGCATTAAGGACTTGCTGAGGGATAGATTTCCTTCACTTAGATGTAAGATAGCAGATCTCATCTTTGCATTCAATGTTGCAATCATTTAATGATTTTTAATTTCCCTCATTTATCACGGTTGTTCTTGCAGTGGTGTTTATATCTTCTAGTTCAGATTTGTTGCTTTATGATTTGGCTATCATGGCTGTTTATAAAATAAACAGCTGCCTGTATGAATCATAAATGGGCCAGTTCCAACAGTGTCTTGTGCTGGACTGGAGAACAAGGCAAATAACTGTAATTTAAAGTATGTAATTTAGAAATTCTAAGTTTTGAGAGGAATTATTTTTCCTGCCTGAAGTGTCTGAGAACTCTATCAATCCTATAGAATATAACAAGCACAGGAACAAATACAAAGAATGTAGTTTCCTGCATTTGTTGATCACACCACTGACCTCAGTATCTAGAAGGGAAGTGCTATCTCCAGAATTCTCAGGAGCTACCCTAAACAGGACAAAGCAATGGCCCATATTTTTAACTCGATCATGTAGACGAAAGGAGAGGTGGTATAAATTTTGCTGAGCTGTTGTATCATCTTAAGATCTGAATGATCTTGTCCCGTGTCTCTGCACACTTCCTAAGGACTGCAGTGATTTTCTGGATCTCTTGATCGTCTGGCAATATGGAGAAATAGACAGAATTATTGTAGCACTGTAAGGACAGATAGCTAATCCCAAACCTAGCTTCACTGCATGTGAAAAACCCGAGTCCTATTTTAAAGAATGAGGTTTTTAGTGAATTTTAAAGACCAGTTGCACATTAACGGTTGGTTGGCATGCTCTGTTGCTTTCTCAGGCAGTTGCTCAAGGGGATTTTCAGAAAGCAGTGATGTGTGTGCAGCGCTGCAAAGATATGTTGATGAAATTGCCAAAAGAAGTAAGTGAAATATTCCCTTCTTTATCATTCCAAACTTTGAGAACCTATTTTCCTCTCTATATGTAAAGGGATGACATATGCCATATAAAATTTTGAAAAGTACTCTGAAGATCTCTTCTGCGGTTGGTTGCCTCTTTGAGATTTTGTGGCTAAAATTTTTGCATGGAAACAGCAGAGTTTTCTTCAAAGTGCATTTTTTTATTGCTTCTCTTTGATTAGAATTTGAAATAGAATGATAAACTCATCCTAAACAATGGGAAGGCAGATCAGCAAGCAAGGCAAAAAGATTTCTAAATTGAATATACCACCTACTCTCTACAGAACCAGCTGCATTTTACATCTTGATCTTGTATATTGCATCTTGTACCCATGTGAACATTTGTCTGGGGACAGATGGGACAAGAGAATAGCTGAGTTACAAAGTTTTTGATATGCAAGTCTATCGCTACCATCAGTACTAATCTTCATCCTCATGAAACTGTGGAGCTATGAATAGAGGCTTCCCATTGCACTAAACTGTGGTTTTTGTAGTTCTTGTCTCACAGAGAAAACAAACTATCACGTGCAGATTAGTTTTTTGTTTGCAGAGATAAAAGTCTGTTATTGTTATAACAGAATAAACTTCCTGACATTTATTTTCATTTGCTTACATGATCCCAATATTTAGGAAACATTCTGTTCCTGTCTCTCTGGTACAGATAATAAAATTCAAAGGGGCAGATGCAAATTCTTAAAGAAAAATATGGGATTTATGGTTGGAGTTTATTTGTGTTTTTAACCAATTAAACTCCAACTGATTTTACATTGCTTTTTGTCATCTGTCAGCCTTGTTCAAGTGCATCTGAGTGACTGAGTTGCAGGGGTCTAGCTTTGATTTGAATCATAAAAGCAGAACTTCTTACTGTTGAAGGTGTTCACTGGGATCTTTGCATTCCTGTTCCTCATTTAATTCTAAATTAATTTCATTCTTTATGCTTGAATTCCTTCATTAAATAATATTAAACTTCTTGAGATGAAAGCACTTCACAAACCAGGAGCACTGATGCAGACAAGGTAAAGGTTTCTGATCATGAGAGAGTGATACAATTTACTTCTGATTTAAAGAGTGGTATTTAAAAAATGAGGAAAATGGAAAGAGCTAGTGATTGCAGAGTGAATCCAAAACTTTTGGACTGCTGGGTAGCTCTCAGTCCTAAACTTTTCCAGGCTCCCATTGTACCAGAGAGTCCCTGGAGAGTATCACAGGGAGATTATTGTGTTGTGTGATACCAGAGATCAGCTGGAAAGGATTGTGGTCACTAATAGTCTATGTACCAATGCTCAGTACAGGCAACTTTCTCTCCTGGAAAGAAAACATTCACAAATGAACCAGTGAAAAATAAGATTTCACATCTGAGAGTGAATATGAACCTTTGGGTTCGTGCATATACCTAGTCTGTGCTTTTGCTTCTGGATTGCGAGCAAAAAAAAAAAAAAAAAAAAAGAAGCAAAATGTTGTGCTACACTTCTCATTTTTTGTCTGAGAATTTGAAATCTACAGTCCCTTGCAAAAAGCATAATTTATATTTGGGAAAAAAAGATACTGCAGAGGCAAAATGGATGTAAACATTGGCAACCTGCTAGCATATAAAATGACCTTTTTGTCTCTTCTTTGGATGACATATGACAGCTGCAAATCATTTCAAAGGAAAGGCAAGTTGTTATGAACAGATGTTGTCAGGGCTGACTGATAAAGCTCTGAATAACCAAGCATTCAAAAGCAGTTTTTTCTAAAACTTGTAATCCTTTTTTAACCCCATCAAGAAACGCTGGGAAGAAGCCTACCATGAAACATGTAGAGTCCTCTTCACTTAATTTTGTAAAACTTTTTTGTTATTTAAAAAAAAAGAGGTTATAGTATTACAGTTTTTCCTCTCAAATTTTAATTTTTATTGTTTAATTTACACAGTTCTAGTGCTTTCAGTGTGATTTATTGAGGAACTCTGTGTTCCTCATGTGTTTCAAAAATCCTGCTGTTTTGTGTGTCCTGGACTGGTTAATGATACTTCACTTTCCCACCCAATTAATGATTCCATTTAGTCATCTTCAGTATCTCCTTGCAAAAGGCCAGAAGTGATAACAGTGATATATCTTGAAAGTAAGTTGCATTTTAAAGAACCTGAGACTGGAGTGCCGTAGAGCTAATGATGTTTTACAAGAACATTATAGAAGCAGGAGTCTTTTATTGCAGACCTGTTACCTATCAATCCTCTGTTACAATTTTGGAGTGGAAACCTATGAATGGAAGAGGTATGAACAGAGCTCCTTCTGGCTCAGGTAATGTGCAAAAATCAAATAAACAAACCTCTGCTTTTGAGATGTAAAAACGTGTGTGAAGGAGAGGGGGGAGCAAGGAAAAGCAGAGGCCTCATTAGAAATGTGAGAATAAAAGATTTTAGCTGAACCAAATTATCTGAGCACATACTTTGTCATGGTTGTACACTATTGCCTAAAATCTGTGTTTGTTTTCCCACATGGATTTTCATGCCATTAGAATGAAAGTCATCTTCCAATGGTTCTTGCCAATTCTCTCCCTAGTACTTCCTCCAAACAGATAGGTTTTCTGAAGAGCCCTTGACTGATAAAAGGCCTCTTTATCAGTCCCTGACTGATAAAAGGCACAAACATCAAGGTGAAAAAGGAATGGGTAGAGATGGTTTGGGTAGGATCCCAGTAACTATTGTGGTATTACTAAGGGCGGGGAAATGTAGGCTGTCAGGAAGAGTATCCTCATGCCATGGTCACAGCCTCAGTGCAGAAAGTTTGTATTTATGTCTTCTTGTTCTTTTAAACAGTTAGAAGAAAATGAAGGGCTACAGATCAAATTCAAAATCATTATGGTCATATATGTTGCCAAACAGGATTTGTAGGAGTGCTCAGATTTAGTTACAGCTTGTGCTTTGGAGATTATTTTATATTTTATTCTTGTGGAAAATTAAATACCAACTCCTGATGACAAAATTTGAAGAGGAAATAAAACTTTGCGAAGTGCACATAATAATCTGGAGAAAGAGTGTGGCTCCATCTAGTGGGTTAAAATTTTGCTGGTTTGAGAATAGATTAGATTAGAAAACAAGAGCCCAGGTACTGTTTTTCTTTCTAACAGTTCTTCATTCACAGCATTTGTAATCAAATCTGGTTCTGTAGAATTATCACTGTGTTTTCTCCTGGGTGGTTCTTTGTTCTGCCACTTAACTTTTAGAAGAAGAATGGGGAACCACGAGTTACAGGTTCTGTCTTTGCTATTGATATGCTGTGGTCTGGAGACCAGTCATGTATAGATTTTGTGTATTACCATATTATGTGTCAGGTGTGAATGGAAACACTTGCTTCTTCAAAATCTCCGTGGTTAAAATTGATAAAACCTACTGAAAAGTTTGAATAGAAGATGTTACAGAATGTGCTGCAACAGGTTGGAGAAAGTGATTGAGTACAATTTTTAATGTAAGGGTAGAAAGAACCCAACATTTTCTGTTTTCTAGTAGAAGTGACTATTGAGATTAGTTTGTTTGATTTATGTGGTTTTTAACTGCTTAGGAAGTGGGAAAGGATAGGAATTTTGCACATATCAGAAGACTGACTGAATTTATCTCTGTTATCCTGTTTAATTTTAACTTTCATTTATCATTGATAGCCAGAGTTATGACATTGGGAAGATGGACATGAAATATTCTGTTGGCAAAGAAATGCAGGTAAGAAACAGAGACATTTCTATTTACAAATAGAAGGATTTTGTTAAACTGACTCCAGTGAGTTATCTGCCTTCTCTGTGCAAACCTGCCCAGTGATGTCTTGGTATCCTTTTTAGTAGTCTGCTATGAAGTTTGGCAGAGTTTCACATTCAGTTGTTGTGAGCATCAGTCACTGATGAGCGCCCTTAAATCACATTTTATTCTACTGTTTCACAGAAATCAAAATGTAGAAAGTAAGGCTGCAGTAGATCCCGAAAGGCCATCTCTTCCTTCCATTCCTCTTCTCTTTCAATACGTCATCAGTTGAGCTGTGTCATTTGTGATAGATGTTTCTCTGTCTCATTCAGAAGTCAATTAATTCTTTTACTTTCGACTGTGGATATGAAGATTTTAATCTCTTCCTCTTTATGTAAATAGTTTATATATTTGAAGTCCATCATCATGAAGATCTTTGTCCTGGTGTTTTGTTTATGTTCCTCTGTGAAGTGTGTTCCTTCTGTTATTTCAATGTTTTCTTTCATTATTTTTTTCCCAGTTATCTGATTTGCCTTACAACCCTTCTGTTTTTCTCCGAATTCTAGTTGATTCATGTCCTGTGTGTACTGCATTGCTTCAAGACTGGAAATGTTTCAGAAATGAGAAATCACTTTATGTGTCTGATAGCAGGCAGGAATTCTTTTGACTCAAAGAGCTTTTATTTTTCATGAGCTTAGAATTTAATTCTTTTGTGTCCATATGTATGTTCACATGTGGCTATTTTTTCGTTTCCAGGCTAAAGTGCTGCGATTGTTAGCCACGACCTATTTTGAGTGGGATTGCAGTCTGTACCTGGACAAGGCATTGAAAGCCATAAGCTTGGCAAATCAGGTAGTAATTTTTGCTCTATTTAAAGATTGCAACAGATGAAACTCAAGCATTTATTGCCATGATAATATGGACCACATTAGGTGTGTTGTCCTTGACAATAGATTGAGGTGTTGAGGTGTGTTTGCTTTATGTTTCCGTGCTCCTATGGATGTCTTGATGCTCCTAGCTTTTTTTTTTTTTTTTTTGTGTGGAGAAATACTTTCTTGCATGTAGAAGTAGAGCTGTTCTCCTGCCTTCTATGTGTTAATAGCAAGGTCCTTTGATGATGGTGTGACTAAAATTTCTCAGATGTGTGAGTTGATACAGGCAGGCAGCTGGGACAACCACAAACCCACAGCTAAAGCACAAAGAGTAAAATTATTTCCGTTACCTTGTTATCTGGGGGATCCTCAAAGCAGCACCCAGGCACAGGCACGCGAGCAGACCTGAAAAATGAGTTGTATAAACATACCAACTACCCTGGAGGAAGTTCATATATCTCTAAGCAGCCATTACAGTCAGGTCTCTTGATCCTTTACAAATTCTCTTTCCCATAGAGACTTGAATTAATTTTGTGCTTCTGTCTATTCAGGTCAGTGTGGAGTAAATGAAATCTGAAAAATTCCTATTTGTCTTCAGTTGATAATTTAAAAGTTTTCAGTTTCTGTTTTGTACAAAAGATTTAAGTATGAAATTTTGTTTTAAATGGAAGCTGAAATTCAGTTTATGCATGCTGCCTGAACTTACAGATAGATCATAACGCATGTGCTCATGAGATCAGGATAAAAGGCAGTGTATTTTAGTCAAGCAAATAATGTGCTACTACAGTATCTAAGCCTTTTGTCCTCTTCTGTTGTTTGCTTTTGCAAAGCTTTATGAAAGTGTTTTTATTATGATTTTTGATAATGTACGTTTTGATGCTGTGTGAGGGTATGGAAAACCCTCAGAAGAAAATGTTGATTCTAGAACTTGAAATATGCCCTGTTTTAGTGAGAGATTTAGTATAAAGTCCTCATTATTTCCAAATGCTCCCACTCTTGTTGCTCCCTGAATTTCTTCTTTTTGTAAACTACTTTGAATCTGCTAAAAATAATTCTAGATTAATCCAGCCAATTCACACATAGAAAACAGGAAATGTTTCTATCATTCAGTAATGTTCAGCTTCTATTCAAAAGTATCAAAAATGGGCCACAGCAAAATGAGAATTTTACATCTTTTACTTTCATTATCCTTGTGGTCTTTTGGGGGTGTAAGAAAATATAATAAAGATGCACATTACATTTAGGAAGAAATTATTGCAACAATTTGAATTTTTGAATAATTTGAATAAGTTGCCTACCACTTGCTTCAGTCATTAAAATGGAACTGAAGATTACAGTGGGGATTCCTTAATATTTGTCTGTATTAGGAATGTGCTGTACTCTCACAGGATCTGTGTTCTGCAAAGAGCTCTCCAAGTAATGTGTTGTTTTTCATTGTGCAGGAGAATTTGCACCCGGCAGGGTTTTTTTTGAAAGTTAAAATTCTTCTTAAAAGTGGAGCATCAGATGAAGATATCAACTCAGGTATCACAGCTCTCCCTAGATTTCATAGTGAGGTCATATTAACCCATATCCCAGGAGACTGTGTGTGTCATACATAGGAAAAGAATCTTGTGGTTTTGGCAGAATCTGCATTAGCTAAATGTCTTTTGGTTTTTGAAGTGTGAGACATAATACTCAGTGTTCACAGAGGAGGTATCTAGATGCTAATTTCAATAGCCTTGCTGCAAATAGGGAAGGGGGAAGACTCTGAAGGCTGTTAGAATGAAGAGAGTGAAAATATAGCAGTGTAAAGCTGCAGTTTATTTAGACATATGCATAAGGTTTTGCAGAAGGGTGAAGGTGCATCGACTTACACAGTCAGCACAGAAGAAAGGCTGGTAAAGCATTGCTGTTCTCTTGGTGGGATTTTGCAGATTTTGACCAAGAGGCATGATGTGCTGATCAGCGTGTTGTTATAAACCTGTATTACAAGAGTTTATTTAAGTTAACTTAATTTAGTTTATTTAAGATAAATTAACTCTTTTCTCCTTATTCCTCACATTTATCACTTGAACATAACTGTTTCTAGTATGAAATGAGAGGATAAGAAAGTTTTTGGGGAGGCTTTGATATAGAAAGGATAATTAATGTGTCAGAGAAATGTACTTTCATAAATAGTGAAATCATAAGGAAGAGAGGTTGTGTACTCCTCGTGGTTGGAAAGCATCAAAAGTGTAATGAATAATCTGAGAAATGTAGGATGTGATGAGGGATTTCTTTTAGAGAGCCGAGGGGTTTGAATGCTGTCAGACCAGCGTAAATGGTAACTCCAAACTGCTCCTGGGGAATTTCAGCCAGATTTCAAGCAGCCAGTTATTTAAAAATTACAGTTTTAAATAAACATACAGTTTATTTGACTTGTGTTCTTCGGTTTGAATTGTGAAATCATAGAGTTGCCTATCAAAATACACTTGGCTGTTATTTAGTAACATTAAGCCTCCAGTCAGTTTTTCAAGCAAGTTTATTAATGAGTGGATGCCTCTTTTCTTGTATGGCTGGCAGAAAAGTGTTGTGTCCATGTACTGCAACTTCTCTGTCTTTTGAGTGAAGATTCCTGTTAAATTTTAGGCATTTCACTAAGATCTTGTGTTATGTACTTGCATCAGCTGCCTTCAAATGCTTCTTTTAACAGCTGTTGCAGTCGTCCTTGTGTAGTCCTTCTGTGATATCACCCAAGCTACAAATGTATCTATTTTGTTGTTATCCATTCAGCACAGAGTAACAATTTTAAAACTTTATCTGAGTGGTGTAAAACTGATACCTGCTTATCAGCACCAGTCAATCCAGCAGCTGATGCTAAGGGCGTTATGCTGAAGTAGTTCCCATTGCAATATGATACCATACACAGCCTGAGCACTAACCTCAAGTGTTGGGTTTTTCCTGCTGGATAAAGATGAGACATTTTGATAGAAGGCAGATTGAGGCAAAAAAAGAAAAAAAAAAAAGGGGGAAAAAGAAGTTCTACTAAAGCTTGTGCTGTTCCTGTTTTCCTGTTTAAAGAGACAGAGGACTAGAATACTAGAATTCCAGGGCTATCAGTCTGTCACCTTTCTGTATTACTGCAGTGAAAGGAAAGTCAAAACAGAATAGACATTATTCTTCCATTTGTTGTAGATCTGTTATAGGGTTGCTGGGGTGGTTTTTTTCAGTTTTGTATCTGTCTTTCAAAGGAGCTGTAAGAGGTAAGTGGTAAATTGAGCAATTAAGTGCCTAAGTTGATTATATAATCTCAAATGCTTTGTGTTCTGTCTAGCTCTTGCAGAATTCACACACCTTGAGATGAGTTTAGACTTCTGTTTGAATACTGCCAAACTGCTGCTGGAGCATGGAAGGTATGAAGGTGTCCCTAAGTGGGGTAAACACAATGTTTGGAGTTTTTGAATGTTTCTTTATAAGCAAAGAACATCTGTTATACAATGATGTTTTATTTTGAGTAAAAGCTCATGGAGGTAAGGTAAAAGGATTTGAGACGGAGCCTGTCTTCTGTAGCAAGGAGATAGTGGTTATGGCAGCAACTGAACAGGGTGTGAAATAAGTGTAGTGCCAATTTGCAGTGCTGTAGACCTACTTTGGAATGATTAAGATTCTTTATGTAGTTTTTATATGTGTCTGGAATCATCAGACTGACATCTGTCTTCTAACCAACCATCAGAATGACTTTGGAGCCCTAGAATCATTCTTGGGAAAAACAGCAGAAGGATAACAAGTTACTGCAAAATAAATTGAGGCATGAAATTTTACCCTGTTACGTGCTCCATCATGATTATATATGTATATATTTGTATCTTGATGCAAATGTGAAGAATTAATTCTTATGAATACAGTGGAAGAGGCATGTGGTAAGAGGAAGCTGCCATTGAATAGATGAACTGTAACAAATTCATACCTTGATTCATTCTGTCAGTGTGATTGAATGACAAACATGCTGTATGGTGTGAATATGTTAATCTCTAGAATGGAAAATTAACAGCTCTTCTGGTGCAGCCTCTTAAAAATGCATCTCTGTGAATAGGGAATCAGTTGGTTTTGATTTTCTGAAATCTGTTCCTGAGCGATTTGAATCTTCACCTGACCTTGGAAAAATTACCCTGCTCCACATCGAGTTCCTGTTGCAGAATAAGAGGGAGCTGCTCGCTAAGCAAAAGATTGAAGAAGTTATTATAGGTCTGTATCCATCTTTTACTGCTGTTTACTGAAAGCTGGATGTAGTTGGCTAAGGTCTTGCATTCTAATTTTCACTTTTTTTGCTTATTCTAATTTTTCTTATTCTCTGTCTGTTCTCCATTATGTTTCTTTCACTTGGCAACTCTCAACTTCCATATTGAACGACAGTCATGATCAAGCTCAGGGTTAAATTAATTTGCTGGAGCAATTCCTACTTCTTAGTGTAGACTGTGTGTTACTGGTACATGTGGAATTAGAAACATTAACCAGGAGTTTTGTGCAATGTTAATACTTTGTCCATCCAGCCCAATTTATTTTTGTTTGTCAGTATAAGACAGGTTGCATATCCTTGTTTGAGCAGCTGGATAACAGTTTATTTTTCAGGTCTGTTGCACCTGTAGCACCATAGTACTTTTTGACTGTTAGATCTGCTGTAAAACAAATCCTAATTCATGTTGCATCTAGTTAGGAGCAAGAGCTACATTTACATTGTTCAAGCATGCAAATATTTTTCTCTTACCCACTGGGGTTTTTTGGGTTTTGCTTGGTTGATTGGTTGGTTTGGGTTTTTTTTCATAAACAAGATGTGAAACGCTGGCTCCTCGCTGAAACAATGTGCTTTGTTGCAGGCTATAGAATAGTTCTTAGATGCTTCTCTGTGTGCTTCATAAAGTTCTTGTAAAGTGATGATTTGCAGTATCTTTTCAGGTCATTATACTGGGAAACAGCTGTTGCCTGAAGCCTTGAATCAGCTGCACATCATCTTGTGGGACAGAGCTGCCAAACATTATGAGGTTTGGGACCAAATAGTAGTGTTCTTATTTATATCACTGAAAATGATAGACTTTTTCTGACCTCTTTGTTATGTCGATTTTTGGTTAGAGAGAAAACTGTTACTAAGCCTTGTTCCAGCTGGCACTAGTTTTATTTTCATCCATCTGGGTGCTGTTTTCAATTACAAAATCAAGTTTTAGGTAGCCTTATCTTAAGGTTTGTACATGGGAACAGTTAATGCAAGAATCCCTGCTCCAGCTGGTTCCTATATGGCTATGGGGCCTGAAGGGATTTGTCCAAGAGTAGTCAAAGAACTGGCTGGTGTCATTGTGAGGCTTCTCAATTATTTTTGAATGGTCATGGGAATCTGGAGAGATCCCAGTTGGCTGCAAGCTGTCAAAAGTTATCCCAATTTTCAAGAAGGGTAAGAAGGACGGCCCTGGAAACTACAGGCCTATCAGTCTCACTTCAGTGCCTGTAAAATTATGGAGATTATTCTGGGAGTTATTGAAGAACACCTGAAGGACAATGCAGTCATTGGTCACAGCCAGCACTAGTCCGTGAGAGGGAAGTCCTGCTTGTCAAACTTAGTTTCCTTTTATGACAAGGTCATCTGCCTTGTTGATCAGCTGAAGCCAGTTGATGTAATCTCTTTGGATTTCAGTAAAGCGCTGCATACTGTCTCTCACAGTGTCTAGACAAATTAGAGGGCTGGACACTCAGCAGCTCTATGAAATCTAACAAAGGAAAGTGCTGGATTCTGCACCTGGAACAACCTGGAGGTTGCACTAGAATATACTTGACTATCTAAACCTTTTATTTGCTATGACCTTTTTTAAAAAAAATTGGGAAGAGATAGGCAGTTTAGTCACCCAAATATGGCCATGTTTCTTTGGATTGTATTTTATTTTTATATTTTCTAGGAGAAAAGCTACTCTGAAGCCCTTCACTGGTACAATTATTCTGTCAGCTTCTATACACCTGGGCAGATAGACCAGAATTTGGCCAAGCTTCAGAGGAACATGGCTTCTTGCTATCTTCATCTGAAACAAGTTGACAAGGTATATTTAATACATATGTAGACATACTTATGTCTTTATTTGCATTGCTTTTATTTTTGAGGAATTGACTCATTTCTGGTCAGCCTTTGGTGCTGTCTTCTGGTCTCATCACTTTTGTTGCCCTGTCAAACATCTTGAGTTATTCTATAAATATCAACAGTGTAACCATTAACATTTTGTGTATCTTTTTATTTCTTTCCTGTTGCTAATTATATACTAATTTCAAGCTGATGTTGTACTGATTTTCTTTAATCTCCTCTGTGAATAGGCTAAAGAGGCAGTTAAACAAGCAGAGAGGTGTGATCCAAACAGCATCTTTACTAAATTCAGTGTCTATAAGATTGCAGTGATGGAGAATGATACTGATAAAGGTACAACTTGAAAATTAAAGGGTCCACTACAAGGAGAAGTTTCAGATATATTAAAAAATACTAAACGGCTTTGGACTGTTCATCTTGAGAAAGACATAATAGACGGTAGCTAGAAGAAGGGTCCCTAAAGTAGTTGAAAATGTCAGCCTGTAGATTTAAGTTGTAAAAAGGGGATTTTTTTTTTTTCCCCACACAATATGTAAGAAGCAGAGTCCATTGCTATATTTGATTTTGTTTGGGTGGAGCTTCTGGCTAGGGAGGATAATCCTCCCATGGGCAGAAGCTATAGTAGCATCCCAGGATAAGAATAATTCTATACTTTTTAGTATGCATATACAATATGAACCATAAGGGAGCCGTTATTGCTGCTCTTAACTTCTCTGGACAGCTGGAGCCTGAAGTTGCCAAAAAATACCTGAATTATTGAGATGACTTACAGAATGTTGTATCTCTGTAGTTTCTTCCTTCTTTATAGTGAGTTTTGCTGTTTCATATTTTGATGAGGATCTTAGCTCAAGTAATGAAAATTGAGAAATACAGTCTGTAGTTACTTAGAATACAGAGTAATGTGCAGAGCTTATTTTCCAATGAGTTCTCTGCCATTTAATTATTCTCTATACAACTTTTATTGACAGCATAATTTGCTCACATAATATAGAGTGAGAAACACAGCACAATGTGAACATAAAGGCAGTGGCACCCTTAGCATAAGCCAAGATGTGGGAGCTTGGAATGATGCCCAGACGATGTATTAGAGAAAGTCTTCTGTCTTTGGTAACAAACAGTTACTTAGCAGAACAAAATTAAAGATGTGGGATGAGTATCATTTGTTTCCTTAGATTAGTAGCTTGGAAAGCCTTTTGGCATCTCCCTAGGAAGAAATGCATATTTGTGGAGAAGTGCTGGTGTGGTCAGGTTTTCTTGTCTCGGCTTTTCATTTAAAAAAATAATTATAGCCTTTCATAAATCATTAAAACAGTAGAACTTTCCACCTTCCAATTGCTTCTATAAAAATGTTGGTTTTTCCCTCTGTCTCTTTCAGCTATGGAAGCAGTTATTGAAATGGGGAAGCTAGCAGAAAAGCCGTCAGAACATGAAGACAAGCTGAGAGTGGATAAAAATACAGGCAGCAACCTCTTGAGTTTAGCTGCCCAAATTGCTTTAGAGGTAGAGCAGACAATGTTGTCTTTACTTTGCTTTATTGATATAAGTAGGACAACTGTAACCTCTTTAACCTGGCCTAGTTTTAATATTTCTCTGTATTTAATGGATTTCTTAGTATTTCATGCTTCCACAGCAAAGTTCTCGCTTGAATGTGTTGTGTAATGCAAAGTAGAAATTATTTTCATATAGAAAGAAGTAGTATCTTTTAAAATTTTGACAGAAAAATAAAGAATTCTGAGTTATAAATGTTGGCATCTGGATATTACGTTGTGTGTTTCTGTAAAATTCTCCTTAGCAAAATATTAAGTTTTCTTCTGCCTCTGGGATTTGATCTTTGATGTGAGAGGGAGAGGCTGTGTATAAAATACACATAAATCCATGGTGAAAATCCTTTGTCCCTCCTGTTTGCCTCTTGATTGGTGACCTGAGTGCTGTCTGAACTGGCTGATTGCATTTCAGGCTATCAGGGCTTTGTTCCCAGCCCTGTGAGGCATGAAAGCCTTACCAACCTGTACTAGTCCTGCTCTTGCCACAGGCTCTTTGTGCAGGGAATCATATGATCTCTCCTTAGAGCTTTCTCTGCACTCTCAGGCAATTTTGTGCATAGTCCATTGTTCATTTTCCTGCTACTGGATTGCACAGAATTGGAATATGTAGTTGCTTTGGGGTTTGTTTTTGTTTGGGTTTTTGTTGTTGTTTTGGTTTGGGTCTTTTTTGTGGTAACTGAGGTAGTGCAGTATATACAAAACATGTTTTAATTCTTTTCAGAATGACCAACAAATTGTGGCTATCAAAGCTTTGGAGTATTTGTCTGAACATTTACAAGACTGCCGACAATTATTTACAGCCTTAAAGTAAGAATTCAATATATTTACAAGGAGAAGCATAAGGAAGAAAAGTGGGATCCTTTCAGGAAAATTAGGGCAAACTACACCATTGAAAAAAAATCTTGTTTCTTCACTGATTGTTTTTCTCATATTTAGATGTCTGGTCCGTCTCATGTTATCAAAAGTCATGGCAGAAAATGCAGAGAAAAGGTGGGTCTGTTTGTAAAACCATTTTCTTATGGTGCATATGTTGTTCAAATTGTTTTCTTTCTGGGCTTTTTTTCTTGCAGAATAATCAAGAGATTATTTTTTATGCTAGTAAAAGTCCACCCAGATGACTTCCTAGCTTGACCTAATGACATCACATAGGAATGTATTTTCAACTTGTATAAATTTTTCTTTAAATATTTGCTCTTTGCCTTCTTCTTTTATTAATGCATATGCCCATCAGGTATTTTTAATGGAAGTTGTGAGTTAAGCAATCTCTGTAACTTTGACGCTAGTGGGATATTTTTCCAAAGATCTGAGTGAGAAGAGTGGATCTATCCATGACTGGGAAAATATATTCCAACATAAAGAATGTGTTCTGTTGAAAAAAAAAAACTAATCCATTTTCTAGAACTTTTTTTTTTCTCCATTCTAGAGATGAAGATATCAACTCAATACTGAATTACTTGAACTTGGGTATGTTTTTGTTTTATTTGCATTTTCTGGAGTTCTTCAATATGTGAACATTTATGATATGATTAGGTCCATACCAATGGAATATTTAGACTCCATATTTCAGTCCAGACTTTCAACTTCCCAGTGAAATCAATTGAAACTAAAGATGAGATTCAATAGTATTGTGAAGTTGGATCTCAGTGCCACACGTTTTTGCTATCAAAAATCTGCAGTACAGCTACAAGTAGAAGAGATTTAAGAGCAGAATTAAATCAATAAAAGGTTCCTAGAAGGCCTCAAACTTGTAATTAAATTTAAACCCCCTTCTTGTGAAATTAAGTAAAACTCCTCTGCGTTAGACTTCAGTGTCCATGAACTTAGAAGACCAGTACTTGTTGGCATCTTCTCTAAAGTGCTGTTTGAGGCACCTTTTGCTGTTTTTATTGGGCTTTCTGGAGAATATTAGATTTAAGTTGTGGGAATAAGTCTTCATCAGGAATTACATGGGCATTTTGGAAACCTCTTTGTAATGTAGGGATTAGACTTGGAAATGTTTTTATTCTGTTCCAAAAGTGGTTCTTTTTTATTGAATTATGTGTTTTCTGCAGCTCACAAGAAACTTGCTGAGTCTTTCACAGAAGATAAATTTACAGGGGATACAAGGATCCTTGAAGCTCACTGGTTTAGAAAAGTTGGTAGGTTGCTCTCTCAAAATCTAAACTGAATCTCCTCTGTCATTATTGGTCCTTTAAAACAGCAGTTTTAAAGTTTGCCTTGAACTGCAGACTGTGAAATCCAAACAGCAAGTATTATCACAGATAAAGTGGTTTCTAGTAAGAAATGCAGCTCCTGTGGGGCTGCCCTAAGCTTTATGCCCAGAGACAACAGGTAGTGTTGTCTCTGGATCCTCGTTTTGTAGTCTTTGTTACACTGTTTTGGTAAAGGATTAGTGTATTTGCTCTCTATAAATAAAAATACAAGCTTAGGGTAACAAGTCGATGCAATTTTTCAGATTCTTGCTTCTGTCAGAGCATACAGGAGAGAAAACAGTTGCAATCAGTATCATAAGGCCTCTGGTTTTGCACACATCCTCACAATGTAACCCTGCTCCAATAAAGAGTAGCAAGGGAGGGGGAGAAACAGCAGAGGTTGAATACAGTGACATGAGCATGATTGGAATCATGACCTCTCAAAGTTAGCATTCTCACAAACGGGATAAACAATTCAGAGGCTACAAAAACATGTCTTATAGAATAAATTAATGTGAAAGTTGCTGTAGAATATAAACACTTAATTGGGTCAAGCTCTCATACATAAATAATTTGATTGCCTTTAGATGCTCATCCATTTATTACTCAGAACTGTGTGCTTAATTGCCATGTACTTGACCTTGCTGGGGTAAAATGAGGAGTGGTTCAAGATGGTGTGGGTTTTTTCCTGTTTCTTTTTTATTTGTCTTGGGAATACTGTTCAACACTTCCACTCATGTGCTAGCTGTGTTAACTAATATAGGAAAATGCTTTTCCCAGTTCATGCTTTTGTTGGCAGGGTGTGTGCTAGAATGGGTTCTTGGTTGTGGTGAAATTATCAAGGCAAAATTTGAAAGCATGAATTTATTATTTTAACAAATCACTAGTAACAGTATTTCTTGCTGTTGTTAAATGAGCTGTTGATGACATACTGGTTCAGAAATAGAATTATAGAGCGTGAACTGCTTATTGCTAGAGATCAGATGGGCACACATGTAGCAGTGCAGATTTTTTATTCTGGTCTCTATTTTTATGTCTTTGTTAGCTTGGAACTTAGCTGTACAGTTCAAGGACAGCCCTGAAAAGATGAGGGATTTTTTTGTACTGTCTTTCAAGGTATTTACTCTTTCTAATAGTGTTTCTAATTGAGGAATATTTTCATCTGTCTAGTTCTTCTAGAAGTCACATCCAGGTTTGGATGTCTCCATGGAGACATACTTCTATGCTCTGAAGATGGAGCATTTTTATCACAAGGAGATTGACTTGTAATATAAAATGTGTGCGTTATTGTCATACTTTACATTCTGTTTCTTAAGAGTATAATAAATTTAAGACTTCAATGAGAAGTTTCTAAAATAAATGGATTCTGATATTTGTAAATTGTATCATTAATACAAACATGTTAAGTACTTGAGTCCTATCTTTATGCAGGAATTCTACCGATACTGTGAGTTTTGTATGTGCTTGTAGAGAGGGGACTCCAACTCTGCTTTACACTTTATATTTAAATAATCCTTTTGTGTAATTGTACAAGTAAAATTAAAATATGAATGTATACTACTCAAGACTGATTCCTCCAAGTGTCATAGAGGGGGGTCAGCAGTCATCTGTTCACAAGCAAATTTCTTTATATGGGTAAAATTCTCTTTACCTTTTCCTATTTTTGGTGTCAGTTGTCCCAGTTTTGTCCCTCTGACAAAGCTGTTCTAATTGCTCAGAAGACATGCCTGTTAATGGCAGCTGCAATTGATCTTGAAATGGGGAGACAAGTTACACCTTCAGAACAGGTAGGGCAAAGCCTGTTAACTATTTCTGAATGTACCATGTATGTACCATGAATGTAGCATCTTTTTCCTTTTGATTTTAAAGTCCTATTTTTTTCACTCAGAAAGGGATATTGAGAATGTAAACAAGGGAATATTTCATAGTCACTTAGAATTGATGCACCTTTCCAGACAATTATAAATGTTGTATTTCTGTAAATTAGCTCAGTATGATTGAATGGTTTTGTATCAATAAAGGGTCATGGCAGTATCTTCTGAGAGGAATTTCAATCTACAAGATATATATTGTAAGGAGTCTGCTGCTAAATGTGGGTTAGTCAGAAAGACAGTTACTGCTGTTGCCAAAAGTAGTTACCACTGTGGTTGTGATAAAACTCACTTGTTGTTTTGTTTTGTTTCGTTTTGTTTTTATGCATACATCTATTTATGGGGGGTGGAAGAGGGCATTGTGCTTACTGTGGTAAGAAGGTTAAGGAAAACACAGAGGCTGTGAAGGAAGTACAGAAGTCTGGTATAGAGTGATTGTAGACAATTCTGTGGAGGGCAACAGCAACTTGTGTTGTGGCATTTAGTGGTTTGTCAGTCTCAATAGTACTGACAACTATAGCTTGGGAGCTTGGGAGCTAAAACAGTTATGTCCCTTAGGAATTTGGATGGTTCTTTCTGGGCCAGTGAAATGTTCAGTGTGAAGTAGCTTTGTCTGAGATATGGAGGTCTTCGAAAAAAGAGAAAAAAACCCCAAGAACCCAGTAACTGGTATAGGTGATTTACTAACTAGGCTGATTCTTAGTTTATTTTGTAGTTAGTTCTGACATAATTATTGTTTTTGCTTTTAAAACTATGACAAAAATAACTTACTTAATTTTGTAAAATAGGCAGAGCTTTTTAGTCAGGCCCTTCAACATCTTCAGACGTGCAAGGAGATATGGAAGGTGCTGAAATTAACAGGTAAGCTACAACGTGTGTGTTTTCAGCACATGTAACTCTTAGTCACAATATTAATGAAAAATACAGAGCATGTGGAATTGCTGTCTCGGAGTTTATTGAAGTAGATAGATGACAGTATGATAAAAGCTGAGGTATTAAGTGACTGTTAGCCTAGCAGATGCAGGGTTCACTGTTTTTGGTAGGATATTGGTAGAAGATTTCCATTGGGTATTCCTTGAATGGCAAATTCCACTTGCTCTACTGATAAGTCTGAGTACCTTGATGGGTGCCTGTTGGAAGCAAAAATTATAGTACAGCTTTGAGAAAATTCATCATTATATGCAGGCAATCCTGTCTCTTTTGTAGGAGATTTTACTAAAGACCCAACAGACACGTTGTTGCTGCTTTATGAATTTGAAGCAAGATCCAAACTGAATGATCCAACACTTCACAATCTCATGGACTCAGTTTGGGAGCAACCACAAATAGAGATCAAGACACTTGAAATCATTGCATGTAAGGACTTTTATAGATCTTCAAGTCATAAAAAAAGAGCTTTATTTCTCTTTCCTGTTCTTTTGAGGTGACCAGGATTATCATGTATTGTACAACATACAGAAAATGGGTCTAGTGATATATATTTTGTCCTGAAGTGAAGATGCTTAGGATCTCAGCAACGTTAGGAGGGCTTTGTTTTGAAATGACGGATGACATGGTTGATAAACCAGAAAGTTGTGATATCTTTCTTTTTCTAGACCCTGAGACACCCATATAGCTTGTGAGCCTGGAAAGGGTTTTTCAGATAAAATTTTACATGCTCCAAACTGGCAAAGGCCAGAGAATGACCCTCACTGATTCATGCCCCAGTACAGAAGTTTTGGGCTGTGGACTTTGGATAGATATTTTAAGTATATTTAAGCTGTTAAGATAACGTTAAGTTTCGACTTAAAGTTTTTTTAGTCAATTTGTAAATAGCACTTCTCTACAGTGTGCCATACTTTCATCACAAAGTCCAAGCCATGAAAACGTGCTTGAGAATCTGGAGCAGGATCCAAGAAAGATGAGGAGCATTTAGAACTACCATGGCAAGTCTTTGGAGGGCGTCCTGTAGGATTGCATAAACACCTTCTGTTCTCCTTGCCCTGAGGGAGTTACACTCCAGCGCC
The DNA here is from genome assembly GCA_013397075.1 of Rhabdornis inornatus. Taxonomy (NCBI): domain Eukaryota; kingdom Metazoa; phylum Chordata; class Aves; order Passeriformes; family Rhabdornithidae; genus Rhabdornis; species Rhabdornis inornatus. Next base: position 195,440 of record VWZS01007215.1, read on the forward strand.
TGGAGACACCATTCTAAATCCTGCTCCTGCATAAGTTTCCATCTGGATTTTTGTGTTCAAGGAGACAATTTAGACAGTGCCTCCCACCAGAACTTTTTTGTATTACTACACTGGAGGTAAACAGCAGTGAGTTATAAAACTTTCTGTGCTTCTGCCTCATTGTTCTCATTGATGATGTGCTTAGTAAGAAAGAGGGAGACAAGCACCAGCTTGTGACCAGCCCATTAAGCAGGTCTCTTTTCAGTTGTTTTTCACAAGGGATCTGGCAACATGCTGTAATTAATTTTAGTGACCTATGAGATTGAAGTCTGACTTCAGTAATTTATCTTTTATTCTTCTCTATTTTCTTTTACTTTGAAGCATTAGCAATGGAATCTCCAGCTCGGTATCCTGTACTGTGTAAGAAAGCTCTCAAGAGTGCACTAAACCTTCACAGAAAGCAGGCTGTCATTGATGCTGAGAAATTTAGGTTAGTGTTATCACATAGCTTTGCCATGAGCCTGTGACTGGAAATGCTGACAGGGAATAAAGCCTGCAATTTGAACAAAAGTGTATTTTATTCTATATCCAAGGATCCACTTCTTGCTGGCCAACCAATGTACCTCTGAAGGATGACTGCCTAACAAATGTTTTAACTGCAGTTTGTTTACATGGCATATTTTCTGGCACAGTCCTGTTTACAATAAATTAATCTATTGAGGAAGGAAAATGAAAATTGGATCCAGAAGAGGTCTCTGGTTGTTTCTTGTGAGGAAGGTGTTAATTTCAAATGTTACTCTGCAGTAGTGAGCTGGGTATTTCAAAGATAGAGAAGAGAAATTAAGGGTTGAGAAGAAAGCTATGAGTTTTAAGGTAGTGATGCCACATAGTACATATGTGATTTATTTAGCATATTTATGTGTTACTTATCCTTTCCAAGTTCCTTGAAGTAAGCACTTGGCAAAGGTAACTGTTGATATTGCCTTTCTCACTTCGCACTGACAAAGACAGAGCTGTTCTCAGAACCCTGTATTTGTTACTGATTTTCTGAGGATGCTGCCTATGTATCTCTTGTTGGTGAGGTACTTTTCTCTTGCTGTCATGTGTAGCACCCTAGGAAATACTGTGATTTTCCTTCTGTGTCACTGTAGAGACCAGTGAGGAAAATAAATAAGTACTAATTGCTCTTGACTCTGTTTTTTCATAGTTTGTATGAATAAGAACTGATAGTATGAAAATGCATGTTTCTCTTACAAGAATGAGTGTAGTAAAAACCAAGGTAGACATGTCTGACAACCATAGAGAAATAACTCAGTGTGGTCCTGATACTAAAAAATGTTTATGCACATGATATTTAATGTCTCCTCTTTTGCTCTCTTTCAATCCTCAGCAAATGCTTACACAGTTTGATTAACATTTCTTTGCCGACTGGATTGACAGACTTGGAAACCTGTGTGCTGCAGGAAGTGTGGGACTACTTTGAAGATGCTCTGAGTGTAGTCAGCAGCACAGTAAGTTGAATAGGAAACCAAGACGTTGGGAGATGATCCTGAGCACATTTGAAAAAAATTCACATTAGACTGAGAATCATTAGTAAAATGAACATTACATAGTGTTATATGTGGAGCTGCTAAGATTTCACCAGTAAAAGATACACTGAAATTACATCAAAAAAAAAGTCTTGGATATTTAGGACTGCATTAAAAATTTCCTTGGATTTTGTAAGGGATTTTTCTCCCATTGCTTAGGAGGAAAAAAAACCCAACTGTTTTCTTACTCTAAAATTAAGCTCTTGACTTGTCAGTTTTGAAGTGAAGATTCTATTTGCTGATGAGGTGCTGCTGCTTGTTTGCTGCCTCAGGATGCTTACCCAGAGATGGAGATCCTTTGGTTGATGACAAGAGCCTGGAATACAGGAATATTTCAGTATACTGTTGGTAAATACAAGGAAGCTGAACAGTGGTGTGGATTGGGAATGCGTTTCCTCAATCACTTAGGATCTCTGAAGAAAAGCTACGAAGGCCATGTAAGTGTACACAGAGGGATTTGAGGATATGGGATTGGATGTCTGGCCTGCATTTGAGATGTGGATCTGGGTGAAGAAACCACTGATGATGATCTTTAGAGTTTCAGGAGAATCATGGTATCTAAATATTTTGGGGGGAGCCTGGTGCTAAACGATTTTTCCTAAGTGACGTCAGAAAAGTTTTGATAGACAATAGGGAGAATAACATAGCATTCTTTTACTGGAAGGGTGATGTAAATGGGTGACTGGAAATGAACTTCTGACTGTTTGTGGCCATGGGAGAACCTTGTACCTTTGACTGCTTTAACTAAAATCAAGTTGTTGTACCAGTTTACCTAAATCAGCTGTTCTGTTAATACTTTCAATGTTGGTTTCTAGTATAGTCTAATGTCTTATAAACAGGGTTTAGCACAGTGTGAAGAAAATTACTGAAGCTCATCTTCTCAGGTGTAGTGTAGCCACTTCCTATGAGGGAGAAATTTCCAGGCTTGCACCTTTGTAGGTGACACTTTGCAATGGCACTTTTTCTTACTCTGTCACAAGTAAGCTTTCTACAGCTGTTGGCTGCTGCTTCTGTCTAGATTACAACTGGCTGGTGTCACCATTCATTCTCTTGTGTACAAGCTGAGCAATCAAAGGATTGGCTGTAACTCTTACACCATTTTAAATGCATCAATTAAGACAATAAGAGCTGACGATAAGAAGTCTTTCCCATCCTCAACATCAACTCCCAATATCTGTGATTTGGTGAATTAGGTTTATGTGCTGATATAATACTCAGATATAAAGTATGCTTTATGACTGTAAATAAAACAACTTTTGTTAGGTTTCACTGATCTTTTTTTCTGAAACCATTGTATTTAAACCTGTGCCAAAAATCTTTACATCAGTTTGAAATTTTAGGTTTAGAAGCTGGTGGTAGTTCCCACCTATTCCCTTGGTTCTGTTCTGTCACTTTGTTGAATGAAACATTTTTAATCCATCCTTGTTGATAACTGTGGTGCCCATGTCCTCCAGATGGTTGGCCTTTATAGTGAGGTTCTGGACAAGCTGGACAGAGCAAAAGGATTTATTCCAAATGAAGAATAATGACAGCCACAACTACAAATAAAGGAAAGCAGTCTCTCTTGGAAACGTTCTGCTGAATGAGAGGCCGTTGGCTCTGTGAAGGCACAGGGCCATGGGAACAGTGGAAAAGAAACCAGGATCTCCTTGTTGGCAGAGAAGTTATGTACTTTTTAGGAAGTGTTTATTCAATAAATGTAATTGTTTTCCTCTAGGGAATGACTTTCATTCTCTGGAGCTATTTAACAGTTAGAAATAAATATTTAACTTTTACATGAGATGCCTCTGCTGTTGTGTAACAGGTTGGTCTAAATATCTGGTTTTAGTAGCAAATGGCAATGAGCATTATAAAAGTCTTTAAAAAGTATTCCATCTTCTCTGGTTGTCATAGCTGCCTTACTGCATAAATATTTATCAGATTGTTAAGTTTCCAGTCCATTTCAGTGGGGACAAGAATTCAGAGCTGTTTGCTGGTTTCACAGTCCCTTGGAATAGAAAAACCAGCACTGCGGAGCTAGGGGAAGAAGCTGCAGCTGTCACTGGTGGTGCTGTCAGGGCTGCACTCCTCCCTTCCAGCTCACTGAACCCTGGGCCAGGCAGGTGCTCAGCAAATCTGAGCACCTCTGGGACTTGGCTGTGGGAAACCTGGGATTGAGCCAGTGAGGAATCCTGTCTGTGTGAGAGTGGAGTGTGCAGGGAGCCAAACGAGGACCCACTGGGTCACTGGAGCTGCCACTGTGAAGGGACTTTGGTCCCAGCAGGGACAGTCTGGGGTGGTGCCAGTGTGACCCCGGGAGGGACATCTGAAGGGTCACACAGGGGAGCTTCTTAACAGGAGGATGGATCTGTTCAGTGTAAATTATCTGCTTAATAGTGAACTTAAATCAGTTCACCAGACCTAATTTGGGTCTCCAAGACACTGCTTTCAGGTCTCTAATGCACAATGTGCTGCCTGTTTAACTAAGAAATACCTTTAAATCCAGGTCTCAAATGCCACAGAAAATTCTTCTGGAGTCACAGTTTTGGAGATCCATGCTGCATCACAGCAGTGGGGGACTCTAAACGATGCCACAAATTAAAAGGGATCCATCCTGCCTGCAGTATCTCCTTGGAGCCTGCCAGGCTGGCTTTAATTACTGCTCAGTTCTGACTTGAACACACACATAAACATGTAAAGGTGTCACACTGTACCTGGTGAGAACAGCCAGCTTCTACAGCCATAGAAGGCAGCAAGCACTAAGTGTGGGTTTGCCTACAGCCAGAATGGTTTGAATTTTTTCCTTGGAGATACTCAGTTTGATTTCTTTTATGCTACAGACAGCACCAAAGAGCCTGGATCAGATAAGTTTCAGACTCTGCTGATAGTACTCATCTCTTCCTGCACATTTTTACACAGGCTTACACATTTTATTCCAGGCTTAGTATTTACCAAAGGGTTTAAGTAGGGCAAGAATTCCTCTCCTAGCTGAATCAGACTGTAATTAGCTGCATTTCCAGTGGCCATTCCCAGTAGTAATTTGTGTGCAATCACACCTTTGCAGGTGTTTGCTGGTGCAAATGCAGATGGTCCAGGTTATTGTACCAGGCTAAATGCTGCTTTACAGTTTAGTAGCCCATCAAGGGTGACTGTGGTTTATAAATCTTTTTAAACCAGCAACAGCTGACCTATTAAAAAAAAAAAAATAGAGCTGTTCATTCCTCCCCCATTCTTATCTTTTCATTGATCCCTGTTTTGTTTCAGCTCAGAGAGTCTGTGTGCTCATCCCTGGATGTGCACAGATGGCTCCAGAGAGTGGCATTGCAGCAGTAGTTTCCCATTTACACATCATTGTGGGTGTGCTGGACCCTGGTTCTGTACTACAGACTCCTCCCTGCTTTGGAGAGCACGAATGGATCGTCCAGGGCAGGAGGTCACAAACTTTCCCCCCTTTTCCTCAGCCGGTGTTTTATGTCCTTTCCCCCCCTAATCTCATAAATTCTTCACAATTTGAGGAGAAGCAGCAGTGCAGAGGCACAAGAGAATTGCAGTGTGAAATGCAGAACGGGTCCAGGGAGAGGGCGATTCTAAACCTGGGATTGATGGGATTGTGGCTGCAGGGAGCCTGCCCTGGGAAAAACGTCCTTGCTGAGAAGAGTCTGGGAATGGGGCAGGGCAGGGAAGATACCAGCTGAGCCCCGGAGCCCCTTCTGCGACCTCTCACCCAGACGAACCTGCAGCAGGAGCAGGGCTCCTTCAGCAGCTCTCCATTGAGGGTGCACCTCCCACCAGACAGTGTGGGAAGAGCTTTGCTCCCACTGTTGTGGCTGCACTGAGCATTTGGGAGAGGCAGGAAAGGAAGAGGAGCTGACCTGGCCACTAACACTTAGAAGTGGTCACAATAAACAGAAATCAGGTAATTGGAAGAGGGCTGAAGCTCATTAGAGGATTGGGCAGAAGCTTTTGTCAAATAGTGCACTGGAACTAGGGGAGGAAATTCCACAGTCACCCCTGTGCTGACTCAAGCGTGGCCCCAACCAGGTATTGCAAGTCCCATAAGTGCTCCCACGTGCTTGTACCATTCAGAGATGCTGCACCGATTGACCCTAACAATGTGTAATGTTTACCCTAAAGGTAAACAAATGACCCTAATTTTGGAGGTAAGGGATATAAATAAACACTGAAGGTCAAGGTGTACCCAAGGATTCTTGAAGGAAAGAGACACCTTTGACACGATGATAACTTTACCTGCTTCACAGCAGATGCTTCAGTGCCATGAATCCTGCTGTGACAGCCTGAGGAAAGCAGAGAACAGCAGTTCTTGAAGACTGTGCTGCCAAGCATCATTAGCAACAACGGGCGTATCTAAGACAGCTCCATCAGTGGGAAAAATTTTTTTTGAGAAAATTATAATTACATTCCTTTAAAGCCCCTCTTCCAATAGCCTCACAGCACAACCTGTGCTCTTCTGCTTAGCTTAGACAGCTAATTACCCTAGAGCTGCAGACAGAAGACATGTTTCTCTAGAGCACAAGCGGCTTACAGTCTAATTTTCTAGAAGTGTCTTAGGGCAGATTAGTTTCATGCCTGTTGCAGGCAGCTGTAGCAGGACATCTTGTGAGAGAAAAGAACCAGCTCGTATGTTTCACAACTAGACATCAGGACCATTATCACGACAGTGCTCTGCTATTTTCGGGACCAGGACTTCGCAAAGGCAGAGCAACTTGTCCTTAGCCCGGAAAGTGGGTGGTTACAGCTTTAACAGTGCAGGTTCCTTCCCCATGCCACCCTCTTTCTCTTCACATGCTGGTTTCTCTTCCAGAGATTGTTCTGCCTTACAGGAGTGACAGGGTTTATTTGAGAGCATAACCCTGTGTTCCTCTCCCCCCTGGAACCTGAATGTTTCCCTGCCACAGCAGATGGAGGTGACACATGAGCTCAGAACACATCATGGTTTGCCATGGGAGGGGTGTCTGCAGCCCCACACCGGAACTAACCCTGGGCTAGGCAGAGCAGCCTGGCAGTGCTGAGGCAGCCAGCAGCAGACAAGGCTTCTGTGCTGCTTCATCCATGGCTCCAAATCTGTTATTAGGCAAGCAAACAGTCTGATTTTTGAGAATGGTAATTTTAGCATCAGATCTGCTTAGCAACTGCTTAATCTTCTGGTGTTTTGTGGACAACCACCACCAGACTGATCTGATCAGTTAAAGGAGTTTCTAAAAGGTTTTTAATTTGTCCAGTGAGCTTCACAAACCGAACAGTCAGCAAACAGTGTGCCCATGCTCAGTTGATACAACATCCTTGTTCCCCTGAAATCTCAATTTGCTTTCTTCTGTGCAGTTTGAAAAAGAAATTTAGTATTTAAAAACCAAATCCCTTCACCCTTCTGTCAGCTCAGCTAAATGTCAAAGCAGATTCAGGCACAAATGCACTGTGACACTCCTTTAACCACATTTGTCTTCCAGGGAGCACTCCTTTTCCTTGCATTTGAAAGGTACTAAAAATTATACTAGTTGTCTTTACAACTTCTCTCTGATATTTAAACAGCATGTTAAAACTGTAAAAAGAAGCTGTATATTAGCTGGACTATGTATTTACTTTGTTGTCTTTATATCCAATACAAGAACAATTATGTAGCAGCACATAAACCCTATTATTTGTAAAGCAACCTCCCCACAATTCAAACCATGATCCAAAATACATTTATGGTGTTGTGTCATCAGGCCAGACTTAACCTGGGTTAAAACAACCCAACCAAAAGCACTTTTCATGGTCTGAGTTACAGCTCTAAATAAACCCACTTATTTTTTGTTTTCTATTTTTAAAAAAAAATTTCCTTTTTCCACTAGGCAAGTTCTCAGGCAGCACCTTTTATACTAAAAAAGGCATTTTTCCCCCTAAACCACTGTCAACACTTCAGTTTGCCATAGAGACACCATATCAAGAGTTGCTAACAGCAGCACCAAATAAACCAGATCTGGTACACAATGAAGGACTCTACAAGAAGTTCTCAAAGACAAGAGTTCTTTGCAACTCTGTTTATTAAAAATATATGTCTCCTTGGAAGAAACACTGTTAACCAACTACTGTTGTCATGATCAGCTCGATACTGTCAGCTATGCCATGGAGTACATAATCTTTTTCTCCACCTGATTTCATAGAGGGAGACAGGCTATTAGGAAAAAACAGAAGAAAAAAAAGACAAAAAAGATAGGAATGTGTGACTAGCACCTTAAGGACTTTTGTTTCACTTACTCCACTTCTTCAGGGACCGACATTTATAGCAGCTGGAGCAGGACCAGCGGGGCAGGGGCTGGATGCCCAACAGGAATCCGTTGTCAAAGTTCTGTGTGCTCCTTTAGGGTCGGTCCCAGTGACAGCAGAATCCTCCTGCCCTCCACCATGCTCATGGCTGCATCTCTCCCGCAGCTGTGTCCTGGCCCCAGAAGCTGCTCGGTCCCTGCAGGGCTCCTTGGGATGCAGGATGGGCAAAGGGAAGCTTCTGCCCAGTCAGCACTTGGACAGTCCTAGAGCAGCTCTGGCTCACACTGACAGCTGTGGCCTGTGTGCCAGGCACTGAGCGACACACTGAGAACCATCACCTCGGGGAGAGGGGACCACAGCTTGTCCCTGCCAAACAAGGAGAGGAGGAAACTTACCTGGTCTGCTTGGACAGTGACCTCCTGTGCTGTGGGGTGTGGCACTGTGTGAGGAACAGCTCTGTAAGGTGGGAGCCCTTGGACCTGAACTCTGAGCACCCAGCACACACTCCTCAAAGGCCACATGAGTGTCCCCAGCTCCACACAAGGGTCTGTTCCCACACTGGAGCCCCACTCAAGCACAGAAGCCAAAGTGTCCTCAAAGGCAGACATATCCCAGCTTAGGCCCAAGTGTCTCGGTGCCAAGAGTTGCCTCTCTTGAAAAATGCCAGTGCCCAGTGGATGGGGCAGCTCTGCACCCCCTGCCCCTCTGCCTGCCAGCTGGGGCACCACTTCAGGGCTTTGGGGTGGCTTGGGGGAGGCAGCAGAACCCAGCTTCAGCCACAGGATTCACAGAGATGTCAGAGACGGAGCCAGGCAAGGTGGGCACACAGTCACCTTTGCTGGAAGGACAGCCCCTCCCCTGGAAGAGCCACCTCCAGCACCGCACACAGCAGGGCTGGGAACTCGGCACGGAGCAGGGAAGAGGAAGTTTTTCAATTCTGTTACTGATCTGGAAAATGTGAGTGTCCATCCAAGGCACAGCTGGGGGCTTTTCCTGCCAGTGGCAGAAGAGAATGCCAGTGTGCTGCCACAGGCCAGAATGGGTCATTCCACCTGCACCCACAGGTACAGGGCCAGTCCAACATCCCAGGTTTTTCACAGCAACACAGGACAGTGAGTACATTTGTTCCATGTGGCAAGTAAAGTATTTCTTAACTAAACACCACAGATCTAGATTCTATTTACAATAGAGCCAGCTTAAAAAATAAGTTAAAAAACAGGATTTTATACCCATTCAGTTCATCATTAACAAGAGAAAAATGGAATATAATAATAATAATAATAATAATTAAAAAAGCCAACACAACAACACAATATGGTTTTGGTTTAAAATCAGCTTAAAAAAATAGAACCAAAAGGAAACCTCTCATGCAAACACATAAGGTGGTGTGTAAAACAATGTGCAATTTAATATGTAGTATCATTCTCTTGCTCTGCAGCCTCCTGCTCAGTCTCTNCTCCTCTATATTATATATAAATTACATATACAGATAAATAAAATGCTTTCTGCTGCCCATCTGTCGCAATGATCAGAGCTGCTAGACAGTCACACTTGGAAAAATGCCCCTAGAGCTCTGATACCAGCTCATGTGTTCAGAGTCCATTGTTTCACTTGTTTTCTTACATTAGTTCTTAGCCGCCTCCTCCCATCTTGATTCTTTGTTTAGTTAATAATAATAATAATAAT
>VWZS01007215.1:205858-224407 GCA_013397075.1 Rhabdornis inornatus
CCATCTTTATTCTTTGTTTAGTTAATAATAATAATAATAATAATATAATAACAATAATAAAAAAACGACCTTGAATGGGTTCTCATCTGTCTCTAATGGAGCAGTGGGAAGGTCCATGCAGGAATGGTGGGAACAGTCACGCGATGAATGATATGAGTTCATCCCAACAAAAGAAACAGGACTAGAAAACTCAATTTTGCGACGATCTAAAAAAGGGAGCAGGAATAGTTTTCATATCCCTCCCCCTCGGGGCAGAGGGCTTGGATGGGTGGGACTTCAGAGATCTTCTGCTCACAGGGAAGCAGGTGGGAGACATCTTCAGAGTTTCTCTGGGGACGGGACCCAGATATAGTGCCCGGACTGGTCCTCAATGATCTGTTTGATTTTGCTGTAAATTTCTTCAAGAGAGTCTCCTTGTACGATGGCTGGAAGAGGAGAGAACAAGCAAGACCTTGAGCAGCAGGCAGCACTGCCATGAGTTATGTCAGAGCCTTCCCGCTGCCCCAAAGGACCGATGGCACAGCCAGCAAGGACTGAACCAGGGGGTGTCAGAGGAGCTGCCATGAGCCCAGTGACACAGAGGGTTAAAGCAGCAGCTCGGCAGGGATTAGCCAGCTCTGATCCTGGTTCGCAGAGCCCCTGGCTGTGTGCAGGACTGGCTGGGCTCTCCACACCAGGCTGCTAATCAGCTTTGCAAACCGTGTCAGGCGCCACGCTGGGGCTGGCACCGCCACGGCTGCACTGACCAGAGCAAGGCAAGGCAGGGCTGGGGCAGCTCAGTGGGGTGCACCAAGCACCGGCCCGAGGTGCCAGCTGTGTCCCTTCCCTCTGGTTTTCCTTCTGGCCAGCTGCTGAGGGCTCCTCATGGTTGCTGCTTCCTCTGCTGCGGGGTGGGAGCACAGAGCTCTCAGGCTGGGAAGGGCCAGCGTGCTCCCAGCAGCAAACCCTGCCCAGTCCTGCTGCTTAGCACAGACACAGCGTGAGGCACTTTACTGTGCTGCTTACATCACAGCAAGATGCACGAGAAGGGCCAAAGCTTTCTAGAAATCCAGCCTGCCTCTGCAATTCAGCCAGGACCATCCTCCAGCACCTCTGCTCCCTCATTCTAAGCTGCTGGCACAGAACCTGTGACAGTGACCATCACTCTGCCCATTACCCAGTTCTTCCAACACATTTCAGGCAACAGCATTCCTTTTTCACAGGTCAACATCAAACTCGCCCTCCAAGTGCACAGTGGCATGTTGAGGGCCTGCAAAACTGTGGCATGTGTTCCTGGAGGAACACCCAGAAGTTCTGGAGCTGCTGCCCAGGACAGGAGGTCTGGGGAAAGCTCACAGTGCTTGTACCCAAATATTTGCCCAGCTGAAATCAATTTTTGGAAAACATCCTGCCTGGGGTTTTTCCCAGTAGCTATTAGGTGGGTAATACACAGTTTGGCAACATTATCATTCCTTAGCTTAAGAAGAAACAGCTATTGCACTGGAGAAAAGATGGAAGACCAGTTTCTCTGCCTCTTCACCTGCCTGTGGTTTTCCAGAATTAATCATGTTACAAACTTTAGCTCCTTAATGCACAAGGATGCCTGTGTCATGAGCAGCTCATCTCAGCAGGCACAAAGTGTCAGCAACCCCTGACTGGCTCTTGAGCAAAGACTACTTAGGAAGCAAGCCAAACTTCCAGTCTTTTTCAGTAGATGTTTTGTAATAACTCAGGACTGTCTCCACCATTTAGGTCACTAATTTGTTATCTTTCCTCTTTAGAAACTTCTCTTTTCTTTCTTTGAAAATGCTCCCCTTTTCTCCTATGCAGGGAGATTACTTCCTGTAGACTTGTAGCACCCTGAAACCCTGTGCTTCTGCTCGGGGATTTTTAGGTTTTTTATTATTGTTGAAGTTGGTGGTAAGCTTTCACAAACTCAGAAAATCCTGCCTGACAACTTGTCTCGTCCTCTATGACTGGTTTACTCCTATCCACTGATCTTGGAGCAGTCCCCTTGCAGAGCCCTCCTGGCGAAGTGCCATTTCTTTTTTGCTTTGATGAAGCTGGATGTTTTCCCATGACCCTGTAGCAGGACAGTGCTGGTAGAAAGGTCACAGCTGCAGGACAGAAAAATGAAGTAAATCAGATATAAGCCTGCTCAGGACACTCACCTGTAAAATATTCTCCAAACTCTTGCTCAAGTTTCATGGCTTTGTCAAAGACCTTGTTGGCCTGTTCATATGTCTGTCTCCGGTTCATCTCCCTGCCATGCACAAAAATTAGAAAATTTTAGCTCTTTTTCTTAGCAATGAACAGAAGTAAAAATAGCCCACAGAGCCAGAGTGCCTGGGAATCCTCTGCTCACAGAAATGGAAGCTGTGCAGGACCCAGCTCCCAAAGGCAGGGCTCTTCCCCACAGACTCCAGACTGCCTTGGCACTTCATCTCAACTTCCACCAGTTCTTCCCATTGCCACCTACCCCACCCTCCTTCACTATAGCATGGAGGAGAATTCAAATTCAAACAATCCCTTAAATTTGTGAGACTGCTACAGAAGTCTCCCTGCTTGCCTAGGTTTTCTCATCTCCATAAAACATAGAAACAAGCAATTGGACCCCTTCTGACTTGAGAAGCAATTTGACCCTTTTGACTCCCAGGCCCCTTGGTGTCAGCAGAATTTCTTCTGATCTCAGGGTCAGTCTCAAGCCGTTCAATCTCCTCACAGATAATATTCTCTGCTGCTGCTGCTCAGAAGAGTTGCAAGCTCAGCTCTCACATCCTTTCCAGCCTGCACTACCCAGGGTCAGGAGCAGCAGGACAAGCAGCTGGAGGGGCACAGAACACAGTGCTGCACTTACATGAGGGCTTCAATGGATTTTGGTTTGATGAAGATGGCAATGGGATAAAGTTGTGCTTGTCGCAACCTCTTGATAGCATTGCCAGACACATCCAGGATGCAGTGCTTCCCCTGGAAAGGAGACAATCAGGATCAGACCTACCCACACAGTCTACTATGTGTGGGAAACAGCTTGCTCATACAGTTGTGCTTGAAAAGGGAGGAGCCACAGAAATGAAACCCCACTCCTGAGACACAAGTCAGCTCCCAATGGCCTCACATTCCTGCTTGCTCAGGGCAGCACAGCAACAATGCAAAGGGACTGAACCTTTGTCTGGATATATGAAACTATTTACAAGCCCTGGGTAACTCCAGGACTCCTCCAGAGGAAGGAGGTACCCTCCTGCTTTGAGGGTACCCAGGTATCTCTATCCTGTGAGCTCCTGATCACAAGGCTGGGCCACCAGTGCCAGGCTTTTGGGTGGCTTTTGGATGACAGAAGTACCACACTGAGGTAGAGTAACACAGCTGAGAAAAGCAGCCACATGGCTTGGCAGGATTCTGGAGGGAGGAGAGGATCGTGCCATGCTTGCTTAATGTGGTTACAGCCCTTCATTAACACCACGGGGAAAGGAGGGGAACTGCTGAATGCATGTGGGTTTGGGCTGGATGCCAGTCCCAGGAAAGGCACCTGACACTCACCCTCTCTGCCACCGCTCGCACTGACTGGATGCTGGTCCCATAGAGATTGTCATTGAACTGCCCAGCCTCTATGAACTTGTTGTCCTGGATGTCTTTCTCCATCTGCTCCCGGGACACGACAAAGTGGTAGTCCTGGCCATCCACCTCGTTCTCACGCCGAGGCCTGGTGGTGTCTGGAGGAGAGCGGGCACCAAGAGTGACCCCAGAGTGACACACGACAAACTGGGGGGACAAAACCCACCTGTGCTCCCAGCCCCTCCCCACGCCACGGGCAAGACCCCGCAAGGAGCAGAGCCACCACTCTCCCCTCCCTCCAACAAAGGCACTGAGTGCTGGCTGGGACTTACGGGGCACGCAGGAACCAAACTTGTGTGGGAATTCAGAGATGAGGTCATCGTTAATTCGGTCCTTTGTCGGCCCCAGGATGATCACCGGCCTCGCATAGTGAACTGCAAACAAAAGCCACAACCTGAGGCCCCACATGTGCTGTGGACAGCTGACCCTACTGCCACTCTTGGCATCGACCTGCCCTCTCCCTGCTGGCAGTGCTCACATGGGCACCCAAAGGTGCCTCCTCTGTGTGAGTTTATCTCCTCCTGGTCATAGTCAACATGTCCTTCCCATCTGACCCAAACCATCTGGGTGGCCCCAGGGAAGGTCCTGCAGGTCTCCAGGGTCGTTGATCAGCAAAGCTGCTCCCTTGCTTGGGGCAGGAGCCAGGCAACCAGGACAGCTGGGCGAGGATGCCACGGAGCTGGGGGAGTGATGGGAGCCTACGAGTCAGATCCAGCTTCTGGCAAGGACAGACCACTGAGGCTAGGACTATTCAGCCTGTGAAAGGGTCTGCAGGGTTTGAGCATCAAGCAGGGTTAAAGGCTGTGGACTGGGGCAGTATTGCCCTGCAGCAGGGACCTGGTCTGAGGCAGGAAGGGATAATCTTGTTCTCAGCTGAGGACTAAAGCCCAGTTCAGTTTTAGCTCTGGATCTCCCCCTTGGTCTTGCAGACCATGACACAAATCTTTTCTGTTGATTCAAACTGGGCAGTTGAGGCCAGCAAAAGCCATGGCTCCCCTGCCGCACACACATGAGACTCTACTTGCATCCAGCCAGTGCCGTGCTGGTATGGCAGGAGGGGAGGGCACACCAGACACCCTGGCTGTGCTGGGGTCACAGGTGGCCACTCTGGAGTGGGCACGGGGCAGTTCAGCTCAGGACTTACTTTCTTGCCGTGTCACTGGCTCGTACGACAGGATGGTGTCCTCTTGTCCTTCTGCAACAGAGCCAGAGGGATGTAGATGAGCACTTGTAGCAGCTCTCCAGCCCCTCTGCAGCTGTGAGGAGCTGGCTCCTGCCCCTTCAGCCTCCCGCAGCTCGGAGGACAATCCAGGCTGTCCCCATCACTCAGCCCACGGATGTGAAGCATGATGGGCATGCAGTTAGGAGCCCTTGAGCCACTTTAATTATTCATGTCCCAGCTCTGGGTCAAGCTGTCTCTTTCCCTCCCCCACTGCTGCAGGCTCCCAGCCCATTGGGATGTAATGTCCTCCCTGCAGGTATTTGGAGGACTTTCTGGGGACAAAGGGAGCATCTATTGCAGCTGGATCTATACTCTTGGCTTGGGCTCCAGGAGCCATCTATGCTACAGGCCTGGCCTCTGGCCATTGCTTCCTGTAGCAGGCACTGAGGATGGGGGATCATCATGGACTGGGAACCCACCACTCTGCCTTGGAGCAGAGCTCTGCAGCCAGGAGAGAGCAGTGAAGCAGGCAGGTTCACCCCTAGTCCCCAGCCCCTGCTCTCCCTGGCTCAGAGGAAGGAGCTGGCCGCAGCATCTCAGTGTCACCAGCAGGAAGGACCAGCCTCCGAACAGAACCACCACTGGGACAAGACAAGATGAAGTGCCCAAACATGCACACTCATACAGGGACACACACGCGTACATGGGGCAGGAGAGCAGGTGGACACACACTTACTGGAACTGCTCTCGCTGTCACTGGTGTTTGATGTCACGCCCTCTGCAAAGCAACCAGAGAGATCCCCTTCAGAAGGAGCATGGGCAGGAGGCACGGGAGCACCCCAGCTGTCACCCAGCACTACTGACCAAGGGCAGGACAGCACTGGCCTCCCAAAAAATCTGCAGCCCAGCACCCAGTGGGACGAGTCTGTGCCACATGGGCAAGGGCGGCACCTTTCACCCTCTGCTGGGAACCCGGGGACATGCAGGGGGATGCTTCCAGAAGACAGGGAGGCCAGGAAGGCCTGCCTAGCAGATGTGAAGGCACTGGACTTCCCAGGCCGAGGGAAGGTGGAGTGCACAGGGAGGAGAATGCAAGGGAGCAGGCGCAGCATGCACACAGCGGGCAGGGGAAGGCACTGTCATAGGGACAGGGGAGCCTACCTCTGGGCATGAGGCTGGGACGCACAGAGACAAGACAGTGACAGAATGGGACAGAGTTTGGGGCTTTGCTTGCTCAGGCTGATCCTAGTGCTGCGACCACCCCACAGAGGCTTGCTGGCTGCTGCCTGCCCCAGTCAGGCTCTGCAGTGGTTGGGGGGTGCAAAGCTTGGCAGGGAACTCAGCCCCAGCTGAGAAGACCGTGGGGCTCCTGTCATTATTCTGCAGTTCTGCGTATGTGGTAACCCAGAGAAAGGTGGGAACACCTCAAAATGTTGTCACCCACCCCATTCAGAGCAGGCCCATCATAGCCACCTCCCACCCACACTGGCAGCGGCTCCGAGTGCTAAAGCAACAACCAACCCAGACAGGAGCAGGAAGAAGAGGATGAGGAGGTGCAGCAGGCACTTAGGGCATGGCCAACACCCCCAGGCAGTCTCCCCCATCCCGTCCCACGTGCAGCAGTGGCACCTTAAGCCCCAAAGCCTGTGCTGGCACACGTGGGGTCCCCAGCAGGGGAGCAGCACCCAGGGCTCCTCCTGCCCAGCACCCAGGGAAGCACAGCTGCCCCAGCCACTCCCCAGGCACCGCCAGCCACAGAAACGGAACAATGTGCATCGGAATTCAACTTACTCAGGTTCTTTGCTCCATAATAATCGTCACTTAACCCAGGGAAGTCCTGATTTCACAGACAGCAAGAAGGGGGAGAGGGGGAGAGAAGACAGCGCAGGAAAGGGGAGTCAGAGGGATGGGGGAGACAGAGCCAGACCAGCATTAGTGACAGGAGTGCAGAACGGCCCAGAGCTGCAACTGCAAGTGAGGTTAAGTATTTTCAGAGCTGACACCATCAGCCCGCTGCCAACATCTTGCCTTGTGTGGCTGGACCACCTCCGCCCCCCAAGCTCACCCTCTCTGCCAAAGAGCCCCCAGGGGCCACCCTGGGTCTGGGGAGGGCAGGGCAGCAGCACCAGCTGGCACCAAGCAGTTGCAGCCCTGAGCTGCTGGCACAGGGGTTGAAGTGTTTCTCCTCGTGGAATGCACTGGCAGGGCACAGTGGCTCTGTGCTTCCCCGGCACAGCCTGGCCACCCTGGGGCCATGCACGGCACACAGTCCTACAACATGTGGCAGGAGGACACATTTTTCCCCACCTGTGTGTGTCAGCTGCCCCACACCACAGTGCTTGCACAGGCTGTGGAAATGTGAGGCAGAGACCCCCCCATTGCAAGTTGGGATGGACAGTGGCAGAGCACAGGGAGGGAGCTGGCTGTAAGTCTGTGATGCAGGCAGGTAAAGAGAGCGGCCTGCCCCATCCCCATGCTGTGTCATCTCACTGCAGGGCAGCCAAAAGTGAGCTCCCAGCTTCAGCATGGATCTCACTGGAGCCCAGCCATGTCCAGGCACTACGAGAGGCAGGCAGACACACAGACAACCTTCAGCACAGGCCAGAGGCTTGTGCTGTCATCTGCTAAAATCACCAAAAGCTGGCACCAGCTTGTCATGGGCAGCAGAGGGATGCAGGTAGCCCCTGGAGCAGCCCAGCAGCAACCTCCTGCCTCTGTATGACACCCAAGACAGCTCCAGAGCGGGGGAGATGTGTTTGCTGTGCAGGCACTGGGGCATAGACACAGCTCTGCCTTGCCCACTACCCCTTTCCAGAGGTGTGGGCACTGCCAGCCTGGATGCTTGCCCAAGGAGTGGATTCAGTTCACCACTCAGAGGAGGGGGTGGGTTTGGTGAGCAGCTCCAATGCTGCCCACATCAGGATTCAGGAGGGGCAACAAGATAAACACCGTAACACCCTGCCTTTACTGGGAGTCTCGGGGTGGCGAGAGCTGTGTACCCCCAACATCTGCAGCCAACTACCAAAGATGTGCCTCAGTCATGGGTGGGCAGCAGGGTCATGGCTTTCCCGTGCCCACAGAGCTAAATCTGCTAGAAGGGCTCTCCAGTGGGAATGTGGAGCTGTAAGTCACTTTTAGGAATATGGAGCTGGGACCTCCCCAGGCCCCGAGCCCTGAGAGGGACAGGAGAAGCTCTGCAGGAGGCAGCCAGTCCCTCACTTGGAGGGAAGCAGGCAGAGGGAGGGAGCAGAGCCAGAGCCTGCAGCAAAGGGGGGAGAGCAGGGGGAGGCAGAGCAGGGAGTTGGGTGGGTTTAAAGTCGGATGAAAAGATGAAGACGTTGAACATGAGAGAAAGGAAGAGCGTGCCCGACTGCAGCTGTTGCTTTCATTTCAAGCTCCAGTTTTGCTCTAGCTGCTGGCACAACTGTGGAGCACAGACCTGAATACAGGCAGGTGCCAGGACCCCTGGCTATGGAAATGTGCTGAATCTCTTCCCTCAGGGCAGGGAACCTGAGGGGTGCAGGCTTGCCCTCTCTGGCCAGCTGCTACTTACGTTCCTGTCCGCTGCTCTCCTGGGCCAGGTTCTCTTTGCTCTTGTAAAATGGAAACTTTCGAGAGAGGCGAAAACTCTTTTTACGTTTCGTTTTGATCGACTGAAGAACAAGGAGATGGAAGGGAGGACAGAAAAAACAATGGTGTTTAACGCATGTGGGGAAAATTAAAATGAAGAGACAATGAGGAGCTGTGTCAGGGCAGGCACTCTCAAATGAAATCATGGAGATGACATGAGAACTGTAATGCAGGAAAAAAATTAAGCATGGAGAAAAACATGTGGTATGGATGCTGGGAAGCTGATGGGGCAATCAGCAGCTCTGCAGGGGTAGCCAGCCTGTTCTTCCTTGCTTGTTGGCATGCTAAGCACTGCTCGTGAGGTGAGAGGGCAGCTACCTCCATCAGCTGCCTGCAGGCAGCTCCAAGCCATGAGCTCTGCCACCCCATCACTCCAAACATGGGTCCTTCCCCAGTACTTTCACACCATCCTGTGTTTCTCTGCTCAATCACTGCATATTCATGGAGGGTTTGTGCCAAGCAGATGTGGGCCTGGGGCAGGTCCAGTCATATAGCTCTTTGCCTTGGGATTGTTTGAGCTGCCCCATGAGGAGCTTTTGCTGCTGGGACTCATCCTGCCCTCACTAGTTACCAGTTCCAGGTGCCCCACTGAGCCCCAGATCAGCACTTACCCTGTTGGACTCAATCATGCCAGTCCTGGCGTGGAACTTCACTGTTTTCAACCGTGCTCTCTCCTTCTTTTCCACCCTGATCAGGAGAGAAAGAGCCACTAGTCCCATCCATGTGCCCTCCACGCTGCCCACGTGGCTCCTCAGGCAGCTCCAGGCACCCTCAGGTGGTGGCCCCACTGGCAAATGGAAGCTCCTTCCCAAGGAGGGTCAGATGTGGAGCTGCCTGCCCAGAGTCTGGCCCAGGCCAGTGTCTGCAGGAGCAGGAGAGGAACCAAGCCAGCCTTCCCAATAGGGATAAAGGACAGACTCAAGGCTGGCTTTGCACACCTAAAGGCAGCAGCAGCCAGCTCCTCTGCTCTCTGTGACTCCACACCTCAGAGCAGGACCTGGCTACAGAGCTGGGATTGACAGAAGACACAGGGAGCAGCTCTTACTGCTGTGACTCTGCTCTCACATGGAGACCCAGACCGGCTAACATCAACTCCCCATCCCCACAGGGACCACAGAGGGGGCTGACCACTCCCCTCCTCACCTGGAGCCTCACCCAGCTTTGGAGAACACCCTCCTAGGGAGACCTGCACACAGCCCCAGCTTGCAACCAAGGTGCCCTGCATGCTGCACAGGGGCAGGTGGACTGGGACCACAAGGAGATCGCAGCCTCAGCAGAGCCCCGAGGGCTGCAGGGCTCGCAGAGTTTGGGAAAATCCTGAGGTCACCAAGTGTGACAGCTCCTGCTGACGGACACTCACCTCTTCTTGCTGGGGATGACCCCGATCTGCTCACTCTCGCCGTGGGGTGTGACGAGCCTGGCTTGCCACCACTCATCATCAGAGGCATTGATGACATGCAGGATATCCCCGTAGGAGAAGCTGAGTCCCTGGCTGGGCAAGCAACTGTCCCGGGTCCGGTCATAGTCAAACAGGGCTCTGTGGAGGAGCAGAGAGGAGTGATGCCTTCCCTGAGCATGGCCAGGCAGCCAGGGCAGCAGCACTGCCAACCTCTTGGGGCACTGAAACCTTCACACCTTAAAAAGTTTAAACCCAAACCCCACCAAGGCGAGCAGTGCTGCCAGCCACCAGCACACCCCTCAGCTGGCAGGCTCAGCACAAGCCCTGAAGAATGCAATGCAGGAACAACAGCACTGGACTGAGAGAACTCACTGCTGACCTCAGCTGCAGGATGCACACGAGCCATAGATGCACCGAAAGTGTCTGTGATTAGTGAGCAGGCCAGGCCCATAGCAGCAGCCTGCAGAAGGGCTACTCCCCACCATCCCTCTGTGGCTGTGGGGCCAAGGAATGGGATGGGGAACATCAGACCCCACTGCTGGTGGGTGGTTGCATAGGCAGAGACCACCAGTCCACCAAGGCATTGAGCACAGCCTTTATTTATGTACAGAACCTGCGAATGAGGAATGCATCTCAGAGCAGATATATCTGCTTCCACAACTGATCATTTTCATACCCCTAGACACCTCTCCTAAGAACAGTTTATTTAGTTTAAAATTATCTTCAAAATTAAACTAACCAGCTATAGAAAAGACTTTGGTTTTTTACTAGAGGAGCACTAATACTTTACATGCACAGCACTGCAGCCTGTACCCATAAGCTGCTCTTGGTGGCTTCACCTGCAGCTCTACTAATGTCAGATCACACAAACTGTGTCTGCTTTGAAACATCAACTTGCAAAAAGACAAAGAAAGGGAAGAGTCATTAAAGTAGTAGCAGCACAACCTCTGTATTTGCTCCTGGGACACTGGCCCCACTGGCCCCCAGGCTAGCATGAGCCCAGGCACTGCAAACACTTGCTGCTGGTTTAATCCTGGCCCTAATAAACCTTCTTCAAGCAGGAGAGACATCCTCTGTTCTGCTCATTACCCACTTCCACTGTGGGGTCTCCAAAGGGGGGTCTAAAAGCATGCTGTAAGTGGAAGGGATGAGGGATCATGTGGCATGTCCCTGTGGAGCAGCAGAGCTTGGAGGGCATTTCCGCCAGGGGAGTGCTGGGCTATAAAACCTTCCAGGGCACTTGGGGCTGGGTCTTGAATGGGAAGAAGAAGGGCTGCCCCATGGGGAGGGTTCTCTGGGACAAGACCCAGTCTGCCCATACATCCAGATCCATGCAGCCGCCAGATCTGTTCTCCTTGCCCAGCTTGCTCAGAGCAGGGGCAGCTCTTGTGCTTGTTCCCTCTGCAGGGCAGTGTGGCTGGAGCCGGCAGCAGAGCACCAACGGGTCCTTTGGCCAGGGGTAATCAAGCCTTGCAGGCAGCTCCAGGCCAAAAGATAAGGCTGCATGTGGCTGACAGGCCGCTGTGAGGTCAGTGCTGCTGGCCAAGGCCCTGGGGAACTGGTCAGGCCGGTTCCCAAAGCCAGGCAGGCTGCGGGGAGCCCTGCCCACTGCATGCACCCTGCACTGCTCTGCAGGGCAGGGCCCATGCTCCTCCTGCAGCCACCAGCATCCCGGGACAGGCACAGCAAGATCCCTGCACGGGCAGGACACCTGCAGAGCCAGCACGTGAGGCACTGGCTGCCCCAAGACACGATGCTCCAGGAGGCTGGCCCCTGGCTGTGCTGGCATGCAGGAGCCATGGGACCCCAGCTGTGCTGGCATGCAGGGCCCACCATGGCTCGGTGCTCTGGGTACACAGGGGCCAGACAGCAGCTCCACTCTGTCCCCAGGCCAGCTCACAGCACTCACAGCCAGAAGAGCAGATGGTTTGGCTGGAGGGCAGGGAAGCAGTGCCAAGGACTCCCATGGCTTCCTCCTGGTGCCCAGGCACAATGCCTGCCTGACCTCCATCCCCACCCAGCACGGCCCCAGTGCTGGCAGACTTTGCCCTGCAGCATTGCAGGGAGGTGACAGGCAGGATGTGAACCTGCCTTGCCCCTGCCTTTGCTGCACGAAACTCCAGCACCCCCAAATCGACTCCAGCCCTTCAAGAGCACACAGGATGCAATGCAGCCATACAGGGCTGACTCAAGCAGTTGGGTAGCAAGTCCTGTAATTGATGTCCTGTCCACAGTGCAGCAGCTCAGCTGGTTTCGTGTAAACTGTGCTTGAAACTACCCCGCCCAGAAGGGCTGGGGCAGCCTGGGCACCCGGCAGTTCTTTCAAGCACGTTTGCAGGGCGTGTGTCAAGCAGTGTTGTGAAGGGCCACACTGGGGAAAAGCTCTCCCCTGGGATCACCCTCTCAGCAAGGCACAGCCCAGCTCCACCTGGGTATTCACAGGAATACTTTGATACATGAGCACCTTTCCAGGCAGAGAACAGGCTCAACTCAAGCTGGACCCAGCCTAAACCCTCCTTCACAGATGAGGGTGTCCACAGGACAGCAGGGCAGTGCGGGCAGGATTAACAAGATGATGTTTATTCAACACTGCACCCAGCTTGTCACACACCCCCAGGGAGCCCTGAGATGCTAAATCAAGCAAGATGCCTGCAGAGACTTGTGGGAAGGTGTGAACTGCAGGAACCCAGAGCTGCAGCTCTCCCCTCCTGCCAGGCCAGGTTTGCAACATATCCACCATGCCTGAAGGCCCTCTGCATGGAGCAGCCATGCAGTGGAAGATGCAGGCTGAGGCTCATGCAGCCTCGGCCCTCACCATCCTTCTCATAGGGAAGGAGAAGCAGCATCCCTTGCTCCTGCCAGCCTCACCTGCAACAGGCTGTGCAGGGTGAGGATTTACAGGATTATTTTAAAAATATTTTAATAATTAATAATTTAATTAATAATTTATTTAGTAATTTAATAAATTATTTTAAGTTAAAATTTTTCATTAGCTCTCATCCCACTGGCGCTGTGGCAGGCAAGAGGTGGCAGGAGTTGTCCAATCCGCACAGGATTTGCAGCAGTTTGAGCTGCATGGCTGTTTAACCCCTGCCTGCCTGTCCTGCACCTGGCTCCAGACCAAAACTGCTTTGAGGGCTCAGAGCAATAATCCTCCTAAGAGCTCATCTCCCATCCACCCAGATCCTGCCACAGGAATGGCAGAAGGAGACAAGGAGAAGCCTGTTAGCTGGTTTGAGGAGAGTGCCCTTAAAGTTGCCATGAGCTGCCTGGGGCAGAAGCAGGGCTGGATGCTCACCATTTCCCTGTTTTCCACTGATCCTCTGTGTTGGGCTGACCAGTGGCCACCCAGGCTCTGTAGAGACCACTGCTTTCAAACTGGAGCAGTCCTTGGGAAAGGCATTCGAGTACCCAGCCTTAACAAGCCAGTGCAACAGCCCCGCTCTCCCTGCTGCACCCTCCAGGTGATGCATCCAGGGCACTCACTCCGCTGGCACTGCAAGCCCAGGCTGAACCGTGACCCCCTGGACCCCATGCTGTGGGATGTGCCCGTGTCACCCACTCCAGAGCAGGGCAGCAGGCGGGGCTGCGGAGCCTTACCGGACATAGAGCGATCTCTTCTCGCTTGTGCGGAGCGAGCCGGAGCCCGAGCTCATGCTGCTGTTCATCATCTGCTCCCGCAGGTCGTGGATCTTGGACTCGAAGCGGCTGTACTCTGTGGGGACAGGGCTGGTCAGTGCAGGCACAGCTGATCCCCATGCCCAGCCAGGCCTGTCCACAAGGCGTCTTGCCCACGAGCCTGTCTGTCTCCACACACGAGGGAGGGCAAAGCTAAAGAGGTTACAGAACTCTGCAGGAGTCCAGGCAGGGCATCTGGAGCAGGCAGGGTTCCAGCTGCTCCCAACCCCATCTCAACTTCCCACACAGCAGCTCAGGCAAGTGCTGCTGTGACCTCCACTGCTGCTGAGCTGCAGCTCCAGGAGGGAACGGCTGGGCACAACTTGGCTAGCTGCTGACCTACAGAGCAGTTCAAAACACACAGAGAAAGCAAGAACCCCTCCAGGAGACCACTCCCCACCAGCTGGAGCCCTGAGACATGACCGCAGCCATTGGGAGAGTCCCCAGCCACCGCTCTGCTGGCAGCAAAGACCTTCTCCTCAGCAGGAATGGGGAAAGGGAGGCAAAGCACGAAGTCCCAGCCCTTGGAAGAGGAGCAGGGAGGAGGAATTCACCTTTTGCTTCTACATCCCAGCAGCAGAGATGTGCAGGAAGAGCTGGAGAACCCTCCAGAAGACACCAGCACCTTCCTGCCAGGCAGCTGGGCAGGAGCAGCAGCTGCCACCCCGGCACCCGCCACCGCGCCAGCCCGACCTTCAGCCGGTGTAAAGGTCGGGCTGACACACAGAGGGTGGAGGCACCAGGCCTCCCTATCCAGGGCTGAATGAGGAAAGCGCAGCTCTGGCTCCAGGAAAGCTGCTGGCATTGCCACAGCTGCCAGATCTCACCTCATACCCTTGATTTTGTCCCTTGGGCACATACTGCAGTTACAGGTGAGAGAGGACCAGGCTCATCTGTCCTGTAAGACTTGCCTAGAAAGTCTTGTCCACAACTCAGTGGTTTAGACATGGCTTAGGGTTTAATTCTGGGGAGGGGAGCACAACAGCTCAGCTGTGCTGGGCCTATGGAGCCATACCACAAGGGGGGAGCAGCAACACTACTCAGAAATGCTCTGTGGACTTTGCTCAGCAGCCAGCCCTTCTCCCACGGACCTTCAGTGCAGACAAAAGCTGGGTTGGGGTTATGGGATGATGCAGCTGCAGCTCAGCATTTCCTGACTCTCCAGCCCTACAGCCTGGGTATCCCCCTGCTACACTCAGTTGCCAAAGATACATTTTTACTTAAGGACTGGGGGAAAAATAAAAGGCAATATACACAAAAACTGCCAAGAGGCAAACAAACTCCATGTGAAGCCCCTTCTCCTGCCACGCAACATCTGGAGTTGATTCGACACCAGGGAGGGTCAGCTGCTTAATGAGGAGACCATGAAAACCCCTGGCCGCCCCATGCCAAGGGGCACCCACTGCCTCACCTGCCTTCCTGTTGGCAGAGAAAAACACAGATGCAGCATGGACAATGCTTATTTCACAAGAAAATTGAATTCTGCCAACAAAGCAGCACCAGGATTTTACGAAGCTCTCAGCAGAGGGAAGTGAGCTTCATCCCACTCCAGATCTCTTGCCCCACACAGCTCATTCTGCCCTGGAAGACCCATAAGCTCTTGAATCCCAGAGGAGCATCTGTCAGAAGCAGGTCCAGCTTCTCCTTAAACCCTCTTTGGTGCAGAAAGGCGGTTTCCCCCAGAAAGCACCACCACAACCCTTGTCCCCAGCCAGGCCATCACAAACCCTGCTGGGGACCACTGCTCCTGCTACACAGACTCACATTCCTCCCACAACACTCTTCTCCACAAGATGTGCGGAGGATGCACTGCCTGGGATTGGACAGGAAACATAGGGCAAAAGGAGATTTCTCCACCTTTAGCATCAGGGTGGGGGTGTTGGAAGGGCAACTTGTGAGTGCCACGGCCCTGCCAGAAATGGCATATGCATTCCCACATCCCCCTGCATGCAGCCCAAGGGCAAAGTTCTCAAATGCCCCCATTTCAGCTGGGGCACTCCATGGAAAGGGACTTTCTTAGTTTTGCTGGAGTGGCCATGCTGCTTATAGGGGTGGGAAAAGCTCACTGACTCAACAAGAAGCACAAACCAGGCTGGCTGTGGCAAACTGAAGGACACAGGGGATGCTCTGGCTCTAACCCCCAGAGAGCAAACACAGCCCTGCCTTAGGAAGAGTCTGTCAAAGAGCCACCAACCCTGTGGGAGAGCACAGAGTGGAGGAGCAGGCAGCCCCAAAGCAAACCCGCTGCCTTCCTCCCAGAGCAGGGGAGGCAAAGTTACCCCAGGACTGAGCACAGGAGCCATGGGCACCCTTTTAACTCCACATTAGAACAGTCTGAGACAATTACCAGCAGATCACCCCCAGAAAGGAGTGCTCCTGCCTTTGCTCCCTAACTCATGGCCACCTTGGCTCTGCACCTTGACTCTCATTAAGATCTCCCGTGCAGCTGAAATCCTCCCAGGAAGCTTGGCCAGGGTGCAGAGGGAAGGTGAGCCAGGGCTGATCTCCACAGTGTTCAACACGTTCAGGACATGCTTATCAAGGCTGAAAAGTATGTAACAAATGAGCCAGCACCTCTTGCCGTGAGTGCCATCGCGGCGCTGCGCCGTGTGCCAGAATGTTTGCTCTTCTCACTCAGCAGCTCGATAAAAACACCACTGTACCCTCCCATTGCTTTTCCCTTTCCAGAGTGTGGGTGCTCCTAGAGCTGGGCCTGATTCTGTCCACTGGGGTGAGCTCTCTGCTGGGAGTGGAATCCCTGAGTGTGTGCATGCTGTAGACCACTATCAACAGGCAGGGATCACCTGCCTGCCCCAAGGATCCCAGAACCAGCACGTGTGTGACACACCTGCAAACACACCCAGCAGAGCCAACAAAGCTGTGGGCCTGCATCTGGGCACCAGGAGACAGCACAAAGGAGAAGGTGTTGGCAGAGAGGAGAGCTACACTGGAAAGCAACTCCTGAGTACACATAAAGCCCTTTATCCAAACACTTCTGCCCAGGCCCAGGCTGGGCCATCAGCAGAGCCCAGAAATGCTCAGTCACAGATTTCAGCCCAGCCACTTGCAAAGACTACCAACAGCTTCAGCCCAGCATTTTAGCACCCTGACCCCAGACACCCTCCCTCCACAGGCCTAGCAAAGCAGAAGGAAGCACAGCCATAGGGAAAGCTCAGAAGCTTTTAGAACTCATTGCATAGCCCTGGAACTCCCCTTTGAACAGACTGACTCAGAGAAAGACCATAATGTGACTTTCTGTATTTTCAGGTGAGGAATGTCAAAGCTTTGTTGAATGGGATGTGAGGAGGAATTGCTAAAACCAAGCGCTGGTGATAGCAGCAGGCAAAGGTCAGGGGGAGAAGTGCTCAGAGGGAACGGACCTCACAAAAGCTCAGAGGAACCATCACTCGCCCCCTCGACAGCAGGCAGCAGAGGTCAAAGGTGCTGGTACTCCGAAGAAAGGCAGGACAGCAGCTCCTCTTTCTAACGTTTCTTGGTTTTGTCTTTGCTTCTTTTCCCTCCTAGTGTCTGGCAGGACAAAACAGGAGGGCCCTCATCCCCTGAGACCTGCACAAGCAGCCTCTCTTCCCCCTGGAGCCCCAGCAGGGTCAGACACAGAGCACATTGTGCTCATCCAGCACCTCAAGGCAAGCCCTGCCCATGCTCAGCTACAAGAGACAGGTGCCATCTTCCACCTCTGCTAGTGGAGAAGAACTTATCAAATCCCCTTTCTACCAGCATCCCTCCTTTGGCCATCCTACAATCCAGCCCTCCTGTTCTTTCCCCATGACAAACATAAAAAGGCAAACATTTGAGAGCATGTGGCCCATTGAGTGGGCCCAGCAGCACCCACACTGGGGGCTCACATCAGGGAGAACTTTCTCCATGACTCACAGCCCTTCAAGCCTCTGGAGCACTGAGAGCAACTTCCAGGACACAACAGCCTGTACTCCACAGCCACAATGCTGCCTCTCGGGATGGCTGCTGCCCACACGTGCCAGGAACTATCACAGACATGGAAAGTCACCAGTGACAACATATTGACACTTCTGCCTCGGTTTAAGGGGGTTTTAAAACATCTTGTCCAGTTTGACATTTAAGAACCACTCTTGGTTGGTGTCTTTGCCAAATCTCAAGTGGCAAAGAGAGCCAGAAATACGAGAACATTAAGCGCTTCCTGGAAAGAAAGAAAAAAAAAAAAGCCAAAACAAACAAACCCCACACCCACAGCACAACCCAGAGCAGCACCAATGACTCTGCG
Organism: Rhabdornis inornatus; assembly: GCA_013397075.1. NCBI lineage: Eukaryota > Metazoa > Chordata > Aves > Passeriformes > Rhabdornithidae > Rhabdornis > Rhabdornis inornatus. The sequence goes on from VWZS01007215.1 coordinate 223,580, forward strand.
TCCCAATGGCCTTTGCCATGGGATGGAGGAGCAGTGGAGACAGGGACCAGCAGGACTTTGCCCAGCGATGCCACAGAGGAGGCACAAGACGAAGGGCATGCCTAGGGTGGGACATCGGCCTTCTTGGAGAGGACTAGAACAGCTTGTGGAGAAAGCCAGTGGGGCCCAGGAGAGACACGTTTTCCAGCGGACAGGAACGGCTGCATCCCAGCACGTGCACGGCGCCGTTCTGGGAGCCCCGGGACCGGCCCCGGGACCCCGCTGGCTGGCGGGGCACCCAAACAGCGCTCGCCCTCCCAGCCCGCGGGCCAAGCTCCAGCGCTACCGCCCAGGGAAGCTTTGTGCAGGCAGTTGCCCGCTCCCTTCCCGCTACCCCGGCTGCTCACCCCGGGACCACCAGACCCCGTCACTGCCGCGGGAATCGGAACCCAGCGATAACGAAAGGCTCGGGGTGGCGCCGCAGGTGGGATGCTCAGAGGTGGGGACGAGCCCCAGCTCAGCAGCGACGCCCCGGTTCTAGCCCCGTCCGCACTATGGTCGCCCTCCAGGACCCCTGAGCTCTCCCGACTACGAGGTCCCTCCAGCAAAGCCCGTGGGACTCCACGGAGCCGGGCCTCGCGGCGCCGCCCGCCGGCAAGCAGAGCTCTTTCCCCTCCCCCGAAGACGACCCCGTCCCGTCGAGCCCCCCCCGCGGCCCCGCTGCCGGCGGGGTCCCGGCCGGGCTGCCCGTGCGGCGGTGGGCGCTCACCTGCAGGCGGGGCAGCGGCGGCCCCGCACCCGCCCGGCCCGCACACAAAGCGGCGCAGGCACGGCCGGCGGGACGCCGCG
>VWZS01007215.1:224722-256124 GCA_013397075.1 Rhabdornis inornatus
GCCCCGGCCTCCCGGCCCGCGCGCCAGACACCGCCCCGCCCCTCATCTGCATAACCACGCCCATCATCTACACAAACACACCTCTCGTGCACATAGCCACACCCCTTATCTACATCCAACACTCCTCATCTGCATAACAACACGTCTCATTTACATAACAATACCACTCATTCGCATAACCGCTCCCCTCATCTGCATAACAACACATTCATCTGCATAACAACACCCCTCACCCGCATATACACACCGTCATCTACCTAACCGCTCCCCTCATCTGCATGCCCCCGCCCGCCCCGGTCCCGGTCGCGGTAGCGGTCGCGGTGGCCCGTGGCGGTACCTTCGGGCCGGTACTGCGCGATGATGGTCACCGTCTGCCCCGCCCTCTTCAGCGCCGCCGCCGCCTGCTCGTGGGTGGCGTTGCGAAGGTTCACGCCGTTCACCTGCGGGACAGAGCGGCTCCGCTGAACCAGGCCGATGCGGACACGGATCGAGGGGCTCTGCTCCGCCTCTCTACCGAGACCCACGGTACTCACACTCCCAGAGCCCCATCACTCTGCCACTGCATCCTCAGCACCGTGCCTGCTACTGGCATTTCCAATACCGGCACCCCCGGCAGTAGCCAGTACCCCGGGAAGCCCAGGCATCAAGGCTGTCCCCACAGGGGGGGCACCCCGGGACACACCCCGGTGTCAACACACCGGCACCCGGGATGAATTGCACTGAACTGTGCTTCGGGTGGCAGGGGACAGGGGCCCTCCCGGGGCTGTGGGAGGCCATGAAGGGGTAGTGGGTGCCGCACCAACTCACCGAAAGGATACGGTCTCCCCTCCGCAGCTCCCCACTGAGGTCAGCCGGGCCTCCAGCCAGGATGAAGGACACAAAGATGCCCTCGCCATCTTCCCCTCCAACAATGTTGAAGCCCAGGCCGGTGGAGCCTTTGTGCAGGATGATTTTCCGGGGCTCCCTGGAAGGACATATGAGGGACACGGAGACATCAGGGTGAGGAGCAGCAAAGCTGGTGACAGGCTTTTCTGTGCCCAGGGTTCGTGGCACACTGGTGGGGCTGGAATCACCCGAGTGCAGTCTGGTGTGACTCAGCCCTCAGCACCGTGGAGACTGATAAACCAGAAGGGGTGCAGTCAGTGTGACGTGAGACACAGCATGGACAGACACAGAGCTGTCATTCATTGTGAAATGACACACAGAAACACTGAACTACATGGTGGTATCAGATGCCATGAGCCAGAAGAGTGGGATCAAGCCCATCCACAGCACAGAAAGTGTGCCTACACCCCCCATGCATCCCTCCAATGCCACAGACCCTTCACAGCTCAACAGAAGTCCTAAATTTTTTGATGATGACTCAGTTCTATCGAAGCTCAAATAATAGGCAAGCAAAAGCAGGAAGATGGCCTGGCATCGCAAAATTCCTGTGTCCATTTTTGTCTGGGAGAAAAACACAATGTGATGGGAACAATGGCAACTCCCAGCTCAAACTCTGGATTAAAAAAAGGAATAAATGATGCCAGACAATTAGCATAGGCTGGTGGTGATTGTCAGCCAACATGATACTGGATACCATCAGTGCATCTGCTGTGGCTGGATCCCGGGCATTTCCTCAGGTACCACAAGGACCAATGGCCTGACATTGAGCTCAGCAGCCTGATCAACCACTCACTTGCCAGGTATCAGAGGGAAATCTCTGGGTTGTGTTAGGAGAGATGCTGGAGCCCAGGCATGGCATTGAGTGAGGACACCCTAAAATCCTGGCAGACTTGTGCTAAGAGGACCCTGGGGCACTGGGGTGGGGGGGGCTGGAACACACCAGAACCAGGAGATCAGGAAAAACGTGGAAATGCTCAGTCTAAAGATGCCCAACCACAAGTCCTCAAGATGTTACCAGTGAGTGGCTTAGGAGCGGTTTTGAGGGGGCAGGGAGGGCTGCAGCCATCAGTCCCTCTGCAGCAAAGCTGTGCCTAGGGCTAGAGTTCTCTCAGGGGAAGAAATAGGTCAGGTTTCTGGGTCTGCAAACCCTGCCTCCAACCAGGAGACGAACTTGCTCTGCCCCTTGGGTTTTGCTGCTGCCCAAGCAGCGTGCAGGAAGCGCAACCTCAACTCAGTGTTGGGGGAAGCATCCCCAGCACCCATGAGGACCAGACAGTTTGGTGGAAGGTAAAGAGACCCTACAAGAATAAGGAGAGGAAATGAAGCCCCAGACAGGTACATCACAGGTCTCAGTCATGACATGCACTCTTGGCTTCCATCCTCCTCACAGGAGGCATGACACAGCTCCTCCAGGCAGATCCCATGCTGAATGTCACAGTGTTAGCACTGGGACCTCAGCACAGAGTAGCTGAGGGGATCCTCAGGGGCTGTGCTGTATCTGGGCTGCAGTGATGGAGCTCACTGGAAAACAGATTCTTTGGTTCCCAGCCCTAGGTGCTGCAGGACATGAGGGTCACTGGACCCTCCACATCTAAGCAGCACTTGTACCCATGGGAGGGGGAGAGTCTGGATACTGGACCTCTGCTTTTCCTAAGGAATGGCTGGCAAGAGCCTCATGGGAGACAGCTTCTTTTTCAGGGCAGCTGCTGCTTTTCCCCACACCAGTAAGTTGCATTTGGACCACACTGGTCCCAGTACACAATCTTGGTGCCAACAAACCTGCAGCAATGGCACTCTCCTGGGGGGTCAGGGATACACACGAGGCTTTCAGCACTGTCCTGGGAAACATGAAGGAAGTGCTGAGCCCACTGCAGGCTGCGGATCTGTTGGGTAGCAAGGGGCTGTGTCTGCAAACAAGGGCCCAGTGGTGCCAGCTTGTCTGTAGTGGGGCCCTCCACAAGGCAGCACCATCCTCTAGTGGCCACCAGCACGTGCTGCACCAGGGCCACTGCCGAGCCATGACTGTGCCTTGCCACTGCCAAGCCACCACTGAGCCACTGCCAAGCCATTGCTGTGCCACTGTCACTGGCAAGCCACTGCTGAGCCACTGGAAAGTCCTGACCACACCACTGCCACTGCCAAGCCACAACTGAGCCACTGCAGTGCCATCATTGTGGCACTGCCACTGCCAAGCCAATACCAAGCCACTGCAGTGCCATCACTGTGCCATTGCCACTTCCAAGCCACAGCTGAGCCACTGCTGGGCCATCACTCTGCCATTGCCACTGCCAAGCCACCACTGAGCCCTCACTGTGCCACTGCCACTGGCTGTGGCCAGCCTAAGCTGGGTTGCTCTTTCTGCTCTCTAGTCCACAAATGTGAATGTTGGCACGTGCAAGAAGGGACACCCTGTTGGGACCAGGGTCTCTGGTGTGTTTTCCAAATACTGGGACTCAGTCCCTTCTGTGGTGCACTGTAATGGCATACAGCACTGCTTCTGCCTGTGGCATCATCCCCCAGTGCCCTGACAGCACAGAAGTTGCTACATCTGGTGAGGATGCAGTGCCAGAACCAGGCTCTAGAACTGGCATCAGTGGTGCCGAGACCAGTGGGAGAGGTGGGGTGCGGGTGGAAAGCAGTGCTGCACAGGTCAGGGCATGCAGAGACATCCAGCTGTGGCTGAGCACCAAGAAATGAGAAAGCTCCGTGACAAAGGTAAGTGCAGACACTCTCCAGGATGATGGCAGACCTGACAGCAGATGGCAAGTCAGGGTCTCCTGTTCCAGCATCCACCACTGACCTGCAGAATTGGAGAATCCTGGACAAAGCTACTGCATCTTACACTGTAGACACACTTCCAAAACCAGCCTGCAACCTTGTTCCAAACAGCAGAGCCAGCCCTAAGCCTAAGTCAAGTGTTGATCCTTAGAAATCAGCCTAAGCCCCACAGTCCTGGCCCTGGGGATAGCACATTCAGAGAACTGGCCCCAGGGCTGTGACAAGAAGAGGGTAAGCTGTAAGAATCAGCTAGTAGAGCAGGACTTTCCAGGTCTCACTCTCCTACCCTCAGCTTGAGGCTTTGGAGAAGTTTTATATCACATTTAGGCTCAGAGCAATGTTTTCTTTGTGCTCCTCTTTTATTTCCTGGCTTCAGGAAACAAACCTGTTCAGGCAGCATAAAGGATTCTACTGGGGCAAAGGGGGCTGTGCCAGGGCTGGATAGGAGGCAGTCAGGCCAGCAGCTGGCAGTCATCGAAATTGCACCTGAGTGCAGGTGGTTTGGGATGCCAGTCTCAGGGGGTGTGGGAGGGGCCCCACTTGTTCGCAAGGCTGTGCTCCCCCTGGCCCTTCACCCCTCGCACAGCTCCACCTAGGGACATCCTGGGAGCCTGTGGCACTGCTGGATGGCACCATAAGGGCAGGGAACACTTTGTATCCCAGGTATTGTAAAATAAGAACGAAGCTGAAATGCAGTTGTGTAAGGCCTGTGAAAGAGTAGGAGAGGGAATGGAGAGGGAGTGAATGCAGCAAGCCAGAGATTAACACAGCAGGGCTGGTCTCAAGGGTGTGAGCACAGAGCTCATGGGGTCTTCAAGCATTGCACCATGCACCTACAAATGGCCTTTCGAGGCTCTGCACTGGCAGTGGGGATGATGTCAAGCCACCACGGAGGGAATGAGAAGTGAGGGAGTGAGAAGGAGCATGATGGGGATGTTCATGCCTGGTACTCACCTGGTGAAGTCATCGTCTCCAATCATGTGCCGAGGGATAGGCGAGTACCGGGACGGAGTCACCTGGGGAGGGATGGGATAGGCAGGCTTGCTCTCAACGCTGCCCAGGTAGCCCAGACTGGAGTTATGGCTTATGTGGTTGTCAGCCAAGGCTGAGAAGGCTGCAGGGGAGGAGAAGGTCATCAGGAGCAGAAATGCATTTACAATGCATGGAGACCAGCCCAGCCCTGCTCCCCACCCCAAGACGCTCAGGTGCCCCACAGCCCCGCATGCCCAGGCAATGGCCAGTGGCCAGCGGCGTACGTACTGCTGGCATAGTCGGGGGGTGCGTACATGTCGTTGAGGTGGATGTTGCCAGGCTTGGCCACTTTCAGGTACACCATGTCAGAGGTGTTCTTCAAGGCGGCCACTGCCTCCTCGTGCCGCACGTCCTGCAGGTTTGTGTTATTCACCTGCCAGAGGGAAAGGGTTGGGTGACACAGCTGAGCAGGAGGGCAGTGCAGCCCTGCAGGAGTGGTTTTTCGTAGGGGATGTGCCATGGTAGCTCCAGAGGCATAGTCTCATCGCCTTGGGTTTGGCCCTCCGGTCTTCAGCCATTACTGTGCCTGCCCTCCCACAGCAACATCCCAGCAGGAGCCCCAGGGAAGAGGGTTGAAGCTGCTGACAGGATGAGTGCTGGGGTTCGGGATTAACACTGCATCACAGTGGAGCCTGTTCAGCTTCACCCCACAGCTGGCTGTGGTCATGGGGCTTACCGCAAGCAGCCGGTCCCCAATCTGCAGACGCCCGTCCTTTTGGGCAGCACCTCCCTCGATGATCTTGGTGATGTAGATGCTGTTGTCCCCAGGGATGTGCTGGTTCCCAATGCCCCCTGCAATGCTGAACCCCAGGCCTGAGGGAGAATGAAAATGCAGGTGAGGGAAAGATAGATAGATAGAGTCCTGAGCTGGCACCACAGCCCCTGTACCTCACTGGGCTTGGCACCCTGCCCAAACTCAGTAGGCAATGGGCCACCCCGCTGCTGCCTGGGGCCAGCCTGGCCACCATGCACTGCACTGTGGGTCTGTCCTACACCCCGTGCCCCACAGCATTCCACACTGCTGGGCCACCCTGCAGCATCCCATACTGTGTCAGTGCCACCTTGCATCCCACATCCCCCATGAGGCTGCCCTGCATCTCATGACATCTCACACCAAGGGGTCATCACACACTGTCCTGTGGGGCAGTGGGGCACCCTGGCCAAGCAAGCAGAGTGAGGGGTTCACCTTTGGGGCCTTTCATCAGGTTAACCTCCATGATGGTCTCTGGCGGGGGCTGCCGGCGGCGCACCACGAGCCGCACCACGGGGCCTGCTTCCTTCAGGGCCTCCACAGCTTTGCTGTGCACAACCTCAGAGACGTCCACGTCATTCACCCGCAGCACGCAGTCGTTTACCCTGTGGGCACAGGATGACCCTGAGCATCCCTGGGGAACTACCAGCCCATGCAACCCTCCTCTGGTCACCTCTGCCACCCTCCTCCAGACACACAAATGAGGGTTGCTCAGGCTGGCCAGATTATGCCCTGCTGGGGTGAGAAAGAGGTCCCTCCCAAAGCAGGGGAGAGCGGAGCTGGTCCCTATAGTGCAACCCTGATAGAGATGGGAGATGAGAAGGAAGGCTGGATCGCTGCCCTGGGCTGTAGCGGGGTGGATGGGAGCAGAAGCCTGATACAGGGAGGGAAGGAGGGGTGGCTACAGACAGGAGGCTAGTGGTGAGGGATGGTGGACATCCCTGGCTCGAGGGGATCTTGCTGTGGGGAAGAGACATATGGAGGCCAGGGACCATGTTGGGAAAAGGGGTTAGGCCTAGAGGGTCCATGCAGAGATCCTGGGTGACACCCTCGCTGCTCCCCCAGCCCTGTACTCTACTCACCCTAGACGGCCATCCATGGCTGCTGCTCCCCCGGGGATGATCTTGGTGATGAAGATACCTGGGTCATCTGGAACATGGGGGTTGTCGATGCCTCCCGCTATGCTGAAGCCGAGGCCAGAGTTACCCTGTGGGAAATCAAATGCCGCGTCTTTTCCCCATGGGCAACTGCTTGCTGAAAGCCCTCCTTAAATGGCTCCCCCCAACTGTGGGACTGCCTGGGGTGCAGAAGCCCTTACAGCATCTATCACACCCCAGGGTGCCCGGCTCAGGGGGCAGAGGGATGCTGGCCAGAGGAGAGGCTGGCGTTCCTCAGCTGAGTGCTCAGCGCAGCAGCGTGGAGCACTGAACAGATGGAGTGGGAGAGTGGGAGCCGCCGAGGACCTCCCTCACCACCGCGTCTCCACGGAGAGACTAAGGCAGGCGGGGAGCTGGGGAAGAGGAGGTGGTCCTTGGCGGAGAAAACCTCCCCTTGCTGGCTGCTCCCCAGGAGGAGACACCGATGCCGCAGCATGAACAGATCAGTGGTGATTGTGCCAGTCACCAGCATCCCACTCCTGCCCCTCTGCACCCTGGGATGTAGCCCTGGCACAGAGCCAAGCTGGGGACCAGCAACACTGATGGCAGAATTTACAGGTTTTGGTGGAGGTGGCTATCAGGATGGAGTGGGCTCTCCAGTTCTGTCTCCTTTTCCTCACAGACATGCTTGGAGCATCACTTGAGCTTCTCCTGCTGAATTATGCCTGAGGGGAGTGCAGGGACTACAGCTCATCTCCAGGCCATTTCCCCAGCATCTCAAGACTGAGTAGCTTTGGCCCTGTGCCACCTCTCCCACTTGCAGGATCCTCACTAGTGACACACTCAACAGGCGCTCCTTCCAGATCCATGCTTGATGCAAGTGGACAATTCCTGCCTTTTTTGCTCTGCCTTGAAAATCAGATGGCTTCTCGCCTTGTTCCCTCATGTGGAAGAGCTGACACGTAGTCACATACTATTGTGCCTGCCTCTCTTGTACATGAGTGGGCTTGGGCCAAGCTCTCCTGGCTGCCCATGGCCTCAGTGCTCAGTGGGAGATGATGGGGTGCTCTGTTCCTCCATGGGACCTGTGGCTGAGAGGACCACACTGGAACTCTGTCTCCCCAGGATAATTTAGCACCTAGAGCCAGCTGGGGCTTGCACTTCTCCCCAGCCATTTTGCCCCAGCATCAGCTCCTGCAGCGATGCAGAGCTGGCTTTGTGACACTCATGACACAGCACCAGGAGCCACCAATGCCTGTCACTGCACAGCGCTCCCGGATGCTCTCTGGCCAGCTGGGATTTGGCTGGCATGTGACACGGAGGCATTCTATGGTAAAGGGTCTGAGGCTGCTCTCTCTCCTCTATGCTGGGTTCTGAATACCCTGTGCCTAGCTCAAAAAAGCTCCTTTCTGACACAGAGACCAAGCCTGGCTGCAGCAAGGCAGGTGAGGTTGCAAAATTATCTCCAGCCATTCCTTGTGCCTGTCTATGGAAGGTCCTTGGTTAGCTACTAAACCTGGAAATTATCTGGGAGATGTTAATTTTTATTTTGATAAACCTCAAAAAGGAGTTCAAGGGATTTCTTAGCTGACATCAGGGTTGATGCCAGGGCAGCTCCTGCTGTGGACATGTGTGGTGGGTAAACACAAAGCCACACCCCTTGCAGATAGTGTTTCTGCTATTATTGCCCCCAAATGCTGCTGCATTTATGCTCATCTTTACAACAAAGACAAGGATTAATAACAGTGACTGACCAGCGATTTTGGAGTACACTGAGGTCAGTTCTGGAAGCCAAACACCCCAGCAACGGGACAGCCTCACCTGCAGGCACCAGGGTACTTCTCCTGCATTAAGACAGGGTTGTTGGATCCCACCAGGGACCAGGTGAAGGGGAAGGGCCTGGGTATGGTCCATACTAGCACAGGCTGCTAAGCAGTGAGATTCCCTCATGGTTTCTTGCTGGTGGAGAATGAATTCTTGCCTGGGGCTTTGAAATGGGGGCATCAATAAATGTTGCCTCTCTGTGTGGTCCTGCCAGCTCTTCCCCTCTTCCCACTATGAGCTGAGGACAGAGGATGCTCTGAATCCCTGCAACAAGGCTTTTGCCTGTGACTCGGGCCTGGAGCAAGAAGCACTTAGCCCAAAAAGGAAGGAACCTCTGGGCTGGTTTCGTCAGGCATGCCGGGGAAGCAGTGGGTGAGGCGGCAGCCCCAGATAACCTTCCGTCCACCCACCTCGGTGATGCAGAGCCAAGGGAAGGAGGGAGATGACTAAAGGCAGAGAGGAACAGAATAATGAGCGATGCGTCTTCCCCTGCAATGCCGGCCACGCGGCAAGGCTGAGCCGCCTGGCACGGCAGTGAGGGGGAGGAAAGGTGTACTGTGGAGAGCCGCGGGCAGCCTCCCACCACAGCCATTCCCAGCCAGCAGGGCTGGGCCTGTCTCTCAGAGTAAACCCTAGGCTAGCTTTTCCCCCTCCATCCCTTCTCCCCTGCTGCTTCCTGGGCAACAAGAAAGCCCTTCATGCCCTGTGTGCTGCTGGCTTGCCCCTGGAATAAACCCATACATGGGGGGAGCTAATTCTAGCCATGGCTGGTGTGGTGCATGCCATCACCTCTGTGTTGCCAACAAGGAAAAGGCTTGAACAGGAAGTTTCTCCATTGTGGTTTGTTTTACTAAATAACCTGTTCTTGCAGATAGCATCCCAAGGCTGTGTGCCCGGGAGTGACGGGGAGCCTGGCTATGGTCCCTGTGTCCAGTTGTGGGGTGCACCCACCTGTGTCTGCACAAGTAGAGCTCCCCACACCTCTGTTTTCTGACAAAGGCAATGACAAAGAGCCTCCCCCCACGTTCTGCACTGATGGGTTTGTAGCAGAGAGGGTGTGAAAGAGGGAAGCAAGGGAGAAGCCCTCCTCCCTCCCTTCTGGAGGGGTGTGCAGGGGGAGAGGGGAGCAGCAAGCCCATCCTGGTGGGAGCCAAGGCTGGCAAAGCAGGTGCAACACCCGTGAAAGCCTCCAGAGAGAGCAGGGAGCAGAGACCAACCTCTCCCCATCAGCTGTGCAGGGATGCGTGGGGGGCCAGCTGTGCTGGGGGTGGGTGAGTGGGAGGAGGCTGCTGGTGGGTGAGTAAGGAGTACTTACCCTTTCCAAGACGATCTCTTCATATTTGAACATCCCATCACTGCCATTCATCTGGGGAAAGGGAGACAGCATGTTATGACTCTCCGCTGGTCCTGGGGGAATTTGTTTTTCCTCTCTGATAGCTGAACATGAAGAATCCAACCTAAAAGCTGCACCATCGCCACTGAAAAAACCTTAAACGCAACTGCTTGGGCCTGCCCTGGAATTAAACCATGTGCTGCTTTTCTCTCTGGGCATGAGCCAAAGCCCACTGACTTTAATGCACTTCTGTGCAAAGCTTTTATTCTCCCAGCTCATTTCTCCAGCCATGAAAAGGAACACAACCAAAGGCACAAAAAGAAATAACACCTTTGTTATGCAGCATATAATTAACCTCAGGAATTCACTGCTTGAGGAAAGGAAGAGAGGGGGTCGGTCCATTTAAAGGGAAAAAATGTCTGTACATAATAACATAATAAACACTTTTAGCAGCTTATATTTTTTAAATCTTTTCGTAGCATGACTGTATTAACAGGAAATTCAGAATAATTTTTTCTACAAAATTAGTTGGGTGCAAAGGAAATTAGTTGGTGTGAGAGAGTGGGGCACAGTAAGAGGTGAAAACATTGTGATGCCCTTATATACAAAAATGGTGTAGAGCCTGTCTCAGTGCTGTATACCACACTGATCCCCACGCTTAAAAGTCTCCTATACCCAAAGTATCAAAGCAGAGCTCTTGGAAACATAATGAATAGAAACAAAAAGGGATGTAATTGTAGGCTGTAAAATGGTAAATAGAGACTAAAAAAAAAATCCATCTTCCTCATAATCAACAATGCACGGGAAAAATGCAGCAGTTTCACTCGCGATTATCAGGATCAGGCCAGAAACAGCTGCTAAGGTCTAAAATTTAGCAAGATTTGCAATGTAATTGACTACTGAAACATCCAACACTTAACAGCAACAGTTTCAAAGAAAACTGAGTAAGAAGGGAACCCAAAGAGTCATGGAATCCAAGTCTTGGCCCTGCACAGTCCCCCCAACAATCCAACCATGTGTTGTCCAAATACTCCTTCAGTTCTGGTAGCCTTGGGGCCATGACCAATCCCTGGGGAGCCTGTTCAGTGCCCCACCACTCTCTGTATGAAAAACCTTGTCCTAATGTCCAACCTCCCCTGGCATAGCTTTATGCCCTTCCCTCAGGTCCCGTCACTGAGTACCTGAGAGAAGAGATCAGCATCTGCTCCTCTGATTCCCCTCATGAGGAAGCTGCAAACTGTGGTGAGGTCTGTCCTCAGTCTCCTCTTCTCCAGGCTGAATAAGCCAAGCCACCTCACTCTTTGCTCATATGGTCTCCCATAGATCGAAGGAGATCTATAGGAGGCTACTACCTTTGTAGCCTCCTTTGGAAAGCTCTCTAACAGCTTTATATCATTTTATTGTGGCCCCAGGACTCGAGGTGAGGCTGCCCCAGTGGGAGCAGAGCTGGACAATCCCTCCCTTGCCCATCAGCTGATGCTGCACCCCAGACCAAGGTTGACTTTTTGGCTACCAGGGCACACTGTTGACTCAAATTTGTTTTGGAGAGGACTGAACTCAAGCTCATAATTTGAGTCATTCTGGGAAACAAGGGATAGGACATGGGTAGTTCTGTATGACAAGGCAGAGGCAGTGGAACCCTGGACTCAGCAGGCAAACATCTCTCTCACTGTGCAGTCCTGTCTCTGCCTGTGGCCTCTGGACAACATGCAGAGTTCCTCATCTGGATTTTACACCCACCATTAACTGACAGCTCATAGATTGTAGGGAGCCACTTTCTGTATATGCTCCGTATCCCAAACTGGAGCTGACATTCCTTTGTTTGGACACAGTTCTGCTTGTGGGGCACAAGCATGGTGGCTGTGTCCTGCTTTCCCAGCTCTTTGCTATCTGCCCCTGAAAGGCACAGCCCTGCCATCCTACACACCCCCACAGTGCTGGGTCATCCCATGGAGGGGACAGCAACCATCATTTATGCTAAAGCCATCATCTGACACCACAGAAGAAAACCCAGCGAGGCAAGGGTGAGGCTCTATTGATAGGTAGGAAGAGGAAACAGGAGTTTTTCTAAGTGGCAACCATCGGGGGCCCAGGCAGAGGAGCAGTTCTGCTGGAAAGGATCTGGGATAGGGCTGTGCCATCTGTGATACACATACCCTCATCCACTGCCCTGGGAGGCCAAAGCAATCCCACACCCTGTACTGCACTTCAAGGATGGGCAAAGAGATGGGAATGAGGCTCCAGGGAACACAGGCTGAGTGTGTTGTCCCTTCTTGGATGTGCTCTGTGCCTGTACCTCTCAGACACATGAAGATTTCAGGGGACAGTTCAGGGTTGGGACATCCAGAGACTCCAATAATAGGATGCTCAGATCCTCCCAGCACATTGGGAGAGGCACTGGCCAGCTCTTACAGGAGGATCTTGCAGCAGAAAAGCACCAGTGTGGTGGGATTAACCCACAGCAGGGTCCCTGACAGCCTCAGAGGCTCAGGGACACATGGTCAGTGCCACCTTCTGCCACAGTGCTGCCGTGTGCTGTGCTCCTGCGGGCAGAGGGGCACTGCTTCCCTTGCCACAGTTCCTCCCCTCGGGCATGGGCAACCTTTCCCTCCTCTCATCTTCCCATACTGACTAATCCTAAATGCAGCCAGCTCACTGGCCTGTGCCACCCTCAGAGCCCAGCTCAGCAGAGCCCTGCTCAGCACAGCCCCACTCAGCACAGCCCTGCTTAGCACAGCTCCAGTCAGCACAGCCCTGCTTAGCACAGCCCTGCTTAGCACAGCCCAGCTCAGCACAGCCCTGCTCAGCACAGCCCAGCTCAGCACGGCCCTGCTCAGCACAGCCCTGCTTAGCACAGCCCAGCTCAGCACAGCCCAGCTCAGCACAGCCTGGCCCATCCCCTCTCTGCAGTTGGTATCCCGGTGCGTGGGGCACAGCGTCACCTCTCCACAGCTTTCCAGCAACTCAGATTCCTGGCACCCTTTGCTACTACACACATTGTCCTCCCTGCTTTGGCATTCAACACAGTTGCCACACAGCCAGCCATATGCACACCCACGGCCGCAGAGGAACAGCGTACACATCCCTCCAGGATGGGATCTGCAGAAAACTCTGACAATCTGTGAGCCGTGGTGAGAGCCAGCGCTCGGTGGCCCCGCCGAGGAGTGGCCGCTGCCAGGGAAGTGCTGACATCGCAGCACACAGACCCCGTCAGACACTCCAGGTGAGCTGGGACAGCCCCGCTCCCCAAATCCCTGGGCTGCCAATGCCGAGCAGTGTTCTGCACTGCTCCTGGAAAACCGGCGGTGTAGGTGCTTGCTTGATGCTTGATGCTTGGTGCAGAGCCTGTGCTGGCCAGGCATGCTGGGGTCAGCCAGGCCTGACCATGAAGTTTTAGCTCTGATTATGTTTCCGAAATTCACGCAATGGAATGCCAGTTAATCGTATAAGGAAGCCAAATGAAGAACTTAATATATACCACGTAACCAAGGGAACAAGCCAACAAAATGAACATTACAGTGTTGGAAAATCAAATACCAGTCACTCACTGACGGCAAAAGCCTCCCAAGATACCCGCCAGATCTGCCAGGACCTGACTCTGTCACAGGCTGCTCTCCCTGTCCTTTGCCAGTGCCCTGTGCTCCTCCCCAGACCCTGTTTGGGGCCATCTCCGGTGGGAAGATGTCTGGCTCCATCACCTCCAGGGTGGGAGAGCACACCACACCCTGCTCTCCTCTCCTTGTGTAACACCTGCAGAGCTGACAGCAGTGTCAGGGGCTAATTAGCTGTTCCCAGCATATCCTGATCCTAAGCATCACCTGGTTTCTCATGGAAAAGAGTATTTTTTTCCAGGCCCTTCCCATGCAACAAGCCCACCTGAGGGCTCAGGAAGAGGCGCCTTTACTGGCCCTCTCCTCTTTAGAGCAGGAGGGAAATAGTTATCGATGACGGCATTTAGCTCATCAACAGAAGGCTGCAGAGTTAACACTCATTTGATAAACAGAAGAACACACACCTTCCAGAGCTACTGCAAGCTGTCTGCAGGATCTGCTGTCCAACATAACAGCCCACGTGGAACACCCCTTGGAATTTGCTACAGTAAGGATTTGAGGTGGGTTTTATGGGGTAGGAGGTGGGTTGGCTGGTTTTATTTGGTTTTGCTTGTTTGCTTGTTTTTTAAATAAAAAAGAAGGCCAGATTTAGAGGACAAAGATCAGGTTCCTCAAATGCAAACCAGATAGCCAACCAGGCTGCAAGAGGAAATAACCTGCAGGAAGGATAACACTGCTCACAGTCCCTTTTGGAACAGGATCCTGCTCATATTCTGTGCTTAGAATGTGATGAGGATGAGCCCTGAGAACTGCTGGTGGAGCAGCCATTTATCGAGGTAATGGAGAGGGTCTGAAGACTAGAGAGCCAGCCTTTGGTTGTGTCAGCCAGCCTGGGTGTGGAGGGCACGTGGCAATGCCCCACACCTGCCCCAGCACAGGGAAAGGGGAGCAGCCCCGTGCCAGGACAGCGGGTGCAATGTGCACCTCCCTGCCGGCACGGGCACTGCCAGGGCTGGCACAGGAGAGCTCTCCCTGCCTGCACATGGCAGGGGGCCCAGTGAAAACAGGTCAAGAGCTTCCTCCTGTCACCTCCGCGTGTCCGTGCGTCCTGCCGCAGCACTGAGACCTACTGAGTCACTTCCAGCTACCCCCTGGCCTCAACCCCCTCGCGTGCAGTGCCCACGGTGCTGGCCTTGTGCACAGAATGAATAAATGCCCTATTTCTGGTCAGCCTTCTGCCAGAGGGCCGTGGGGACCAACCTGCTGAGCCTGGGCAGAGTGAAGGGGTTTGCAGCCTGACAGTCCAGCCACAGCTGGGAGAACACTACAGCCATGCTGCCTGCAGGAACTGGCACTGGGATGTGCCCCAGCCAGCAGTTGGCAAAGTGTGAGGGACTCAGTGGCTGAGATTGGGCCTGGAAAGCACTTGTCTTCCTCACACCTGGCTTTTAAGCAACTGAAGAGGTGATTGCATCAGGCACCAAATCAGGCTCCAAGGACCCAGACTCTGAAACCTTCAACTCCTCAAGAGCTTTGGAATGACTTTCCCTGCTCATTTTGGGACTGCCTGCCAGCAAGAAGCTCTTTTAGCTTCAGAGATGCAGCTCTGAAATGCAGAGACCACATCTGTCATGGAAACTCTGTTTCCAATTCTCCGTCTCCCCATTATGGACCTGCTGGGCAGAGTACACCAAAATGGGAAACTGTGAGCAAAGACCTGGAGCTGGCACGGATGGTGCCCTCCAGCACTCTCTTTACCCTTCAAGGGATGATTTTAATACTGCAGGCATTTTACCATGGGTTATTTTGATTTTTACACCATGGGGTTGCTGGGCTCTATCAAGCCACACACTGAGCCCCCGCCATCCCAGTGCTGCAGCTCCCACCTTACAGTGCTGCTGGTGCTACGTGCTCCTGGCGATGGAAGTGGGTGGATGGGGACATTGAAATGCAGAACAGACTTCTTGATAAACAGTCGGGCCAAATCCAGCCCAGCAGCCAGTCCAATGCAATCAATGGAGCTAGAACAGGAAGGAACTAGACTACATCCATCTGTTTATCATTAAGGAAAGCACTGAATAGTTAAGTAATTAAAGACTGGAAGATGTGACTTTAGCCCTTCCAAATACATACTGTACCAACAGGCTTCAGATTTTGGGTTTGTAAAAAAAAATCCCATGCTTCCAGATATAGCATTTTGGTGTTTGCAGCAAGCTCCTGGTGTGGCTCCTTTGCTGACCTGGGAAACTGCTGAGGTTTGCGGGAGTTGTTTTCTCTGAAGCTTGAGGAATACAGCACCCCAGAGAATGAAAAGATGGAGCAAGGCCTGTTTCCTGGTGAAACGAGAAGTAGAAGGCAAGAGGGTTTCCAGGCTGAGAGGAATCAAACTGAGGTGTCTCCCCTGCTCTGGGCATGGGCTGCTCCAGGCACCCCAGTGGTGACACACACAGCAGATCACAGCTACAACCTTTTGACCCCTGCAGGACAGTTGCTCCCAGCATGTTCTGCTGATTTTGGATGGATGGGATCAGTGACTGTTACCTGTCACTCCCAGCATGATGCTGGCATATGTCTGGGGTGCAGAGCACCCCTGAAACCCAGCCAAAGTGCAGGGAGAAGGGGTGGACAGAGATATAGAGGTGGAGGGAGAGCGAGGGATGTGAAGTTAATGAGCTGGAGTAGAGGGAGGCAGCCAGGAGGGCAGGAAAGCAGAGTGCACTGCAGTGGAAGGAGTGGCTGCTGCCCTGCATGAGGGCTCCCAGAGGTTCCTGGCCTCTGCAGGGCTCAGTAACCTGTTCAGGGTGACAGCCTGTCCCTGGTCCCTGGGCTTATCTCTCATTGCCCTTGGGCACACAGGCAGGGAGGAGGGATGGGCATGGATGGAGTATGGCAAAGGATGCAATGCTGGTGTCTGCAATGATGAGCGGGCAATGTTCCTCCAAGGGTGTGACATTTTGTACTGAGGGAGGGTACAAAATGGATGTGAAAGCAGACTTTCCATCCTGGAATACCTCCCTGCCCTGCCCTGCTGACAGCACACTTCTCACTTGCTCTGGTCCAGCATGATGGTGGTCCCTTCCCTCCAGGAGACATTGCCCTATTCCCAGCTCCCTGTAGAACAGCCAGGAGAGTGCAGACAGGAAGTGCCCAGCACAGTGAGAGAACCTCCAACGCCAACCCCCCTGCCATGCCATATATGTGGGGAAGGTAACCTTTGGGGACAGCAGCTCCCCTCTGCCACATTCATACAAGGCTGCTGGACCCAGGACCACCACGCTGAGAGATACACCACTGCCTCCCTTGCCAGTGTCAGGTAGCTTTAATTCAGGTTTAATTAAACCATACGGCCATGGTTGGAAAGGTCTCAGCCAGGCTTTCCTTCTTTTCTGTAGCTCTTCTCAACCAGCCCAGTACAGCTCTGATGTGCACTGACCCCACCACAGGCTGTGGGCTGAGATCTGCCCTTTCCTACAGGGGAAATTCAACCCCCAGAAGTCACCTGTGGCCCATCACCCTGACTCCAAACCACCAGCTCTGAGTCCTGGTGCTGCTTCACTGCTGTGGAAGGCAGCTGAAGTTTGATGCATCAGAAGTAAACCTGAGGCAAAGCAACCAGCCCTGGCAATCAAATAACTGGGCTCCTTTGGGCAAAAAAGGGTAGCACCCCACAAGCATGGAGCCAGTGCTACTGAACAGAAACCCATACTGGCCACCCTCCTCCTTTCATCCCTCCAGCAGGAATGAGTTACAAATGTTCTGGGGACAGATGCAGCAGGATGCAAACCCTGTCTGCAACAAACTGAGGAGGATTATCTTATACTACGCCAGGAGTGCCAAAAGCACTGTGACTGCAAACACACAAGTACTGCTCAGCTGCTGGCAGCCTTCAGTGGGAGAGGAGCAGCATCTGATGGGCCCTGCCACCCTGAGGACTGGTGAGTGAGGTGCCAGCAAGCACCCAGAGAACCCTGCCCCCCTCCTGAGGGGCCAGGGCTGCCTAAGGAGGCTGAGGCAGTGCAGGAAGGTAAAGGGTGCCCCAGCAGAGCCTCTCAACCCCCCTGCATGGGAGGCAATGGCTGTATGATTAACCCTGAACACTACCTCGATCCCCAGCTCCTCTGCTGAGGCCTTTTGCCTCGTACCTCCCTGGGCTGGACACCTTAGCATTGCCTGCTGCTGACCTTGGTTCTGCCTAGTGTCACCCAGCCCCAGAAAGGTTTAGGGGTGGGATGAGCTGTGGGAACATGGCGTGGGTATCAGGATCTTCTGCTGCCTTACCAGGGCCTCCTTGAGCTGGAAAAGTCTTTCCTGCATTGCTGAGCAGGGAAAATGCAGCACTTGAGCAAAGGAAGCAAAACGAAACCGGGAGACTTACAGAGAGCCCTTGTTCCAGCGAGTCTGTATTCACGATAATGGGAGCGGGGTTGGCCTGTGAGGAGACAAAAGTGGGATGTCACCAAGCTGAGCGATAAACCCAGCCCTTCGTGGTGCATTGCCTCTGCCCTGGCCATGCCACCACAGACCCTCCAGGCCAGGCAGCAGAGAGATTCAGGAAGGGCTCTGTCCCTCCTGTCCAACAGCCCTGGGACAGGAGCAGGGCCACAGCATGGCTCTGGGCATGAGTCCCATCCTCAGACCTAGTGTGTCCCAAACACCCCATGGCCTTGGCTGCTGGGAAGGAGAGAGGGAAGATGGGAAATTCTCTCAGGCTTGCGTCAGACTCCCACCAGCACCAAAATTTACGCGAAATTTACTAGTGAGGGGTTAGGAGATATGAGGAGCAGGGAAAGAAACCTTTCTGAGGGAGGAATTTACTGCCACCACACCAGCACCTTCCAACAGCTGCTGTTCCTTCTAAGCACAGGGCCACCACGCCCTGGGAGAGGTGACAGCATTTGGTCCCTTATCCTCATTACTCCTGGGGTAAACCCTCTGCTCAGCAGCCTCGGCTCATCCTCCACAGCAGCACATGCATCCTCCTGTCCTGGAGTACTCCCCGTGAACCTCTCCCGGGTCCCTCCTCCCGGGCTGCCCTCTGGCCCTCGGCTCGCTGCACATCTCAGGGCAGACACATCGTGCGGAGACAGCCCAGGCAGACAGGGCAGGGAGGCAGGGACGGAGGAAGGGAGGGCGGGTCTCCCGGGAGAAGAGGATGGGCGAAGATGTAGCGCCAGAGGGGCGGGTGAGGCCAGGGGAGGGTCGGGACAGGATGGGATGGGACGAGACGGCTGGAGATTAGGGGCGGCCGAAGGAAGGACGGGACGGGACGGGACGGGAAGGGATGGGACGGGACAGGGCGGGAAGGGACGGGACGGGAAGGGACGGTCGGAGCGGCCAGGGGAACCGGGGTGGGACGGCCGGAGGGGGACCAAGGGCAGGCGAAGGGACGGGATGGGACGTGAGGCAAGAGGAGGAGGAGGAGGGGGAGGCGGAGGAGGCCCGTGTGTCGGGGGCGCGGGGGCGGTGGAGGAGCAGCCGAGCCCCGCTCGCCGCCCGCGGGTCCCGCCCCCGGAGCTGTCCAGCGCCGCCCGCTGCTGAAGGCGCGGGGCTCCGCCGAGGGGGCGTGAGGGAGGGGCGGCCAAAAGCCAGAGGCACAATCTAAAGACTGACATTCCTCGCCGGCACACAACGGAGTAGTGCAAATCCTGGAAGGTGAGCGGTGAGTTGGAACTCGCTTCATCATCCCAAGGCTCGTGAGGAGAGCATCAGCCAGAGTGAGACACGCGAAGAGATGAGAACTGCCGGGGGGAGGTGAAAGGAACCGTCTGCCTTAGGGCATCACGAACACCAGAGTCAGCAACCAGCGAGTCAAGGTGTGGGCTAGTGAAGCAATTGCCAGGGACCACTGCCTGTCCATTAACAGGGGTGTTGGATCACTGAGTCTGATAAGGAGCCAGTTGCCTCCTTATCGCCCTTGTCTGGGTTTATTCGTCCCTGACTGAGACCACCCTCCCCCCATAACCCAGCATGGCAGTCTCCAACATGTCCTGTTTTAGTTGACACTATTTCTAGACTATTCACTCTCCTCAATTAGGGGATAAGACAGTTAAGGGCCAACCAGACTGTGGTTTAAATCCTGCCCTGGAAGGTTCTGCTCTCATATGGATGGAGCAGGAAGTAGTTAATTGGATTTATTCAGATGCTTTCTGATCTTTCCTGCAGCTGTAACTATCGGTTACAAAACCATAGTTTTTATGGCAATTAATTCTCTAACTCAGGCAAATATGACCGCTTCCAAGCACTCCTGCCAAACCCCTCCCCCACAAAAAAGAGAATCACAATTTTCAGGTCCAGTGTCTTGGGATCTCCAAGGCCCAGAAGCA
Source organism: Rhabdornis inornatus (assembly GCA_013397075.1). NCBI lineage: Eukaryota > Metazoa > Chordata > Aves > Passeriformes > Rhabdornithidae > Rhabdornis > Rhabdornis inornatus. The sequence continues at coordinate 244,297 of VWZS01007215.1, forward strand.
ATGTTAAACAGGGAATATCCCCTCTCTGGCAGTACACAGTCCTTGTATTTAATCCAGATAATTTGAGAGATAGAATATATTAAACCTGGCAGTGGCTTTTATTAGTCCCCAGTGCAATTCTAGGAAGGGATTCCACATTTCAAGGCAAAAAAGAAGCACTTCTACTGCCAGCAATTAACAACCAGTAACACATCAAGGTTTGAACATCCAGAGGCCAGCTCTTATTAGATGAGTTTCCAGGAAGGATGCAGAAGAGGCAGCCTAAGTGAATGTAGCCCATCATGTGCCCCATGATTTATAAAAAGAATTCAACTCCACAAATGATGCTTTGGATCCCTCCCAGGGAGAAGTGCTCTATATAATAATGTTATAGAGGCTTTTGCAGGTCCAGCCTGAGTCCTCCACTGAGCCCCACTGCACTCTTTGTTGAATTAATAATAGCCCAAAAATCACACATCACATTGCCTTGCTGACACAGTGGTGAGCCCTAAGGACATATTTTGTTTAGCCTGCTCCCTGTGCACTGAGCATCCTCTGCAGCCATTCCACACTAGTGATTTTTTACATCTCAAAATACTGCTAGGAGCCCAATTTCCCACTCAGGCTCCAGATGGGACCCAGGAGATACTGAATGTGAGTCGCTGCTCTAAAACAAAGTCACACATGGTCAGGAGGAACTCAGACCAGGAAATCCCCACTTGCCTTCTGTGGCCAGCTATTCCAACTACTGCAAGAAAGCTGTTCGGGCATTAGTTCTGACTTCCACTTGCAAATATTTCGATATTTGCACTTTGCCTGTCCTACTGAAAAGACAGACAAGACCTAAGACTCGGAAATAAGCAGAGGACCTGAAAATAAAAAGCTTTTGCCCTGCTCCACCAGTCGGGCAAAGGTACCAAGCAGCTCTGCTAGCCAGAGGAAGAAAGAGAGTGTCATAAATTTTTGCTGGGCAGCAGGAACGTGCTGGTGAATTAACCATGCCCTCAATTCTATAGGGAACGGTAAGTAATTTATGCCCTAAGGAGCAGGAGTTTGCTGCATGCAGGGAGGAGAGGGAACAGGGCTTTGCATTCAGATCACATTCAATGGGGGCTGTCAGACCTCTTCCATCTAAACCCCTTCATCACAATATAATTTACCGAGCCCTGTTTGTGCTTGAGGGTGTTTACAAATGGAAAGAGAAGAGGTCCAAGTCCTACAGTGCTCACTCCATGGCAGCAGTATCACCAAAGTCCAGTGGAACTAGAGGTGCCCTGAACTCTCTCCATCAGGCAAAAGCACATGGTCTCAGAGGATGGAGGCTTCAGGGACTCAAGAAGGACCTTCGGGAGTGAGGAGGGCACTGCACAGATGCAGAGAGTTTGATCTGGGCACAAAGCCAGAGAGGCAGAGGACAGCTGTTGAGAAAATCTGGGCAGCAATAGGAGTCAAAGGGAACCATGGTGAAGGTGGATGAAGTTTGAAGGTCAGGATTCAAGAGCTCTCTGGTCTCATGGGGGCTGAGAGAAGCAGAGCCTTGCATTCACTGAGCTCTACACGACAGTCCTAGTGACAGCCACAGCTCAGGTGCTGATGGAGGGAGCAGCAATGTGCCCCAGGAAGCACCTAGAGAGAGACTGGTTCCCTGTGGAGACCTTGGGAGAGCATCATGCCTGTCTGGGGCAGCTGCCTCTGTGGTTCAAGCCAGGAGGAGGTTGTGGGTCTGTATGTGGGGCAGAAGGGATGTCTCCTCCTCTACAGGCTGGAGCAACATCACTGCAGCACTTGCAGGGAACAGCCAGGCAGGCCAGCAGTGCTAGGAAAAAATCTCAGGCACAGGATGTGGCCTTTCTGAAACACCCTTAGACATCCCCTCTGGGTAGTGATCTGAGAGGCACTGCTGCTATTTGGGCTCCACTTGGGCCATGGCAGCCCAGTGACACTAACAGAATCACCTGGGATTACCAAAGCCCCAAACATCAACAGGTATCACCCTCACCTCAGTTTCTACTGCTGTTGTCTCATAGCACAAAGGTAGGAACTGCAAAACATTATTTTCCAAAATTTCCAAGCAAAAGAAAAGCTGCAATTACATGCAAATGGAGGAGATTCACTAGCCTGCTGCTGAGGATTGGGTCCTGCCCTGTGGCATTTCCCCAAGGAATGCTCTCAGGGCTGGCACACAGGAGCTGGGCAGGGATACTCTGAACTGAAAGTTCAAGATAATGTCTCCAGAACTGAGATCCCAAAGTTTTGCCATAGCTTCACATCCTCCACAGAACTGGCATGGGGGCCAGCCCACAGAGGTGAAGAGATACATACCTCCTGGAGGCAAAATACACATGCTACAGATGTCCCAGGAGAAGGGCAACTGGATTGTGATCACATATAAACACATTTCCATCTTAACCAGCAACAGGAATAACAGCAGCCTCCAGAGATGGCAAATACCAGGCCTAACACACAGAGCTGCTCTCTGCAGGAGGGTGGTGTGTCCTATGTGTCATGCAAGAAGGAATGTGCAGGACAGAGTGACTACTTGAGACACTGGGCTAATGCATGAGAAGCAAAGTACTAATTTAACTCCTTTATTTCCCCAGACTGGATCAGAGTGAAAATTCAATTTGTCTTTTAATATCCTTTGTTTCATATCATCTGAGGTATAATAGTAGCACTCAGAAGGAAATGGCTCTGGAGATAAGAGAAATTCAGTCTTTGCATCTCTTTAAAAGCTCTCAGGGGCAGAGGTCACAAGTGGGGAAATGCCCAACAGAATTATCTAATCAGGGCTGACACTGAGCTGCTTGTAGTCCAGCTCCATCTGCTTTGATTTTTTTTAAAGGGCGTTAAACCATGGAGAAAGCTGTGCATTTACAGCTATGAGAGCAGCTGCTCTGTCGCGGGACCCCACCATGTTGAATTCTGGCTGTGAACAAGCAGGTACTGGCTCAGGGATGCTGAGGGTGCTGTGATGCTGCTGTGGCAGCAGGGTCAGCTGCAGGATGTCCAGACACCAACAGGCTCCTGCTGCTGTGGGGAGCAGGCTTGCACCAAGCTGATGAATTAATTTCACAGGAACAAGCTCAGGTCCTGCCTGCACAGCACACATGGAGAGCCTGTGCTCACCACCACTCACCCTGATGAGCACTGACACGCTCAGCTGCTTTGTGCCAGGCTTGCCTGCCCTGCACCCAGATGCTGGTTTTCCCAATGTTGGGCCACTTCCTGCACAAGCCAGAGCCCAACATGTAGCTGCCACTGCACCTGAGAGGACACAGCTCCTCCACGGCAACCTGTGGGTACTTCTGATGTTGAGGCCAGACAGAAACCCACTCTTGAGGCTCCCTGAGGCAAGGAGCAGATGAATCTCTGCTCTGCCCCTGAGAGAGCAGAAGAGCAGGTGTGTAGAGCAGAGAGGTGCTGGCATCTTCCCTCCAGTTTGCTCCTGGCCCCCCATAGACCCCTTCAGTTTTCACCTGGCTGTGCCAAGGGAAGCCACCTCACAGCCCTCATGTTAGGAAGCAATGCATGGCATATCTCTTCCCAGACTGAAGCCTGCTCCCAGCTGGCCCATGAGAGGTAGAGCTTTTCTGATATCTCAAGACCAAATTCATGCTTTGACCTAACTCTTCCATTCTCAAGGGGAGAGGTACCACACTGCTGCCAGGGCTGGTCCCATCCTCACAGATTCCTGTGGTCATCTCTCTTTGCTTTCCTGGGCCTTACGTGGTGGCCAGAGCTGAAGTTGCTTGGGAGCATCAACAGAGCTGGAGACCTCTGAGGGATAGTTGATCCTTCTGGATACCCACAGGCTGGGACAGGGAAAGGAAGAGAATGAAAACAGAGGACGGAAACTTTTGGAGGCTGAAGAAGTTCTTGGCCAGAGATGAATCACCCTTCCTTTTAACTGGGCTGGATAAAGTAACTCTCTCTGCACTTTTTCTCACCTCCTGCAAGAGCAACCTGTTGGCTGACATGGTTTGAGCAGGGGGAGCACATGACCTAACAGTGTGCCTGCATGAAGGGGAGTGACAGGCTGAGCCCCTGCCCTCCTGCACAGCTCAAAATGTGGCATCAATGAAGCAGGGAATGATGCTGGGGCTGGCTATGGAGCTTGCAGGTGCCCGCACCCACTGCGTCAGTCCATCCAGCCAGGTGCCAGCTGCTGCCTGCATCCCTGTGCTCGGCTCCCAGCCAGCCTGGTGGCCTGCAAGCAAGAACAGCCCTTCTCTGCAGGCTGCCTCTGGGAGACATCTGAGCTGGGCTGTTTTGGTGGCATGAGCAGGCTCTGGGGCCATGGCAGCAGAGCCCCTGCCCCATGGCTGCACCTTGGCACTGGCTCAAAGCACTGTGGCCATCCGGAAACAGGGAACACGGGACTTGAAAGGTCCCTGGTCACAAGGATCTTTGGCAAAGCCACTGAAGTATCCAAAGTATAATGTGAACACAAGCCGCTACTGAAGGTTTAATCTTTGTTTTGGTGCCTCTTTTTTTTTTTTTCCCTAAAGAAGTCTGGAAAAAGCCTTTACTCAGTAGCGAAGGAAGAAAGCTTCCCAAACAGAAGCTCTTTCGAATCTAAGTTTCCATTTAGAAACCATTAAGGCCAGGGTGTTCAAACTTGAAAGTTAGACATCCTGTTCCAGGCTCAGCCCACTAAAATAAGTGACCCAATTTGCAGAGCTGCTGGGCTTCAGTAGCTTCTCTTTGACCTGGCGGTACCAAATAAAATTGACTTGATTCTTTTTTACACAGGAAGAGTTGTTATTATCTGAAAGAGTCAGATGCTTTTATCTTCCTCTCAGACAAATACATATGTATAGGGGGAAAAAAAAGGGAATAAGGAACAGTGTTAAAATAAAGATTTCTTTGGTTCCTGGGATTCAAATATCCTAATTTCTTCTTTTCAATAAGTTCCAGTGCACACCCAGTTAACAAGTGTTAAGAAACCTGTTTCTCCGGGGAAAAAAAGTAAATCAAGATCCATCAACAGAGATTCAAGAGCATTTCTAGTTAGTACAAAGGTGACAAGAAGGTATCTAGTGCCTGGTCTGGGGTGCTCTGAAGCACTACATGTTCCCAAAAATAATTACACCCTCGAAGCAGTTCTTCCGCAAGCCCCATCAAACGAGCTCTGCAAGCTAAACTGTGAAGTTCATTCCAAATTCAGGCATTCTGAACTTGTTAAACGCTGTATTAAAAGTTTTCATCTCTAGTCCCTGATACATGCTCACAGCATACTGCTGGATTTGCAACGAGGGCCCTTGAAGACTCCCTACATCCCATCTTTGCATGTGTTAAAACCAGCTGTGAGCATTAACACGGCCCACTGCACCCACAGTGCTGGCACAACCTCACAGCAAGGGTTACACCCATCCCTGAATCACAGCTGCCAGGTGAGCCCCAGGCTCGCTGTCCCTCCCACCAGCACGCGGGGTTCGGGGTGGCAGGCAGAGCCCCTTCATCCCGCACGCTGAGCTCCTCGTTCCCCAGCACAGAGCAGTGCAGGACCTGCTGTCCCCTGGCACCCAGGGACCACGGTCCCCTTGGAGAGCATCCTGCACCGGGCTGTGCTCAGCGGGCGCCCGGCACATCACCACGGCCCTGATTACGTCCTGATTAGTCTTAATGACTTCCCCTCTCTAAATGAGCATTCACAGCTCTGGAAGGAACGGAAGCTTCTCTCCTCCCATAATAGCACACGACGTGCCGAGGGGCTTACCCGAACAAGGCAACTCTCCAGGAACAGTGACAGCTTCTGCTTCTCTTCCTCCTCCCACCCTCCTCTGCACCCAGGGTACCTAGATTTGGCCTCTGGTGCAGCTGTCCCCCGGGTTTCCTTCTCATGCAACCCCCCAAGGGACCGTACACCCTGAGGATGGCCAGCAGATCCCTGCTGAACCCCTGGCATTGCTCAGGACTGGGCTCAGGCGGGTTCCAGTCACGGTGGAAGAGCTGGTGGAAAGTGCAGTCATGGGGGCACGGGACATCCCTCCAACAGGAATAACTGCAGGTGCTTCACAGTGGAGGCTGATGGGCTTCCTGCTCCCCCCAGGTTCTTCACGAGGAGCAGCTTCCTCCACATTGCATACACCCCTGCTGAAACATGCCCATCCTTGGCCCTGCATGCCTCACCCATGTGCTCTCCACCTCCTCCTCCTCTTCCAGCAGTGTGGCAGGGGACATCTTCCCTTTTCTGGCAGAAACTTTGCTCTTCTTCCACATGTTGCATTGATGGGGTCTCTCCCACCTATGTGGCTTCAGATGCTGCCTTTAGAGCAGCAGCTACATCTCTAGCACAGCCAGTTCAGACATCAGCTCCAGCACCTCTCCCTGTGCTTCTCCAGGGGTCCCTCCAGCAGCTCAAGACTCCAAACCCAGCAGCCAGGCTCAGCTCTAGGGCTGCAGTCTGCACATCTGAGCAGGCTGGCAGGCAGCAGTTGGTAATCCAGCTGAAGAGAAGCTAGATTCTAGCTAGTCCTTCAACTCACTTCTCTAATTCCAGCATTATCCCTTACTGTATTAAAGGGATGAGTCAGAAAAGCCAACAAGCACAAGTGTACTGCCCCCGTCCAAAGGATTCACGTGCCCTAAGAAAGAGGGGAAGTCTTACAGGTGAATAAATAAACAAAGGAGCTGTCAACTCCTAAATGAATTCAATATGTTTTCTGAAGGAGCACTGAGAACATCGGACCCTCCTCAACCCAGGGGATGGGAGACAGCAGGACACAGGACACTCCAGGGCGGGTGAGGAGAGCAAGCTCACTCCGCATCTGTGTGTTAAGGTTTTCCCAAGAGAGGCACAGGGAAGGGGGATGACTTTAAAAAGCATTATCTAGGCCTTTATTTAATTTGAGGGGCAGGAAAGGAACATCAAAGCCATCAGAAAAATCAGCTTCTTCCCATGGGGCAAGGAGGCGAGGGTGGGTGCGAGGCTGGGTGTGAGGCTGGGCTTGGGGGAAGGAGAGCAGCTCAGTAGCTGGTTATAGCAACTCAACTGGGTGATGACGGCAGGATCACCAGATGGAGATGCCCAAGAAACAAGCTGAGAGGTGAGATCAGATGGAGGGGGATATATTAGGAACAGACACGCAGATTTACACATCGTGAGTGAGGAGGTGACAAACAGGTCTGTGGAAGGGGAATCAAACTCTCACGAGGGAGTGAAGTGTGATGAGGAGTGAGGGAGAGGGAAGACTCTCTGGGACTCCGGCTGGCAGGTGGACATGCTGGAAGAGATGCTGGAGGTGGAGGGAGGACAGGGGGACCACCAGTGACCACAGAGCAGGGGCTGAGCAGATGAATGGGGCCAGGAACAGACAAGCACTGTGTTCAGCAGTGGAGCCAGACGCAAAGGACAAGTTTCACTACAGCTGCATCTACATTTAGGTTGCCAAAAATACCTTTCACAGATTGGCTGTCTTTAATTAAAAGGATGTCTCCTGTGCTCCTGGCACGATACAGAACTCATCCTGCCATGTGGGGCTCTGTGTGGAAACTCTGCAGGGGGGCTTTCCCATGGGACAGTGCCTCTTTGCCTGCATACTTCCACATCCTGAGTGCCTGAGTGCTGGGCAGCTCAGGCAGCGGTGCTTCCCTGAAATGCCCCTCCACAGTGCAGGCACAGAGAAAAGAAGGAAAACTTCACCCCCTTCCTGTTTTGGCTTCTCTCCTTCCCTCCAAACACGGTGAACGCCTTCCTCCTCTCTCCTCCTCCACGTTTCAGTGCAAAGATTTAGCTAATTTCTTCTATGAATAGCACGGGAGTAGCCATAGCAACATCACCCTGCCAACCTCACCACCTCCACTGCCTCCATGTCCCCGGCACCCTGTTCCTCTCACCCTCCCTCGCACCTCCCCAGGGAACATCTGGGGCTTCAGCCATTCCCCACAAAGCAACCTGTATTTGGCTTCCTGCCTGTCCCCTTGGTGCTCTCCCTCCTTCCTTCCAGCCATACCTGTACATCACTCAGAAACATGGTCTGAACCCCCACTAAGGGTTTCTCCAAGGCTCTTTCCTCCCCTGCCACCCATGCCCCAAGAGACAGGAGCCTCAAGTCCAACATCATCTGAAGGCCCAGTAAAGGCCGGTGCTTTGGCCAAGATGTACTGTCCTGTGCCTACCTACAGCAGTTAATTGCCCAGGGCATAGGAGGAACTCAACAAGCAACGTTTGTGCATTGAAAACCACCCCTGAAAATCAGTGAAATACTCACTGCTGAGGGCGGGCAGGGAAGATCTGTCCCACTCCTCCACCTGCCTGGCCATGAAACACTTCTGCCAGAAGTGGAGGCCACACAAGCTTGGCATGCTCTGGGCATTTGCAGGTGGTCAAGGGCTCATTGCAATGTTGCTCCAACTCCCCTCTGCATTATCGTGACCACCCCAAGAGGGAGAAAGGGACCACAGAAAGGGGGGCAGCAGGACTTTGCATTCCTGGCCAAGCAGGGCCAGCAAACCTAGCTATGGGGGCAGAGGGCACTTCCTCATCACATGCCAGGGAACTGCACTGCCCTGGGCCCCTTCCCCAGCCCATGCCTCAGACACCCAAAATGCACATGAAAATGCTGGTGACACCCTTGGGACCCTCATGTGGGGGGGCCTTGCTCTGGTCACTGTGCCCGGCACCGGGATCTTTAGAGTGAACTAAGATTCAGGGCTGAATGTTCTCTGTGGGAAGGAAAGGTGCTGTTTCTGGACCTTCAGCTCTTGGAGCAGTGCTGGAGAAGGGGCTTGGGCATGGCCAGGCAGCTGAGCACCCCTCTCCGGAGAGGCTGTGGGCGTCACTGTGCAGAGGAGAGGAGGGGTTTGAGCAGTCTGCTCCTCTAGTGCTGCGCATCAGGGATGCTTCCCTGGATCACACTGCTGTTCCTCTCCCAAAGCCAGGAGTCCTCCTGTCACCCCAGTCTGGCAGAGGAGGAATTGAGTCCCCATCAGCAAGCAAAGGGGGACAAGGAGGGCACAGGGCCAACGGGAGGGATAGAGATGGAAACAATGGAGGACAGCAATGACATCAAGTGCAGGGACTGGGAATTAATGAGCAGGGAACATGGATAGATAAGAGAAAAGAAATGGAAGAGATTTTACACGGGAGAAGAAAAGTAAAGCAAAAAACATATGAGACACCTAGACCTCAGAGATTTCCTCCCTCCCTCTGGTGAGGATTAGGGGTTCTCAGTTACTAGCATTGCCTGAGCAAGCTAAAATGTGTCCTAGAGAAGGGGAGAGGCAGGAGGAGAGAACAGGCGAGGGCTGGAAGTGGGAGGAGGTGCAGGTTGACGTTGGGACTGTGCTGTGTGTTGGGCAGCACGTGTGGGCACGTCTCACATGTTGTGGAGCTGCACACAGGGTATGTGAGCATGCCATGATGTCAGAGAACATACACCACCATATGCAACTGTGAGCACGCTTCTGGAGTCAGAGCACTAGCAGATGCTTCTCTGCTTGCATGGAGAAGCAAGGGGAGAAAAACCACTTAAATGAGAGGTGGTGAAGCTCCCCAGGAGGTTTACAGATCCCTGCTTACCTGGGAAAGCCTCCTGGTCTGTGCACCCCTTCCCACCTCAGCTGCTGGAAATGCTTTCAGGGACAGTGAGCTCATTTAAAGGAGCAACCCTGAAAAATGGCAGACCTGCCTCCAGCCAAGGCTCTCCTGGACATGGAGGCAGCCCGTGAAAGGAGATTGCTTTGCATCTGCAACCTCCAGCCAAATCTACCCAGAGCCCAACATCTCCCGGCCTCCCAGAGCCAATTGGACCTGCTTGCCTGGGCACAAGCCATGCCTAGATGCTTCCCTGTTACCACCTTTTGTCCCTCTGCCCACCACTGGACTGAGAAGAACATGGATTCCTCGGGGCTCAGGCACTTTGCACCCTTGGATCAGGAGGAGAGCGTTGCTGAGACATTTGCTGCGAAGCTTTACTCACGGCATACACTTGCTCACACTAGGGAGCTGCTGCCTGCTCTGATACAGGCAGTGCACATACCACACATGTCATATTCTACATGCAGACCCCGTTATGCTCACATAGCCTCAAACACTGGCATCCTCTGTTGCTTGCAATGCCGTGAGGAGCTTTTCATTTTCTGTTTTTTTTTTTTTTTCATGTTCAGAGAGGCAAAGGCAGAGCAGAGATGCCCAACGTGGACCTTCTGAGTAGCCCAAGCTCCATGGCAGCACCACAAAGAGACAATGATTTCTCTTCCACCATTGCAAAAACATGAAAGGCTCCCCTGCCCAGCCTGCCACGGCAGCAATGCAGCTGGCATCACTTCCTTCTCATACTGCTTGCAATCGTCTTACCAGGAATACTGGGCCGGACCTTTCACGCAAGCAGGAGTAGAAAGGAGGGAGCAAACATGCTTTAATTTTCTGCTCCCCGAGCTTGCTGCTTTGGATGGAGGGAAGGAAAGAGATTGTGGAGGAAAGATGGAAGAATGCTTGCCAGGAATCAGCAGGCGAGAGAGAGCTGAGGCTGATTTTGATGCAAAGAGTGGCAGTGGAAAGAAAGAGAAAGCAGGACCAGGCTCATAGGAAGGTGGCTGGGGTTTTTGGTGCCTTCTGTAAATATCATCTGAGCTATCAGCTATGAATCTAATTATTTCAACCAGAGCTACAGACTGAGACAGTAATGAAGAAAAAATAGAGGAAGGGAAAAAGAGGGTTGTGTTTGCCGAGAGCAGAGGAGGAGAGAATTCCCATTGATTCCCGTGTGTCTGCCTGCTACAGCATCTTGAAATAATAATTAGAAGGATCAATAAGAAATCATGTGAGGTTTGAAGATAATGAATGAAAGAAGCAGAAGAAGCAAACTGAAATGCCTTTCTCTCAAGCAGGGTAAATTGTTTTTTCAGGCAGAGTCTATCCTCCATTTTAATGCTTTGCAAAAAGATCCAACCATTTTCTAAGCTGGCTTGTGGGTTCAAAACAAGACTGGTCTCTCCATTTAGAGGAGAGAGACACAGCCTGAGAATGGGTCCTGGAGAACACTAATAAAATGAATGTGTGTGGGAAGAAATGGAGGCAGTGAAATGGGGCAGAATGCACACAGCACGCCAGCGACCAGAGCAGGGTTACGTAATAATCTCGGAGAGCAGGGACGTAGCAGCAGAGCGAGGAAACCACAACTCAGTGGAGAGTGGGTGACAGTTTGGGAGCGCTGGCAAGCAACACTGCGAACCCACGAGGCTGCCCAGCGGGCAGCACGCACCATGCCTGCTAGACACAGGATGGATGGGATGCCCTTGATGCTGCCAGGGCTTAGGCAACGGCATCGCAAGCAGCGAGCACCCTGGGTGAGGTGTCCAAAATACATCACGCCCGACGACCACCTTGCGCCCAGCAAGATCCATTTGGCCCCGTTCGGCCCTGGGAAGGCTGCTCCAACGCTGGGCTCCTACGCTAGGCAGAACCGCAGCAGCCAGCCCGAACAACGGCAACGCCAACTCGACCCATTCCGACGGCCAACCCGAGCCACGACGACGGCCACCCGCAACGACGCCGGCATCCAGCGCCGGCAGCGCCAGCATCCACGCCGGCTGCTCACGACGCCCCCGGGGTGATGCTGCAGCGTGCCAGAAACCCGCCGCGAACCCTGCGTTACCCCGACAGCCGCCCGCCCCGTCGCGTCCCGCACCGGGGAGCCGCTGCCCGGGGCTGGCCCGTACCTGCTCGTACCAGTCGCGGCTCGAACACGTGCACTCGGGCCACCAGCCCGGGCCGCTCCCGTTCACCTTGGCCGCGCTCTTCCCCGGCGCCGGCGGCGGCGGCTTCAGCGCGGCGGGGTCTCGGGCAGGGGGCCCCAGCTTGGCCTTGCCGCGGGCGGCGGGTGCGGCTCCCCCGGGTGCGGGCA
>VWZS01007218.1:0-22768 GCA_013397075.1 Rhabdornis inornatus
CCTTCCTAGCAGAAGGCGACAGAAATCACATCCCAGCTGTTACCTCACTGATGGTCTTCTTCTCAGAGTATGTTCTTTTTCCTTTAACAGCTGCCATTTTGGAGTTCCAATCTAGCAAGGACAAGCTAGTATAAGAGGGTTTTTAAATTTTTTTCTTGAATAAATTTTCAAGTCCACAAAACAACACTGAACAATATTCTCCTGAGGGGGATCCAGCATTGTACCTGTGTCAGGTACAGTTTTCACTGCAAACTGCTGGAGCCATTCTTTCATCTTAGCTTCTCTGTCTTTCCTTCAGAATGATGCTGCCAAACAAAGGCCATGAATGTGAAATGCAAAAATGCAAATCTCTTTTTTTTTTTGTCAGCTTGCATGAGAACTTCCAAATTTAATTAACTTTCCCATTGCACACAGCAACAATCTCAAAAAGAAGTACAAGGACAGGACATTTCATTTTCAATACTGTAAAATACCATACTCCTCTTGGTGAATGGTCATGCCACTCAAAAAAAATTAAGATATCACAGAGGTTGGGAGGATTATTTTTTGAACGCTATTTTCCCCTTTCCACATTGTACAAACATTCTAAATCTAGACAGCTAAAAGCAATTTTACTTGACTAAACACAGAAGCTGTAAACTCAAGCTGCAATGGCTGTCTCACTGCTTCCTGTGTTGAAATTTCATATCCACATAGACAGATGGAAGGTTTATCTTACTGCCACTTACTATTCAAATAAAATAAAGAAAAGGGGAAGACATGTTGTCCCTTCCAGAGGGAAGAAAACCAACGTCAAAGATAAAATAGCACATATATGGTAAGTTCTGAATACCTAGACTAATTGCAAGACAGAAACAGTAATTCACATTCAGGATTGCAACATGAATTTGGTGACTTCAGTTACTTATTTTATCCAACGACAACAGAGCAATGTCAATATTTTAGTTTCAAAGTAACTGCATTTTTAGGGACAAAAATGGAGATAAAATTGTGATTTCCATTCTCTTGGACTGTGACATCCCTGCTGAAAGGCTGATCCCAGAGCACCTCAGGAGTGTTGTGCTCTCTATCTTCAGAGCAACAACTGTGCCCGGCCCTGCCTTCAGCTGCCTGACCTGGAGAGCTGCACAGAACTCACACAGAACTCACACAGAGCTTGCACAAAACTCTCACAGAACTCATACAGAAGTCACACAGAACTTACACCCCCAGCTTGGCAGCATCTGCTCAGCATCATCCAGGTTCCAGCTCCACAGCACTTCTCCCTCCCTGTCATCCAAACCCACCCTTCCCCCTAAAGCCTCTAAGTGAGATGTAATTCGATGACTATTGTCTTTCCAGCTCTTACTGGCTCTTGAAAAATTCTTCAAATCCACTCCCCCTTCCTCCCCTGTCCCATGCTGAATACTGAGAGTTACTCTGCCAGTAGTCTTGAAGGAAAATCCCCAAAGAAATGAAACTCAACTTCCCAAGGTCCTTCTGGACTCCCTTAGTTCCGTCCCCTTTCACAGTAGGACAATCTATTTCCCAGCCTTACCCTCTCTTTTCTGTGTATACTGCAGGCAATTACTTCATTCATCCCAGTTTACACACTCTTAGCTTCAAATGTAAACACTTCCCTGATGCAATCTTCCGAGAAGTTTGATGTTTACACACAGATTTTCACTCTTGCCACTGAAAAATTTACACATGCCTGTCAGAGGTAACAAATGATCTCCTGGACCTGCAGCTCAATGGGAGCAAGTACTGCCTGGTCAGGGAGTACAAGGTCCATTATCCCCAATGCCCCACGCAAAGAGATTTGTGTGCTTGGAGAAGATTGTGTAGTTAAAAGAGCTTTTTCCAAGAAGTAACTAGATATAAGCACAAATTAAAATTCCACGTTGAAAGGCATATACATAGACTCATAAATACTTCAGAAAAGCAGAAAGGTCTTTTGTGATGATGCAGCCATCGAAAAGACATTAATACATATGCACATCTATACTTCACTGATATTACTATTCAATGTTCATAAAATCCAGTTTAATTTTAAAAAATCCCCACACTCCTATGACAAAATTCAAGACAAAAAATAATATTTGTCTCTTCCAAAGAGTTTGGAAGCCATAAGCAATTGCTCTCTTTATGTATATCATTAATATGAATCCACATTTCTAACACTTCAGAACTTTAAGGATAAACACCCAGATTTCAAAGGAAAAGCTCACATCTTGGGATGAATTTGGAGCTTAGTTCTCATTACCATGGATTTCAAGAACATGAAATTTTGGGAATTAAGTACAGGCTTTTATATAATAATCTTGATTTAGCTCTGTAAAAGATATATGAAGCAATATAAGTATGACAGCTGTATTCCTGTTAGGTTTATGCAACAATAAAAATGTTACCAGCAAAGGATACACAAGACTTAATGTTACATAGGCAAATAAAAATGTGTATATGTGTCAGTCAGCTGTCAAACAACATATACCCACATTAAGAACACAGGAAGAGAGGAGCAGCATCATGTAATAAAACCTCTATAATCCTTCACATTTCAGTCCATGGCCCAATGATTATGGGACTGGAGTCTCAGAATGAAGAGATTAAAGCCTATTCTTGCTTTTACATCAGTCTACTGAGTAATCTTTGGCAAACCATTTGATTTTCTACATGTCAGCATCCCAACATGACAGATTGCTGTAACAACATTTAATTCCTTTATAAATCACCTTGACATCCAGTGACAAAGACAAACTTTATTACACAAAATACAAAAGAAATTAAACTGTTCTGAGCCATTTAGTAATATATTTTATAAGACTTGTAAATGTACAAGAGTTTGATTTTTTGTCAGCTTTAAAAGGAATGAGCTTAGAAGTTCAAATGCATATTCTTACTTTACAAGTCAGATATTCCATTTCTGCAATTGTTCCAACCTTTCCAGGACATAAGACAATTGCCAAAAGACCTTTCAGGTTTTTTTCCAATGGTGATATCTGAAAAATATTTATAAAATATTCTCATATAGTATGTTTCAGGAACATCTTAGTCTAAACTATGTAACTTCCACAAAACAACTAAGGGTGGGGAGCTAACTATGGATCACTGCCTATTTATGATGGTTCTGTTTCTCTTTCATTTAATTCAGAAAGATTAGGCCATTCTTCCAGCACTGCATTTATAAGTAGTATATTATACTTTTTTTGAAAAAATTTTTATTTTAAATGGAAATAACTGCACCTGAGTTTTATCTGATACAATTTTAAAATTCTCTTTTATGCGGCACACATAGCTTCTAAAGAAAATGGAATGTTGAAAACCCACCCTTACCTTCTCTTCTCTTCCCTCTCTTCTCTTCCAAAAATAACCTTTACATGGTTAATATAAAAACATTCCTTTTCTCTCAGACAATGTTTTTACCTTCTCTGCTGAGGGTTAAACAGCTTCTAAATCACCACCCTCCTACTGCTTTCATCTGCAGACCACACTAAAACATGTTTCTCACAAAATTTTACATCCTTATTAAGTACTCCTGGGTAACAGAAAAGCTTTTTAAGCTTGGATAAGCTTTTCAAAGAATCTAGCTCAATTTTTGAAGAAACTGATCAACAAAACAGAGGAAAAAATTTCAGGATAAAAGAAAAGGCTGAAGAGACCACTAGATATTTGCATCTGCTGTTAAATGCTGGTTTAATTTTGATAAAAATATTGGAGACAGGGAAAGATAAGTGCAAATTTTACTGCATCTCACACATTAAGATAAAACCAGGTTTTCTTTAAATAGGCTCAATGTTTCATTAGATTTTAAAAGTTTGGTAGCTGCAGCTTCCCAATTAGACATGAAATATGAAATAAGAACTTTACACACTTTTTGACTTTTTGAGTGACTTTTTGAGGCTATAATTGCATGAGTCTGCATGAAATTGTCTTGTGCTGAACATATGTCTAAAAAGGCTTAGGCGTATTGCGAGGTTCTCATTTTCCTTGTTTATACAGAATACAGGTATAGCTATCAGCAAGATAAAAAGCAGCAAGGTTCCACTGTCTTCTCCGCTAGAAATACCAAGCTATACAGAAATAATTTGCAAAATTTATATTTAGCAGCTCTTAAATTCCCAGAATCTTTTATAACACATACATTCACATAACATTAGGTGTAAGAAAATACATCTAAACTTTGAATTAACGCTGCCACATTCCTACATAGACCATTGACTAAAGAAACTCTGCTGAGCAGCTGGCAGGTTTCTCCACTTAAATAACGTGCAATATCTTAAGTAATCAGTACCTGGAATTTACTGCTGGAGCTCTTAAAGAGAGTTTATTCCAATAACATTCCAAACTCATTTAAAATACAATAAACTTGAGCTTTCTATTTTGTTTTCTTTAGCGGGCAATTTTAGATTAGTTTATAAGAAAATGCTCATAAAGTCTTTTATTTTATAGATATATTTTTATATCTGTACATCTGTAACTAAATATGGATAGACATGCCAGCTTGAAAGAATGAATGATGGAAATTATTTTGTGAAATACTTTGCCTGACAGAAGTTACCTTCAAATGAATTTATATTTCAATAAATAATTTTGATTACACACAAAACTATGATAAATATGATGGTTGAATTCACCAGGCCACCACCAATTACCCACATCTAAAGTACTCATTGGTAGATATTTATAGAGATGTGTCCCCACAAAAGCAAAATAAATCTTCATACCAAATCACACAGCCGCTATAACACAGATTTTAGTTTGATAAAAAGTGATTTTTGTTTTTACATCTATTTTTGAAGGGTGGAGCAAATGGTCATAACTTTGATCTAACAAAAAAAATTCTATCAATTTTGCATCCTCACCTAACTTGAAAACATAAGTATGTATGTTTACTTATAAAAAGATAGATATATTTTAATATATTCTTATTTCTGAAGTCACACCCACTTCCCAGGCCAGATGAGTAGAAATCCTAATCCAGTGTTTGGACAAAATAGGCTAAATTTATTATTTAATTTATGAAGCACAAATTTATGTTTTGAGAGAAAAAAAAAGTGTTTCATACTTCTCGACTGGCAGTGGCAATAATATTTAGAGATACCTTTGCTTGTGCAGGTATGCTTAAGAACAACAGCCTGGATATGAAGACAGAGCAATAAGCAATTGAAGAGAGAAGAGTGCAAAGGTGTCATAGTAGAATAAAGGCTTTCAAACTAGCAGAAAATGTTCACAAAGAGAAAAAGATTAAAAGATGGTGCCTACATTTCCAAATATTTCTAAAGGTAGGCTTTGATGTGAAAATTACTGCATTCCCACAATGGCTTTGAGAGGAAATGGAGGAATTCCTCTTTTAAAAGCATATATTAAGAATAAAGCAATGACAATAACTGCATCAAGCCAATAGCAAGGGTTTCCATAATCATGTAGAAAGATAAAAAACAGTGGGAAGTTTATGAAGACCAAATCCAAATTTTTCAAAATTCTATGTTTCTCCTTAATTACAAATTCCTCTCTGGGCTATATAGATAATACTTCTGCTGTAACTTAAAAATCCACAAGCTGCTGCACAGCACAAACATTAAAAGACTGAAAATAAGGACTCTGACAGCAAAGGTGTTTATTAATCTAATCAATGTTATGGCTACCAAATACTTAGAACCCAGTAAATGTTTAAACACTAAAATTTGTTTTTTATCATTTTTGAGGTGGGTTTTTACTGGTTGTTATTTGGTTTGTTAGGGGGTTTTGTTAATTATGGGTTTTGTTTTTAAACAATCATCAAAATAATCCAAATCCCAGAAGAATGATCTCAACCTTTAATGCCTCCTCACTGCCCAAGCTAATTTAGCATAACACCCAAAGAAGCATTTCCTTTATTTGGGATGTCTATTTGTTCTGGGGTATGGTGGTTTCAGGTTGTTTTTAAGGAAGCGTGATACTGTTTTTCTTTTCAAATTGAGATGAACTGTGCTAGGAAATACAAACAGGACATTCTTGTCCCTCACATTAATAGCAACCAGACAGCAACATCAAAAATGTAAGGTTTTCTTTTTTATTTACTGAAAGTAAGAAAAAAATAAGGGATCTTTGACCATGTCAAAACAAATGCAGACATTTTTAACTGTTCGAAAGCTATAGAAACAGCAGGACAAAAGATTGTCTGAAGATGCAAGGAAAGCATTTCCAAAAATGCTTTATCCCTCTTCTGTCTAAGAAGGTAGGAGAAGAAAAGAAGCAGCATTTGTTTTCTTTCAATACTCTATTCCCAAGGATGAAAAATTTATATCTAAGAACATATGTAATTGATAAAAGTAATGCGAAAAAAAAAAATCTTAATTTCCTTCAACAGTAAATATTATTGTCCAAACCAGTCGAAAAAGCAAAGACTGAAAATCTTTTCCAGTGCCTTACACCTTCGTGAAGCTAAGAGTTTGCTTCAGATCTCATCTGGTACGAAGTGCAAATTTAAAAGCAAAGTTCTCAGCAACAATCTGTGTGCTCACAGAAGACAGTTGTGCTTCCCAGCCAGATCAAACTGACCCCAAACTTTGCTTTCACACATTTATCAACAATCTAGCTGCAGGAGTTGAGTGCACCATTAATAAGGTCGCTGATGACACCAGACTGGGAGGTGCTGTTGGCTCTCTCAAGGGTCCCTCTGCTCTGCAGCAGGGTGTGAAGGGCTTTGAGGGTGTGCCTGTGTGGAGCAGTTGAGGACTTTGGGACTGTACACAAAGGTATAAAGCTGTTAGAGAGCATCCAAAGGAGACTGCAAAGATGGTTCAGGGTCTGGAAGACAAGCCTCCAGAGGAGCAGCTGAGGGCAGGGACAGATCTCTTCACTCTCATGACCAGTGACAGGACTCAAGGGAATGGGATGAAGTTGAGGCAGGAGATGTTTAGGTTGGATATTAGGAAAAAGTTCTTCCCACAGAAGGTGCTTGGACACTGGAAGAGAGTCCAGCGCCCAGGGCAGTGGTCACAGTCCCAAGCTTGACAGTGCAAAGAATGTTTGGACAATGCTCACAGCCACATGGTGAGATTGGAGGAGTGGTCCTTAGAGGGCCAGGAGTTGAGCTTCCATGATCCCCATGGGTCCCTGACAACTCAGGATATTGTGTAAGTAACAGGAAAATATTGGTACTTAGTCTTCCTGCTTAAAATACACAGGTAAACTTCTAAATGAAGGAATTATCTTTATGGAATAAATTAATTACTATTACCAAATGTCAATACTCAATTGTAAGCAACACTGCAGGGCCTCATTTTTTCTTACACCTTGATACAAAGTTAAGGTAGCATGAAAAATTCACCTTATAAATAGAGAAACAAAATTCTAATTACAGCTTAGCATTTCTATCAAACAATATTCCTTGAAAATTGATAGATATGGAAGGTAAGGTACCCGAAATTACTAAGATCAAGGGTTAAAACTCTAAATAATTTTCTAATAAATTCTGTTCTGTAATCTAAATATGACAACAATTAAAATGGTACATATGTTGTCTTTTCATTTGAAGGGAAATCAAATCAATTTTTTAAAAGCCCTGACATTTTACACTTACTGATGATGCACAGAAAACAAGAGTAATCCATATGTCAGAATTTATAAAGATGTAGGAATATATGGGGGAAAATACTGATATTTTCCAAATTTATTGCATTTCCTGGTTGCCCAGCAACTTGAAATCACATTGTGACTGCTCAAGACTCCAGACAGATGCATCAAGATACTTGGAAAGCCTGAGCTTAAAGCACTTAACTAGGAAGCAACTCCCTCTCAGAAATAATTGAGAAACACAGTATCATCCTGATGCAATTCCTGGAGAAAACAACACAGAAATTTCAGGCCACACATTTTTAAACAGACAGCAAAACCTTCCAAGGAGACAAAAACATAGGAGATACATGCAATCTTTCATTTCCCTGGGGAGTAGATACAGAGCAAAAAGCAAAGATTCTGTTGGGTACCTACAGCAGAGAATATACTCAAGGGTAGGACACCAGCAAATGTTCTTTTAGAGATCACAATCAGAAGAAAAAGAGTTGATGGTCACTGTACCTCCTGCAAACCCATCTTGCTGAAGGAAAGTGTGTGAAGACAACATCAAATATTGACATTATTAAAAACATTCTGCCAGAAAAGGTCTTCTGTTTAAAGTTGGTATGATTTGTGCATAGAAAACATGCAAGCAGTCAAAACAATAATCCTCCTAGTTTAAACCTGAAATATAGGTCTTGGTTTATACTTCTCCTAATGTCACATTGATGGTAAAAGGTGTTTATTCTTGACTGTATGACAGAAAACACCTTGGCCTATGTGTGTAAATGTTGTTTTCTGGGCAAGTCCATAAAGAATATGTTAATCACTAACAACCGCATTTTGAAGTGATTGTAATAGAAATGTAAGTACAGAACACACTTTCCATGGTTTTGACAAGTTCACCACTTTGGATTAATTTAAAGACCTAAGTCAAGTTTCATGTTAATATAGTGACTAATTAAACTTGGTTTGAACATGAGGAGCTCTTTCAAAATTGCTGCTTTTCTCTATTTTCATAATATGAGAGCAGAATGAGGGCTTTCTCTACAAGCATAGGAGAAGCAGTAAATTGAGAAGAATAATTAAGAGAAAAAAATCCTGATGCTAAATAGTTATAAGTCAGGCCACCTCATAGGTGACCAAACAAGTCACAAGTACTCTTGTCAACTCTGGACATCAAAAACACTTTATCTCATGGTGAAAACATTCCTTCCATGTCACAGCAAGAGCAGATGAGCACGGCACATTGGTATTTCTGCAGCTTGGAGTCATCAAGAAGCAGGAACACCTTGTGCTCATTGACTGTGTAGTTTTCCTAAAGCTTCTACAATTCTAGTTTTGCTAAAGCTTCCTAAAATTCACAGTGAATTCAGGATGTTACTCACTAAGAATGGATTTCAGACAACCATATCAATTTTCAGGACTCTGCTTAGTATCCACCAACTTACTGGCTCCAGCTAGAAATTTCTGCACTTCTATTACACCTCATTACAATAAGGAAGCTACCAGCTGTGTTAAGAAAAATATCACTTGTGACTCTCTCGTTCCCTCTCTCAGACACATACCATCGTTTGAGGTTTAAAAATAGAGCAGACAAAACCTCCCATGGTATTTTATGCCATTTAATTCTCATCTTCATCTGATTTTTAAGGCCTTGCAGTAAACAGCAATAACTGAAAACAGCAGATGCTTCTATTTGGGTTTTGTTTAGCTAAGTGTTTCAACAGAACAAGTCCAGTACAGCCATTATTTTTGTCATCTTTGAGACCTGGCCTGTCCTGTAAGTTAGCCTGCCTAACAAGATAGCTTAATTACACATATTTGACTAAGCATACTTACATAAGCATCCAATTATAGCTTAAAACAACACTCAACATGCACAGCCATCTGTCATTGAATGTATCTGTTGTTAAGGCATAATGGCGTGCTCAGCTTTTTCCTCTCCAAACATATTAAATATTTTCTGCAGCTACAGTAAAGAAAAAATGGCAAAGCAGCCATTTGGAGTGCAATAATGCATTACCTTGACAACTGAAAACAAATTTACAGGACAATCTGCCAATATTCTCCAAATATCCCCTCAAATCAATGTCATTTCCTTTTACTAAAAATTACAGATAACACTAGAACTATCACTTGCCAAAACAGAAGCAAAATTGACTTGAAATTCTTCTACCTTTTCTTTTCAAAATATTGTTCGATGTCATTTTCTTTCTAGGATAAACTATCAACATTTCTGCCACTGAAAGATAAAATGACATTTAAATATGTCTCAGGAGAATAGGAGTCAATCAGCACAGGAAAAGATAAATGCATGATGAGATATATTTAGAAAGTGCTGTAATGACACACTGTTTTGCAGTGGGAGGCATTAAAAACCCTACTATTAGTCACTTCTTCTAAGTACAGAACTATGGTACTGCTTTTACCAGTCAGACACGGTACCAGCTGCAATTACCCACAGAACCCAATGTTAAGTTGCCAATGACAACCACAGTACACATACCCCAAGACTCAACCATCATTAGCATAAACATCCACATCATCTGTGCCTAAAATTGATATATTTTATTTTTAAAAAATTATTTCTCCCTTCAATACACTTTTCTCTCCCTTAGTAGAGTGCTCCTTGAGAGTGCTCCTCTGCTTGCAGAGCAGAGTGCTCTACAAAGCAGAAAGAAATGTAATAATCAACATTTGTGTTATATCTGCAAGAAAGCAAAAGTCTTTTTTATCTAATGATTATTTTAGTATCTGTAAATTCAAAGAGATTTCAGTCTGAAAACAGCAAATCATAGAATCACAGAATGATTTGGGTTGGAAGGGACCTTAAAGATCACCTAGTTCCATTCTCCTGCCAAAGAGGGGGCACACCTTCCACTAGATCAGGTGGCTCAAAGCCCCATCCAACCTGGCCTTGAACAGTTCCAGGGATGGGAAGGCCAGAACCTTTCTGCCAAACTGTTCCACTGCCTTGCCACTCTCAAAGAGAACAATTTTTTCTTAATGTCTAATCTAAACCTGCCTTTTTGTCCCTTTAGGCAATGGAAGGAGCTCTGAGGTTATCCCAGATGCCCGTCCATCCATCAAGCCCACATATCTCCAGTTTAGAGACCAGGATGTTGTGCAGGACCCTGTCAGGTGCTTTGCACCAGTCCAGGCAGATGGTGTCAATTAGTCTTCCATTATGCACTAATGCAGTAACCTCATCATAAAAGGCCACCAAGTTTGTCAGGCACAATTTGGCCTTAGTGAAGTCACATTGGCAAAAACTAATCAACTCCTCATTTTCTAAGTGTCTTCTCAGCTTCCAGGAGGATCTACTCCATCATTTTGCCAGGCACAGACTGACTAACCCTGTTCCTTGAGTCTTCTTTTTCCTCCCTTTTTCAAAATGAGAGTTGTATTCCCCTCTTTCTCTAAGCATCTCTTTCTGGCACTGGATTCAAACTGGTAGGAGTGGGATGGACTGAGATTCCCCTTTACGGGCACCTTTAGTTTAAAGACCTCATAACCAGCTTGTCAAGCCTATGAGCAAAGATTCTCTTCCCCTTCTCTGACAGATGGATCCAATCAGCCCCCAGTAGGTACCTTTTACTATTGTGGAGAACTGTTCTTATTGTAGCTTTAGGTTTGAGGAAATACAAGCAGAAGTGGAAAGCAGAAACAGAAAAAAAAACAACAAAAGGAAAAAGTTTCTGAAACAATCAGTATGGTGTAATAGTACAAATAAAAAAACCTATGTCATTTTCAATAAATGTTTATATAGAAGTCTGCTTTCTCTCTCATTATGCTGTGTAACAAATAAGGGTCAGGGTCTATTATTCGTCCCTTGAATAGATGATGGTAATATGATGAAAACCTATTTTACTGAAGCAGATCTCCATATGCTTGCAGCAAACAAGGCAGATTTATGCAAAGCTGCCTCCTAAACCTGCACAGCCCTGTGTGGATAGCACAGCATCCCTTAACGAGGCTGGCCAGACTTGGATCAAACGGAATGTGCCAGACTGGAGCTCATTACAGCAAGCACAGGGACTTTGAAGAAACACTAGGAATTGCTATTAAACTGCTTAAGTCCAACTGCGAACATTGATTTTTAAAAATTCCTGTTTGTGGGCAAGAAAAAGGTGCTGAAATGCTGCAGAGTACTTTAACACATTCAAATTATATTATCTAAATTAAAATAAGCCTCAAATTTACAATCCTTCCCATCATTTGCCCATATGAAAGAGTTACCATAACAATAAGCTACAGTTGAAATTAACATTACACTGCTATAACTTCTCTGAAACAAAAAACTACCTTGTAAAAGTGAGCACCAACAGGACACGCAAGGAGAGTCAGTGTAAAGTAATGACAACCAATTAGTGTTGCACATCAGCTTCTACCTGTGTAAAAGCTGACAACAGAATAGGCCTGAAGGTGGCAAAACCCTGGTCACCACAAGTCAAAGTGATTTTTTTTTTCTGATTTGGCACTAAACCAAAGCTTACTGACATGGGGACTGACAGATGTCAATAAATCAAATAGTTAATCAAAACGTTTATATTAATCCCTTTTAATCATTTAAATTCAAATCAAACATACTTCAAACTATTTCTGAGTAGAAGAAAAAACAAAAATGAAGTTTTGAATGGCTTCACTTAAATCTCTTGCTATCACAGGAACTTAGGACATTTGCATTTTGGGGCTTGGGGAGATGATTTAGCAGACTTCATTCATTCATTCATTCATTCATTCATTCATTCATTCATTCATTCATCTATTCCACTTAAGTTTTTAATAAGGCGCAATCAGAAGTCTCATAGTTATGAGGCATAGGCACAAAAACTATCTGAATTCCGAGCTAGTTATCTACTACACAATTACCTGTAAACATAAAGTATTTCTTCAATGACATATGATCCTTCCAGTTCTACACTCCCCACTTCTTGAAATGAACCTGCTCTAATCTCAAACTTGCTGTGAAAAATTTGCTTAGATGCCCAGAACGTTTTCATTACAACTAAATAATAAAACTTTTCTAGTTAATTTTCTAGTTAATTTCTAGTTAATTTTCTACAACTTCAAATCTTCAGTATTTCCAACAGCAAAAACTTAATAACTGATTTGGGTTTGTTAATTAAAACTTGTGGCCTTGTTCTCAAGGTTTCTAAGGCCAATAACCACTTTCTTTCTAGCACATCCAATAAAACTCAACAGAAAAAAAAGATCCCTGTTATGTTTCTCCTCTGTCGATACTTAACAACAATTTTCCTTCTTTTAATTAGGAGTTCATTTGCTCTAATGGTTTCTATTTGTAGCTCAGACAACTAATAAATAACACTTCTAACAACTTTCAAACACTGAAATGCAAGAACTTCTTTGCTCTGGTGCACAAGAGTACCTTTACTGCTTTGTAGAATGTTTGTTCTCAACAGCAAAAAAAAAAAAATTATTTAAGAATTTTAAACAATTTATTTAAGAATTTATTTAAGAATTTTAATTTATAAAGCCCTTTTGTCAGGAATTTTATCTTAATCTATTTCTATACATTTTTGACTAGTTAGAAAGTTCTATCTTCTCATGTATCTTAATTCTATGAGGACATAGATTTGTTAGATTCTGAGAAGTGCACTTAACCTTGTTGAACTCCATACAACTGGCATCTTGTTCAATAACTTTATGTAAAGTACAACTAAAAATTCACATTGAACCTAGCTTTTATATATATCTATATACACACACCCCTATATATACACATATACTCATAATGGTCATTTGAGGAAATTTCATCCAGGGCAGCCATGATTTTTATTCAAAACATGGTTTCTATCACAAAACTATAACATCTACCAAAAAAATCCAATTATTTAGGGATATCATATCACCTATTGGAAATACATTATGTAAATAGATATTTACTGTGGCTTTAAGTAATTTTTTTTTTAATATTAAATGTATCGATAATCAGAAGTGCCAAAAAATTGCTGAAAGTAAAGCTTATAAAGTCCAGCTCTAGATGCAGCTAGGTCAGCAGCGAGCCCAGGCTGCCCTACCCTGCAATCCTGCTTGCAGTTCCCTGCTCCTGCTCTGCACACCCTGGAGTAGAGGCAGATCTCAGAAAGCACAGAGGGCACATGGACAGGGATGGACCTCAAAGCTCCCTCTGCCTCCTCTTCATCCCAGCAACCACCATTTCCTTTCATGATCCTCACTCAAACCTGGTATCAGATATCCTCAATCCCTAAATTTAATGAGGTAGGTCAACTAATCTGGCTATATGTCCCTGTCTCAACACAATCACTGGAACTTCTGTGGTCTTCTGAAATCCACCTGAGAAGCCAAACTCTGCTTCAAATAGTTCAAGTACCAAAATGCTCTTAAGAAGATGAAGTGGAGAGAAAAGGTTGGAAAACTTGGTAGCAATGCTACGACCAGCAAAATCTGCATTAGACCAGGTCCCCACCTAAAAGATACACTAAACACTATATTTTGTTTAACACAGTGTGTAGCACTGACACTCATGAAGTTTTCCCCCAGCTGGCAATATACTGTTGGGGAAAATTAACTAAAATTCCAGAGAGATCTAGCACCACTCTCTTTAAAGGCAGCACAAACCTTATGTTCAAATCAGGCTTCTACTTTGCCATTTTCTTATCACCACTGCATCCCAAAATACAAATAGGATGTATTATACTCGTTCAATGCCAGTCATGTCTGCCAAGTATTTGCATTTACAACAAGATGCTAGAGATCAAGTGAAATATCAACAGCATCCCTGGATTTGGCAGTGGTATATTCTCATATTTCCTTGACAAAATTAAACATTGACATCAAAAATAACTAGAAGAAGTTCAAGAACTGAACCATGAATGAACTCTCATCTGATATGGCCTACAGCAAGGAGTCTGCACTCTATACATAATACTTTAACACTATTTTCGTTGTTCCAACACAGTCTGTAGCAGACAAGGCTGAAGAAATGTTTCAGATGACAGGGTAATCCAGCTCTCACTGCTCTCTCTGTACCTACAGAGATTCTTCAGCTTCAAAACTTTTGGCCAAGTTTGAGGCCTCCCTTTACAGCTCAAAAGGCAACACTCTACCTAGATCCATTTTCTAACTATCGTTAAAACAGAAGAGCTAAACAATTCCACTTCCAACCAGCTAGAATTCCCCAGGAATACATCAATCCTTCCTTTTACATACTTCAGTGCACCGGAAGAATTATTTCACAAAGAAACTTGAGTTGCATGCCACAGTCCAGGAGAACCCAGTCACTGTTATGTTCTTCAGTTCATTTTTGCTCTTTGTGAAGAAGTTTTCATAAAAAGAGATGTGATGGCGGTGGGAATGAAGAGACGGGGTCTTCATGATTTGCATGCATGAAGCCGTTTATTGATGCACAAAGCAAAGTTTATATACCTTTTCAGATACTGCTAAAAATAGCACACCAATAATACTCATGTAACCAAGGTATATTGCTTATTCGTAACTAAATAACATTGCTCAATCTACACCTCGCTGTAAACTGCCCGGGTACATCGCGTGATATCTCATAATATTGCAAGCTCAGCACTCGTACCAAGCACTTTCTTATCTCCTGCATTCCTTCTTCAAAATCCCGCTTACTCTTGCCAAGGCTTGCGGCCTACTATGGCTAACACATCCACGTCGGTTATGACAAGCTGAGCAGTGCTCACAGTTCTGCTCTCTAGCTGTATTCCCACAGAGATGCTCTAAGAATACACCTCAAATCAAAAGTTCATTCTAAAAGAAGCTGAAAATTATTTCATAAAATCAGTTTACAGGAAATATGGCCATTTTCACAGTGAGGAAAGAGAGGCATAAAAACTCATTCCTCAAACCACACCACAGCTCTTAGAAAAGCTCAAGAATAAAACTTCTAATTTTTCTAAGTTTAAGTGAAGCACCTTAATTTTAAATTAACGGTGCTTCCCTAGGTTCTTTCCTATTTAATCCTTTGCTAAAGAAAAACTGGGTTAAATATAATCTTTTTTCTTTAACAAACTTTTCTATTGTTGTGACACATTCACTTTCTCAAAGGAGGGAAGGAAACAAAACAACAAATATTTTTTTACAGATACTGAAGCATTAATCCATAAATTTAAAAAACATAAGAAAAATTGTATTAGTGAATCACAGTAGACATATTCTTTCCCACTCTACCTACATATTGAAGCCCATTAAAATAACTTACACTGGGCAGCATGGCAGAGGAGATGCTTTGGATTCTGTATGCCACTGGACTCAAATTTTCAAAGGCATGCAAGAGTATATGTCTGTAATTTAATAAAAGCCTTCAATCTCTTTGAAACCTAATTTCAACTCAAGATATTCCCTTCAAAGGGCAGGACCCTTCCAAAAATATATAGGAAACTGCCCACAGGGGAGCAGGAAGAATCATCAGATAAGGAACACCTGCTGGCATGCAAGGAAAGACACAAAGAATGAAGAAAACACTGTTCCAAAATTCTGTAAGTGGGGTGATAAAGTGATTTTCAGGGTCGGATGCAATGCATTTATTTATGCAGCAAGTAGGTTTAAAATTAAGCTCCTAACAATAACACTAGAAAGGAATTCAATGGCTTGCTTATGAAGCTTGTGGAAGCTCATCCCAGGTTTCTTGAAAAACAAAAAAAGCAAAACAAAAATCAACAAAAAAGTCAAAACATTTGAGACAAGGGTTTATCAACCTCTTTTAAAAAAACAAAACAAAACAAACCAACAAAAGCATGCCATGGCCAGTCTCGAAGTGCAGAGATTGGTTAAGACTTTACCTTGCTCACATCACTCTTCTTTACCCCACCACAACCCCATCCCCCAAAACCCATCTCTTCTGTTACATTTGCCGGTTGATCTGGCAGAGAATGAACTTTCTAAACAGCCTCTGTCAGTCGTTAGTGACTTCAAGTATGCAGGTTCAGTAGGAGGCACTAAAAAAAGAAGCCAGGAACCACCTGTGGCAGAGCCACGACAGAGCCTGCAGCACCTCGGGCTCTTCTCTAGACTCAGCCACCACAGTGCTCTCTCTGTTCCCACATCCTGCAGGAAAAATGCTTTAGCAGCAGTCCCTGCCTGCAAAATTATTTAATTAGGCTTTGAGGATTTTTTGTGTTCTTATTTGTTGTCATTTTGTTTTTCACAGAAATAGATTGGCTTTGTGGAAGGAAGAGTTTCACGTCTATCCTTATCTTAAAGTTTCTTGGGAGTTACATTTTCTCATTTAATGATTCAACAGTGATAAAGGAAGCGTACATGATGCAAATTTGTTAAATATTCAGCATATTTTATTAACCAAATCATAATCTTCAGGCTTGAAAGCTTCTGTATGATAATATCCTATTGAATGACCTCTCAGATTTATTCTCTAGAAACCATGCACTAGACTTAATAACCACTCGTTTCCATTATCGTTTATTCTGACCTAAAGACTGATTGTGAATCCACAGGAGAAAACTTTACCTGATAATTAGTTCTCCTTGGTTGTAGTCCACAAGAAAGGACAAATTTCACCTTGTTTAAGGTGCCTCTTGATAACACACAAAGCCAACAGAGAAAGCATGCATAATTTTCTACTTTTTCTTACGACATGCAGATGTTTTTCTCCTGAGTTTGCACCACTGTTTTATCCAATCACTTGCTATTCTACTTCCCTCAAATAACTTTGGCCTAGAGACACAACCAATTGGGTTTTTTCCCTTCTTCCTGGGGAAGCTTTAATTTTGACAGGATGCAGCATAATAAAATTAAGTCCTTGACAAAACCTCCTTTGCATACAGTACTGTATGCAAAGATTTTACTTTTTTCCTAGAGGTAACCAATACCTCTGAGTAAACGCTACTGAAAAGTGTAAAATGAATCTACATATAACTGAAAACAAGATAAATAACAGAAGTCCTATTACTCCTGTCTCCTTCAAGAATCCAAGGACTGCATACCATTATAAGAAATTGCAGACTTATATGCCTGATACCATCCCTTACTCCCAAAAATCAGACACATGGTCTGATTGCATAGAGTGAAAATGCATCAGGGAAAAAGAAACAAGAAAAAAGGCAGCAGTTAAAATGAACCTGAGTATCCCTGGCTCAAGGCAGATCAAGCTTTTTCATTTTCTTGAGGAATCAAGATACTCATTTTGTGGTTAAGCATCTACAGAGCTATGGAAGCCCAAGTGCATCCACAGAACTGTACATCAAAAGACAGCAACAGACCTTGGGCTCTAAGTCTGAGGGCAAGATACACCTTAGAGGAAACACTTTTTTTTTCTGAAGAAACTATATCTCTGTTTTACTGTTGAACTATTCCTAACCTTAAACCATCAGAAAATGGAGTAGCCCACAACAATGTCTTGAGAAGCAGACCCTAAAGTTTCCTTTGTTGGGAATACACAAACACTGATCTCCCTAGGAGAGGAAAGAAACTTTGAGCAGTGCTCAAAGCAGAGATTAATGTACAAATGCACAGAAGGCTTTAATGTGTGAATTTAATGCACCTGTTCAAATTATTTCAAAATTTCAAAAATAACATTTTAATGTACAGACATTTTTCAATATTTCACTACCCTTTTCTTTTGGCTTAAAATCTGGAATAGAAAGCATTTTCATACTTTTAAATATTCATTAGTATTAGCATACTTTTCTGTTCTAACTACATAAAGTTTTAGCAAAATTATTAACAATTTAACATGAGAATAGTGTTCACAAAAACACTGCATTTGAAAAGCATGTTGGAATCTGATGTTCTCTGTGAAAAATTTCATGCTGGGTTTTTCAAAGCAGTTTTACACTGGTGACCTTCTCATCAGCTTTTTAAATACTGTAGGTCTTTCTAAATTAATTCATAAATGATATTGAAACACACCATCTCATTGCCAGTGCAGCTGGGAAGCAAGCCACTGCTGAAAATAATTTATTCAGATTTATCCTTTACTGCTGCAAATAATTCATTCAGATTTATCCTTTATTTTGGTCATGGAATATTTCATCAGCAAGTTAATCTCTTCCACAGCTCCCCTGGCCTCTCCTCTCATCCTCCCCCATGGTCTACAAACAGCCTACTGCAAATGTATTTATTGTTACACTTAGGAAGGCTGATCATACGTAGCATAAAAGCACCTTCATTCCCAATCTAAAGGAACAGAATTTTAAGCAGGAAGGTGAAACAAACCAGGAGAATTCATAATCTTAAAATGAGCATTTGAGAGAGATCTTTTATTGAAAGGTCTTTCCCCATCCTGAGCTGGTATCCAAAATACATTTAAAACTACTGGGCTCCTGTAGGATTTATTTTGCACCAGCAGAATTAGCATTTTATTCTCCCGATACCTTTTCAACCTGTACATGTGGCAGGAGGCAAGCATGCAAAAAACATCAACAGTCGACCTTTCAGTTATTATTTTGCCAGTAAAACACATCATACTGACTTAAGCGTGGACCTCAATATGTCAGAGCAGTTACAGTCAAGATGGGAATACGTCCTTCTCTCTATTAGCTGGAGTTAGGATTGTGCAAGACAGGCTGAAGTTAAACAGGAAAGACTCAGGTTATGAAACAAGATAATTATCACAACTACCTAATGGTCAAGACAGCTCTGGAGCAGACAGTGAAGGAATCCATGGACTATCACCAGATATTTTCAGAAATAGTTTAGACAAAGCTTTGTCAGGACTAAGTGCAAGTTGAACTGCCTGTGAGCAAACCAACAAAATAACATCCAGTCCTAGTTTTTAAAGCTGCCCTACATTATTCTGGTTTCCATTTTAATTTACTAATATGTATATAAGTATACTATCATACACCAGGCAGAGGACGTGTGTTTATTTGAATCTATATTTCTGCTTTATTTTTTCATACCTACCCATCTTTTTTTCTATTTTTATTTGACTTCTATTATATGTGTTTATATACATATATTCAGACATACATACAGCATATCCTTTATTTAGTTTTTTTTAGTAAGATTGACCACAGCCGAACAGTTCTAAGAAACCTCCATTTCTTCTTCATTTAACAGCAACATTTTTAGTTTAACATTTTGCAGCACATAATACAAACTGAAATATTTGATGACTCCTAATTTCTGACGCCATCCACCTTGTCCACTCAGATCCTCTCCACCCGGCTAGCTCCCAAGGCGGAGGTGGGCGTCAAGAGCAGCACTCACCCTAGGACTTCCAAGACCCAGGGGGAGGGTAAGGCAAAAGCCTTGTAAATGGCACCAGCGTCGAAGAGAAGTAAAGAGGCGGAAGGGTCCTTTCTAGGTTCCGGGAATTTATTCAGGAGATGGGTAGAGGGGCAACTGGAATTGAGAGGATACCGAGAAAAGCAAAAATTACAACTGCGCATCAACTTAAATAGGGGTCCTCCCCCATGGGAGGGTACAACTCAAGGACCAATGGGAAGGACTTGGGGGAGTTACAACAGGAGGGATTTAGGGTGCTGGGGGCCAATAGGGTAGGACAGGGGCGGGTCACAACTCTTGACATCAAATCAGATAACAAGAAACAGCAAACTGACAGAGAACCCTCTAGAACAGGGGTGTGGCCAGAAGGGATTGACAACTTGGGAGGTGGGGATTGGGGTAACCGACAGGGAAGGGTCTGGAACAGAGGGAGGGGTTTGAGCCGATGGACAGGGATAAGGGCAGGAAGGGGTGGTCTGGATCCAACCAACTTAACAGGCAACTACATGGGCAAAACCATGTCGACAATACAAAGAACAGATTCTTAACACCAAAAACAACAAACCACAACAATTTCTACTGCTGTCTCCCTCTACCACCGAATAATTTGTTATACAACTGAGGCATAAAACAAAACTAGAAACCAAATGAAGTTTTTCCTCCTTCCTTGCGTATCGCTTTGTCATTACCAGATGACCAGCACAGTTACAGATAGATTAGCTCTATTCTGAACATAATTAGAAATGCCTATTTTCATGTAAACCAATGTATAACTTCAATGAACACGAGTAATGAATGAGAGACAAAAAAGGCATCAGATTTATGTTCTGCAATAATATTTATGATACCAGTTTAGATTATTTATGGTTGTCAACAAGTTAACTCTGACACAGAAGGAAAGAATCATGAGGTCCCTGAAACAGAGAAACTTCATTATATTGAAAGCACTAACATTGTAGCAATATTTCCATCTACAGGGGGCTAGATACAATTAGCAGCCACTCGCAGCTGCCACATCGTCTTATTCCAATGAAAGTTAAATTCATTAAGTACAAATACCACTCTTACTGGTATGATAGTGCAGTGTGGCCCTGTGATTTCACATTTTTCATATATGTTTACAATATTAAGACATGAAAATAATATGATCTGTTAAAAGCTGTTGCCCTCTTATCTCAAAAGGACTAGGACAAAACTAAGGCAGCATATATAAGCTGTCCCAGATAGGTAAAACATATGAGTCAAGCACATTTCCTATATAAAAAAGGACACCTAGAATCTATTAACAAATCATTTGGTCTATCAGTGGATTAATTTCTCATATGGCAAAAAAGCTTGATATAAAGATCTCAGTGTTTAAAGATTTCATGATGTCAAAGTCATGACTTGATTTTTGTCACCATAGCTTATTGCAAAAGCAGAACTTCCAAGGGTCACATACAAGAGCTCTATTTCTCCATGTCTGCATCACTTTTTAAAATATTCTCTCATTTCTAAGTGGCATTATACAAAAAGTCTAGAAGAGTGAACAACATATCACTGCTAAACAGCAAATAAGCAGTCCCAGAGAAACCAAGGTCTAAACCCTGAGTCTCAGAGAATTTGTTTCCCTTTAAAGACTTTGTCCCTCTTCAGATAGAAAATACTTACAATTTTTGTCTTAAGCTAAATCCCACCACATATTATTTGAAAACAGTTTACACCAATAGGCCAAGCAATTTAATTTAGTCATAAGGCTGTTCACATGGGCTACTGTGGATTCCAAGACCACTGAGTTTTGAGGGTGTCACAGATTTAGGAAAACAAGCTGCTCCTTTGTTTAAGAAAGCAAGCTTCCATAAATTAACTTGTTAAAGCCACACAACGTAAGGATTCATTCAATCTTTTGCTGCAGCCACTGAAGGTTCATATAAACAAACCAGTATCAGGCTTTTCTTTTGAAGTTACTTCATAGCACATCACTGGAAGTTCCAAAGTGAAATCCATGTGCAAACCCCAGCAATCCATTAGAGTGGCAGCACCAACTTAGCCCTCAACTACCCTGACATACTGGGCTGTTGTCTGACAGAAGAATTTGACTCTGTATTTATGCACCCTCACACTGTCTTAGATATCCCTGATTGAAAGCCAACACAGTCTCAAGCTGCATTGAGGGAACGCAGGCTGGATACTAGGAAAAAGGTTTTCACTGAAAGAGCGAAATATGGAATGGTCTGCCTGGGAGGTGGTGGAGTCATCATCCCTGGATGTGGCACTTGTTGCCATGGTCTAGTTGAGGTGGTAGGGCATGTGCTGGACTTGATGATCTTGAAGGTCTCTTCCAACCTAGTGATTCTGTGAATTCTGTGAATTCCGTGAATTCCAACATCCATACCGACAGGGTCATTACAAAAAAAGATTACTGCTTCCTTTCTGCAGCATGCTCTTGTCAAGTAGAGCCATTTAAGCCTATGTGTAAAATAATTTAGGCCAGTACCATCTATTTTTGTTCATGTTCTGCTGCTGCAGACACTGGCAGTTAGTCTTTGTTATTTCAGATTGTGCAGGCATGTATTACATTAGTAGGTTGTGGTTGTAGATAGAGACAACAGTACTCCCAGAGATCCATATGTCAAAAGCCCTTTTATTCTTCCCAGACCCTTCTTAAATAGAGGGTTTGACTCTCCCAGATATACATATGTGGTTGGTTGGGGTCTTAAGACACCCATTTCCCTGGCCAATGATACATCTGCATTTAGGGTTCAGTGAATTGGCTGCAATCCTTTGTATGTGTTCAAATCCATCCTATCAATCATCACTCACCCAGGGACTTGTTTACTTCTAGGCTGGTTGAGCAAGGGCTGCAGTTTCAGACNGTGTCATATTTGATAATCACCAGTGAAGAATAACTAATTTTTTAAGCTGTAGAGAGCCAACAAAGAGACCTAACTTCCATTATGTTTTTTTATGTGAAACACAATTAAAAAACATTACCTGAAATGGAAATAACAAATATTGTGGCAAAAAAACCCAAATTCATTTTGAGAATACATCACAGTGAATCTTCTCACCT
>VWZS01007218.1:23515-149526 GCA_013397075.1 Rhabdornis inornatus
CATCACAGTGAATCTTCTCACCTTCCACTTAAATCAGCTTTTTCTGATGAAGTTGAACCTTCACACATGCTCAGTGGGAAGAGTTATTTGTATAATTCATTAATAAGTGTTTCTCATAAAGCAGCCCAAAGTGCCACTGATTTTACAAAGACAAGGCAGAAGGAAAGTCCTGACCTATGCAGGGTCTGTTTTCAAAAGGAATAGGTTTAGGCACTGAAAAAATCTTTCCCAGCATCACAGTAAATAAACATCAGGAAACCAAAAAAAACCAGCTTTTTAAAGGAGGGTTACGAAATAGAGAAAAGCAGTCAGGAAAAATTTATTGTATTTATGTTTTTATATCAGACTACCTGAAATAAATAGGATTTGAAGCATGAATTCTAAATACCTCAGAAGAACCTTCCACTACTTAATTTACATCTTTGCTTAAATACCTAAATCCCTGGAGCAACCTAGCTAAATCATCATGGATAATTAAAGAAACAGTAGCTATCAGCAATTGCTTTTTTGGACAAGGCATCCACTTCCCTATCAATCAGCATTTTTGACACTGATCTGCAGGACTCTGATGATGTAAATCACTGCTGCATTTACAATGCTACAAACAATTCTGAAAATGGAAATCTATCATGGACACTAGGTAGTGTTCAGGAAAGACTTTCATTTTAAAAGCACTTCCCAATAACAGTGCATAAAGCAAGCCATTGTGAGTGGCTGTTGTCATGCTGATACCTGGGACAATTCTGTCATTTTTTACTCACAAATTAATGGAAACTATATGGAACAGAGCCTTAGAGCCCAATCCTGTTTAAACACTTGGTGTTCTCCAATTCAAAAATTCCTGGTGAAAATAATCAAGAAACGCAAGTGATTGAAAGCTGCAGACAATAGTCAGACAAACTGTAAAGGATTACAAAATCAGATTTTGAGAGAGAGCAAACTGGTTTTTCTTCCCATTTCTCCTGTTTTCATTTCAAGTTTTTACATCTTCTTTCTCTTCCATTCTTAGTTTCTTTTTTAGTTCTTTATTTAAAAAGATAGAAAGTGAGAAATATATGGGAAGTCAGTAATTCCATTTTATAGATAACCTTTCAATTTTCATCTTTGCTAAGCAGAAGAAATACCTTCAGGTTCTCAAACCATCTTTCCAACTGCAAACTGTGTAATCTGCATAAAAACTACGAATCTTCTTTTCTTCTTCCTTATATACATTATTGTCCCCTTCATTCTATAAATATTGTTATTATAATGACAAATGGAGGAGCACCCACAATGAGAGACTGTGTAATTACACAACACTTTTCCTTGAAGAATTCCTTGGTTTTGGCTTAAAGGCCAAAGTTTGGCTTAAAGTTGGCAAATAAAAATATGCCTGTCTGTCTTGGTTTAATTTAATTTCCTCAAAAAATGTCTTGGTTTAAGTTTGTTTTCCCAGGCAATGCACCAAATAATGTCATGGTTTTGATTTGCCAATTTAAATATACTCATTTTCTGTTGTGAGACAGAAGCAGGAGCAGAAGCAAGGCAGGCCTAAAACTTAAGAGGGTATAAAAAGAAATTTATTAACTACACAAAGAAGGGAAAAAAAACCAAATTCAGAAAAAGATTTTCAGACCACTCCTTCCTTCCCTCTCCCAACCTTCATAACAACAAAACAAACATACAAAAAACTACTTCAGTCAGTTCCCAACTCAAATAGTCCCTTTTCTGTTCACTTCAGAGAGAGAAGTTTCCTCTTGTTAGGCTATACGGATTTTTTCCACAAGAAGGAAGAAAACAGTCCTCTCGTGGTTTCATTTTCACTATTTGCATCTGCCTGGGAACCTGCAATCGTGGCACTCCTCCCGACTCTACATCCTTCTCAGAGCTGTACATGTGGGCCATGTCGGATTCATGGGGTATTACTTTTAAGAATGAAATGTTCCAAAGCAAAGGTTCTCTTCATCTCTTTTCTCTCTGTTCATACTTCATTCTCAGAAAACCAAGATCCCCTTCTTCCCTCGGGACAAAAGATTCTCAACACAGGTGGTTTTGGTCAAATGATCTATCAAATGTAATGTTTCCAACCCCTCCATGTCTTTCTCCATGGTTTATAGGAATATTCAGTACATCAGTTCATCCCTACAGTCTTACAAAAGGACTTTTCAGCCACCTTCACAGCATCTCCTCATTCTCCTTCCAACTAAAGAAACTTAGACTTAGGTCTTGCTTCACTGACTTCAGAATATCTCCTTTTTCCCTTTCACTCCGGGGAGGATTGAAAAAAGTCTGCAAGTCTCATCTGAGCATTGAAAGAGTTAAGATTTTGCACATATGTTGCATTGTGTTATTTTGCCCTTGTTTTTTCCCTATCTTAAATGGTTTATCCCTCTGTTGAAACCCCCTATTTGTTCCAGTTGTGGTTGCCCTAGTCTCCGCCTTCCTCCTATCAATCAGTCCTATCCCCTCACAGCTTTCCAGANGTGGGCGGGAAGTGGCTGGGGTTTCTGTATTAGTTTGAGTTTCTCTGGTCACTGTCCATGGCCACCCCCCGCCTCCCTCTCTCTCTCTCTCTCGGGTCATGCCAGCTCCCCAGACAGGGGGCCCGGCCCGGCCCCCCTGCCAGGCCCACAGGCCTGCAGTGGAGCCAGGCCAGGGCCCTGTTATCTGCACTGCTGCCAGAAAAAGCCAAGAGGCCTCAGTTCCGGATTACCTCCTTCAAAATGTGTGTTCACGGAGCGAACTAATTTTCTCCAGTTGGTTCTTCACGCTGTCAATAACCAAACCAGCCTCCAATTGGTCACTATCAACTCCCAGGGGAGTACTCTCTGAGAGAACTTCTCTCTGAGTTTCTGCTCCGCAGGTCAAACTAGCACACTGTCAAAGGGAACTAAAAAGCAATCTAAATAATGATTTACAGCCTAAGAGCATGAAGAGCACAAAATTTCCCACTGCCCGGTTCTCACATTTTATAGGATGCCTTCTCTTTTAAAAAAGTACCAGAGTGAAACATCAAAATGAAGTGGTACTATTAAAATGACAATGAGTCAGTGATAGTCACTGAATACAACTTCTAGTTTTGTGAAGCTTTGGCATCTGAGCTGGTCGGAAACACAGGCTATGAAGGTACCTCGTTTCTCACCAGGTATCACGTCAGTTGCTATAAAAACAAATCTTGCTGAAAAAAAATGCAAGCACAGTAAGTTATCATCTCTGGAGTTTATACTTCGGAACTTATTCAGCTGCTGCCAAATAAAAGATCCTTCTCAGACTTCTGTACAAGCCAAGCTTGCAAACCTCTATAGAAAAGTTCTGGAGTAAAAGAACAAAGGCAGAATTTTGGCTGATGTGCAGTTCATTGTCTGACCTCCTGGGAATCCAAAAGGAAATGTGAACTGGCTTAACCAACACATTGTAGGACAGATCACATAATGATGAAATCAGAAAGTGGACCCCTCCTGCAGAGGAGGTGTCAGTCATGCTGCATAATTCATTTTCTGAATAAATTTAAAAAAAAAATCTTTTTGCCAATGCCCTGTGAATACACATTATGAGAACTGTGAATTTTGTGTGCATTGTGTCAGTGTGTCTGTACTGGCAATTCCTGTCCTACACAACTGTTTGTATAGCAGAAAAAGGTACTTCCAGGCACATACTGACTTCAACTTCATAAAGCACAAGTTTTTTCTATCTACACAGGGATACTCCAGACTGTCAAAAGATTGCAGCTTGCCTTATCTAGACTTTATCCAGGGTTATGGGATTTTGTTGAATTTCATTCTACTAGGAGTGCACTCAATGCTAGAATGCAATCATTTCCTCCTAAGTCCACACCTCTTATCTTAAAAAGAGAAAAAACTCCCAGGTGTGATTGTTATTCAGAGCATATTTCCACTTCAAGTTTTCCCTGTTCCAGCAGGGAGGATTTGGTCTGTCCCATGATCAATAAAACTGTTTTATCTTTTGCTACTGACATTAAAATGTTTCCTTTCTGTGCCTATCTCTACAAAGCAAAGGGAGTTAACTAAATTCAATATTAATATAAGCAGCTGCAATTCCAGGACTAATATGACCCTAAAGGGACTGGTAATTATCCCAGTGTTCATATTGGCATAAGATACATGTTAGACTAAGCCAGTACAGTTCTACTCCCCTTGCCCTACACTATAGCATCCTGCTTTCTCCACACCACAGGAGTGAGAAAAATGCCTTGACGATTTTTGAACAGAACAGTTCCTTTAACACAAGTAGATAACACATTCCCTCTAAGGATGCCCTGTAAAGCTGATGTACTTCCTCCCTCCTTTCTTTCTGTACTGCAATCAGGTCCCATCAATCTCATGAAACTACTGGAAGAGTATGCATTTCTCATTTGCTTTGAGCCACAGCACATAGTATCAGCCCTCAGTTCATATGGAAGCAAAATCTGAAGAAACTACAAGAGAAAGGAGAACATACAAATAGTGGCCAAAGGAGCCTTTGTATCTGGCCTCACTTGGATTCTTCTTTCCCTTCTTACCCATTCCAGTGAACTTTCTTCAGGTCTCTCATGTATTAATAACAGACATTCAGAGACAGATCAGGCATCAGAAAAAGCTAGAAGGTATTTATGCAACTGACTGGCTCTCTTCTGCAGAGGAAAAGGGGTTTTTTTTGAGGAACTCAGCCTTTGCTGATAGCCTTTGTTCTCCCAAGAGCCTTCAGAAATCAGTCCTTACAGAGGAGTTGCAAGAAGCAACTTGAACATGCATTCCTGGATGGAATAACTTGTCTTTCTTATTTCCTTATTAGAGGAATATTTTTTAAAATGTAACTTTGCTCCCTCCCTTTAAGCCGAGTACACAACATAGAAATTCAACAAAATGCTACATAGATTTATAAACAAGGGCTTATTGCTCTCCCTTTTACACTGTGTTTACAAATTGCTTCCATTTCAGAAATGCTGGCAGTGCTTCATGATCTGTGAGAAGTCCAAAGACATCTTTGCAGTACTGACACAGTTAACACTCATCTGATGCACTGCTCTGCTCTGCTGAAGTTCCATGGTGGTAGATCTAACTACAGCCCGTGTTCTCTTCATCTCTTCATTTTGCTGCAAAAATATGTTGTTAGTTGTCCCTGAAGTAGAAGAATTACCAGTTTCTACAGGGAGGGGCTGAAGAAGTTATCTCAACTAGTTGTTTCCAAGGGAGCTTAATTTTTCTGTGGCTTCATTCCCTAAAGCAGTTTTTATTGCCTTACTATCAACATCACAACACCTCTCCCTAAAGTACATACATACAGTACTTTGGTACAACAAAGACCTGTTCCCAAAGGACCCTGGAGCACTTGGCAATAAATTGGAAATACCATTTTTTCTAAATGATAACAACTCAAACCTAAGAACATAAGCCTCTGTAGAGCAGCAATCTAACAATGATAGTAATTTCACTGGGGTATGTTATTTGACAGATACTTTGCACTGGCTAAAAAATGGGGAGCTCCACTGTAGCAAAGAGACTCCCTTATTTTTTTACTTTACTTCTTTTCAATTTTACTTCTTTTTCCATTTAAAGTATTTCTAAGTCTGCACTGAAGGTACAAATTTCATTGGTATTTCATGCTGCTCAACTATCTGGTCTTTCATGAGAGGACAAGAGAGTGTTTTTGTTTAATTTGTAGGAATCTGAACAGTACTAAACTCCGTCTCTACCAAAACAAACAGCGTCTCACAAACATTCCCAAATATTAGTATGTCCTTGTAATACGTGCCTGTGAGTACCCACTTTACAATTATGCTAAGTGATTAAACCATGTATGGAATATGGATTTTAAAAGTGTGTCTTCATTCAAAAGACAGATCTTGGTAGTTTTAATAGTAACCCAAGAAATACTTGTCAGCCCTTGTGAAACTGCATCTATTTGAACTTGAAATACTTCCCTGCTAAGGAAAGCAGTTTTTCCACTGATTTACTCTCAGGCTAATTCAAAGCCTAGTTCTGTGTGGGGTCAATTTGATATTAAGGCATATTTTAAAGTTTAAGCAGCTGCATAATCCCCAGGAAGTATAGTGCACAACCTGTACTTGGCACCATCTCACTGAGTTGAGACCTATTATATTTCCTTTGTGGGATCTGCTACCATTGGGACAAGTTCAAAATGTGAAGGTGCAATCCATTTAACTTCAAAATAATACTAATACTCATGAGGAAAAATGTAATCAGTTTTGACTCCAATCAAGCAAGCTGTAATTAAAAGGCATCTCTCCAGATCTGCTGAATTACATCAACATCTCTTATCTTCCTTATCTTACTTCTTTTCCTCCTCAACAAGCAGATTATATTCTTTACTTTCCTGCACGATAGAGTAACAACCTGTGCCAGCCCAATTGTCTTTACCAAAGAATTAACATCTGCATAATCAAACAATATCAACCAAAAAGTACAGGGTCTAGGAAGATGAAGGTATTTCTATCATCCCTTTTATTGAAAGGAGTTCAAACATAATAGAGCCAGCAAATTCAAGCCAATGCTGCATAATACATTGTTAATATGTAAACTTCAGTCAAATTCCTATCCATTATAAATTTATGTTTCTAAGAGGAGCTCCTGTAGTTATTACTATATTAACATATAACTCTTACAGATAATAGAGAGAATACTAAGGTATCTGGGAATGTCTTTTACCAAAATTAAGCAATCATTCTTTAATTTCTGAATGCTTAGAATGAACTATTACGAATAACTGTTGTTTACTAGTGCAGTGAGCAGGTAATTTCCACTGATTCACATTTAAGCATTTAGTACATGACTTGTCTATTATTTGCAAACAGAAGTGTGCAGTAAGTTTGATTCAGCTTGACTCAATCATGCTGCATTTCAGGAGGTAAAATAATTATTCTCCCTTTTTAATTCTACTCTGGAATATAAATAAAACAAAATAATCCTTTTAATTTCCTCAGTCCATCATAAAGTCCACATGAAGTTAGAAAAAAATAACATTTATATCTGGTCTATAAGCCCTTTGTGCATCCTCATCATGAGTGCTTCACACCAACTCATTATTACCTTTAAGTGTACCTGTCTTGGTCCTGAGCCAATCAGGCTGTAGTCTGAGATTTGGCTGCTCAAAACCTGACAGTTGTCAATTCTGAGGAACCATGAAAAGATTTTGGCATTTGGGTTCCTCCTTTGTGCAATTCACCAGCACACAGCACTCTGCAGGGGATCCAGCCAAACTGCTCTGGAGATGTTTCAACACACAAGTTCATGTATTGCTTAGTTTGACCTGAAGTAAGTTCACCTGATCTTTTTACCACCAAGGAAGACGTTAAACATGGCAAACTTCCTTGCCTGCAGCTAACAGTCCAGACTGCCCTCCTGGCAGATCATTCAGATTGTCTGGCTGCATAAGCCCTCCCTGACCCTATGCCTCTCCCCATCCCCACAGCAGGACTCCCCTCCAAAACACACTTGCCCACTCATTTGCACCAGGAAAGCAACAAGAGTACCAGCACAGGTTTGACAAAAGCATTTTCTTTGCTAAACAGGCCATTCCTGTTTTGTAATAAGTCGTCACATGAAGTTTTCTTTCTGCAAATGGGATGTTCACAAAAGCTGTCTAGTGCAGTTCAAAGTAGGAAAGTTTGACTTTGTGTGTGGTTTTGTCTCTGCTTAAACAAAAGAAAGCACAGCTCAGCATCATGGATTTAATAAGTTTTTCATGCCATAATAGCAAACAAATATCAGCTGATCTGATGATAAACTAGCATCTGTGTGGTTTTTTTAGCAGGATGATTAAGTTTAATTAATATAGAAATAATAAGTTATTCAGGGCTGATCAGTTTTGATTTTGGGCAGTGCACAGGAATTTAGACTTGTTAATAAGAGATATTTTTAAGGAGGCAAGCAGAACTTCCTAATTTTCAACTCTTTGACAGCTTATATAATTGTGGCTTTAATTAGCCCCAAACAAAAAATCACTTTTTTCTGTATCACACTATTTGAAAAAGACACTTTCATTAAAGTAGGGAAAAAAAGGAAAGAAAAATAATACAATCACCACCAATGGTTATAAACAACTATATTGTTCAGCAAGTTTCTCAAGTTCTCTCAAGTGAATTTGTTGTTTCCTGCAGGAAATGATGGATTAGCTGTCCTGTCTTATTTACAAATGCATGAATCACTTCCTCCTCTGTACATAATATGACTATTTTAGGTGCAACTGCTAAAATGTTCACACTCTTGAGTGTCCTAGGATGTCTGCTGGGCTTCTCCTTTTTGGAGAAGGCACATGTAGGCACATAAAGTATCAAACCACATCAGGTCGACCAAAATAAATTAATCCAATTTCTTTTTAAGTGTACTATCCCTTTACATGTACTAATTTTTAAATTAGTTTGGCAAATACAGCATTTAATGTCTCCTTGTAAATTTTGTAATTTATAATGCTACTCACCTTCCCCAATAGCCTGCAGGGTTATTTTTATAGGAAAATACAAGCTGGAGGATTTATCTGGATGTACATTTTTCCTATTCTTATGCTAGAAGGTAATAAAAAAAATTCTAAAAAAAAAATTTTTAAAGAACTTTCCTCTCACTTCCTATTAGTTAAAAACTGAATCCCTCACCCAAGTCTTCTCATTTGTGTTATCCTTACAATTCTATTAAACCAGCTAAAACCAATTCATTTATAATAATTTTTTCATTTTCAATTTAAGCTAATACATTTAAGCTAATACTTGTCCAGTCTCTTTGTAATATTCCCCAAATTCTATTCAATGCATAAAACCATATTTCTGTTTTCTCTATGAAATTCTGAAATTTACTATATTTACTGACCTAGTTCAAAGTTTACTGACATAAATGAAAATGCACATTTCTTTGTCTGAGGCTTTTACTTCAGAATTGCAGAGTAAAGTGCTGTCAGCAATTATACTTACTCAGCTCAGAGGGAAAAAAGGGAGAATATGGCCCTTGC
Organism: Rhabdornis inornatus; assembly: GCA_013397075.1. NCBI lineage: Eukaryota > Metazoa > Chordata > Aves > Passeriformes > Rhabdornithidae > Rhabdornis > Rhabdornis inornatus. The sequence continues at coordinate 32,453 of VWZS01007218.1, forward strand.
TCCTACATTTAAAATATTTATATTGGCCATTTAAATATTTATATATTTGTCACTTTAAAATATTTATATAACTATCTATTCAGCATTTCATATACTGGTGAGAGAACTTATAAAATGCAAATAAATTATGTATTAAATATTTACTATAGGTTAATATTTTATGAAATTTACTGTACACACAGTAGGAACAAAACTGGCAAGGGATGAGGAATTCTAGAGATTACTTTTGCACTTTCAGCACAAAACAACAAGGATCCCTCACTTCTGCACTGCTTTTAACAGAGTTTGTAGGTTTGCTAAGAAAGCACCTCTGTTTAGAAATTATGTAATTCAACATCCTGGGATATTTAACCTTGGGCGAAATTCCACCAAGGTTTATGGAATTAGTCACAAATAAAGTCGATCTGCAATTTATAAGCTAGGAGATCAAAGAAGAAATTGAAAACCGTTGGATATTTTGATATATTTATGATCAAAACTTTGACTTCCATGCCTTCAATATGGGTTTCTAACAGGGTATTCAAAGAGCAAAGCAAAATATTTCATTTATCCTGCATTTAGACATGAACAAAATTTCTCAAAATCACAAAACCTGATACTCCATATAGCAGATCTTAAAAAAAAAAAAGCAAACAAAAAAATCTTCCCTATAGCCCTGAAAGGTTTAAGATTTTCTCATCCCATAACTGAACTCCGGTTTTAACCATCAGTCCACAACTTGTACCTGTGCCAAATTCAAAACAGTCACAGTCCATCTGAGTCTTCTAAAAAATATGGTGTCAATTGAGAAAGAAAATAAACCAAAGCAACAATCCCAAGGACCTGTGCTCTGGGACAACTTCAGGATCTCGGAAAGCAACCCCAGATAACCACGAAAGCATTCTACTGCTGTCATAGTCAGTGTGCAAATCAGACTTACCCAGCAAAACATATAGGAAACTAATGCTAAAATGATATGGCAGTACCAATACGCTCTTCATTTACATTTTTATGACAAGTTGATATATATTGGCAGTAAATTAATACCAAAGGGCTTATATGGGTAGAAAAGTCCTTATGGCTTTAAAATTTCCTCAGAGCTTTTAAATTCTGATTAACAGTCATAATAAGCTCTAAGTATACTCACAACCTTCAAGCATTAAACTTTATTAATCTACATAACATGCCAATTAAGTTAATACACTTTGATTCTGTCTAGTTCTAAAAGATGTTTTAATTCTACTGACAAATACAAAAGCAAACCAAGAAGCAAATCTCATTGCTCAGTTTTTGAGCAATTGACCTTATTTTGCTGCTTTCTAATAAGTTAACTTCCCAGTGGGAAGCACATATTTCAGGAACTAGGAATTGGTTTGCTGCTAACAGCCAGCAAGATTCCTGTCCTTGCATCAATCACTTAAGAGAGGCACAGGGATCAAATTCGTTCCAAAGGTAGGATTTGTTCCCTTACCCAGGTGAAGTTCCTACCACATCCCAGGCTCTCTCCTCTGTCCCTTCCTCAACCCCCATGCTGTTCCATCAGCCCCATCTCATCTGTCTCCCTATATTTTTTGTGCAGCAAACCACAGCATTGCCTCATGCTGATCTTGAAGGTCACTATGATCTATTGCCTCCTTTAGCCCCATTCTTGAGGAAACTTCCCTGCCCAGGCATCCACGAGCCACTGGCACCTACACTTGCACCACCCGAGCTGAAACTGAGGCCATCCCACACTCAGAGTCACAACAGGTTTCCTTATGGGCTCAACCCCTGCCTTCCCACTGCAGAGTCTCAGCCATCCAGATCCTTAAATTATTCTTTGTGCAACAGCTAAATAATAAAATACCAGCTCAAACTGGTACCTCCAGGTAGGATGCCAAATCAGAGCCCCCTGGGCTTTTACCTGCTCACAGTCTAAGTGAGGGAAAGTCTGGAGCTCACTGTCATCTTACTAAGGAATGTCAAGAGTAGTCTCTGCCTTGAGAGAGCTGGCTTCAATGGCCCTTGTTTAAATTCAAATAAGGAGTTAACAGGACACCAAGAGCTCCCAGACTAACAGAATCATTTATTTTGATGGATGGCTGTCATTATACCTGTCTGTGTTTAATTGTTTTCTCATCCAGTTACTTATAAGCCAATTAGGAAACCACTTCCTGCTTCTTCCTGTCGCATGAATGGCATCATTCTGATTACAGGGCTGTCAACAAGGAAGAAAAAAAAGCTTCTTCCAAAACTATGTATATTTAAGGTAATCGTCCTTCCTGCTGCAAATGCAGCAGGAATTCTACAGAAAGAATTCAAAAATTCTAACTCTTCAAAAATGGACTCCTCCCCTCTCAGATGAGGTGGCACATTGTTTCACAGATGGGTATTTGCTTTAGCTGTGTGCAAGTGTGCCAGCCTAACATTTTCTAACATTTTAGGAAATACTGCTCTGGCCAGTAGCAGTTGAGGTGTGATGGCCAAGACACTTCCTAAGTCCCACTCATACAGTGACAACTGTCAGGTGATGAGATATTTGTCTACGGCTCCCAAAGAACAGCAGATTACAATGCATTTTAAAGTTAATTTAAAAATATCTCATTTCAGCATAGCTTAGAAAGATTAATTTGTAGTAAAACACACTGATAGTCCCTTGCCATCTGTGTCAGACCTGAAGATTTCAATCCCAAATATCCCTGTGTATTAAAACTAATTGTCCTTCTCCCCATCCCCAAAAGTTAACACAATCTCAATGCTGAACATCAGTTACCAACAAGTGTCATGCTGCAATATGAGCAATGACAGTACAATGAGATCTGTATAACAGAAACAAAAGTCAGAAGCTTAACCTAGATACCTAACAAATTATGTTTAAATGCTGTTTTACAAAGGTAAACAAATAAATACTAACTGTAGTGAACTCTGGATTGAGGAAGTTAAGGTACACAACTACTATGGATAAACTGGACTCAAGAGTTACTTCAGTAATCTCCTCAGACACTGGCTTGGGAATAAATGCTGAGACATGAACAAAAGACATCTTCATCTCCACAGTCAGAAAAAAAGCATTGCAGAAGTGAGAGGAGAGTTATACTTGCTGACATCTCTCATTTTTCTGTTTTCTCAACTTCCCTTTTGCACTTGGCAGAATCATTAAGCAGCCTTTTTCTGTGAATCACTCACATGGAACTTTCAAAGTCTGTGAAAGAGCAGCAGTTTGTATAAGACTCAAGACAGAAGAAGGCAGAAGTCCTGAAGAGCTGCCAGACTGCATGCTCAGGATGGCAGCCAGTGGAGAGAGATATATAATTAATCATAAAGGCCCTTTCTTTGACAATTTAGAACACAAATACAGGAATAGCTCAACAGGTGTGCAAGGGCATCAGACACCCAAGAGAAGAAGATCAGTCTGGTTCCCATTGCCTACTTCACCTGTGCCCTGCCTCCCAGGAGACATAGAAATACAATCTTACCAGAAACCAGTATAGATATCACCAAGGAAATACAGAGGGAGGGGGAAGGAACCATGGTTATCATCATGCTGCTTAATGGGAATCTTGTACATGATCCCACATCAATATGAAATACCACTAAACTTCTTATTCAAAGATTTTTTGAATACCATCCATGTGTCAGTCATTGCATACATCTCTGACACACCTTTTAAAATCTCACACTGACATAACCCCATCATCTGACTCCTTTCTGTGAAACGGGAACAATACAGTAACTGAGCACACAAATAAATCAGGCTGCTCAAGTCCTGCACTAGAACCTCCACCCAATAGCACACCTCTAGTTTTTACCTGTATACTATTAACACAGTCAGTGAAAATTCCTGGGGTTTGTCTTGAAAAGTTATTTTCAAAGGTTTGCTTGCTCTGGAAAAGAAAAGGTTTTAAATTCTGCAATAAATCTCCTTACTTTCTGTGAAAGATTAAGTACTCATGCTTGCACCACAAGGACTTGCCTGCCTATATTCATCCACACAAAATGCACAATTAGTCACAACCAACTCAAAGATCAGAGATGTCATTTAGTTTTATTCATGGAATGTCATTGATATAAACAAGGTCAATTCTTCCTACTGACTTGTTTGAAGTGGAAAGACTAAAAGGAATGTCAGACCTTTGCTCTTTACTGAATATCGCTTTCAAAAAACAAAGCGAACAAAAAAAACCCCAAACAACCAAACAGAGAAAAAGCCACTTACCAATTCACAGATATGCCTACAATTTTTTTCTTACTCAACTCTAAAACTTCTGAAAAACCCATAAACAGTGTCCTCCCAAACCTAGACACAGTTCCTAGGCATAACCAATCTTTGACTGATATGCTAAACTCAAGCTGCTTATAAAGTGACTCATTTCAGGTTAATGGAAAGGAAGATTATATCACATAAACTAAAATATTTTATGGGGTAGGTGTATGAAATCAATGAGTCACTTAGATTTTATAGTCAACCTAGTCACAACAGCAGATGACCTTGAGCTTTTCACATCCCAAGGATCAGAAGTGTACACTTCTTAACATTTTTCTTCTTTAATCTCCTAGCTCAGCCCTGCCATCCTCGTTTTTTACACTTTGGTTTGCCAGTTATAGCAGGGAGATTATGAGTGATGTATGCGCCCAAGATCAATACACCTGTAAGGGGAAGGAATTAATATTGATCTCCAGTCATGCAGCACTTATGCCTTACTTTCTATAATCCTTCCACTAAAAACAGAAGAACTGCTCCTGCATGCTGGATTTTTTCCCTTATTGCTACTCCAGTATTGCTCTTTCCTACTCCTACATCCTGTTCTCAGACTGCTCCTGGAGCAGTTTCCAATCTTTGCTCCTAACCTAACTGAAAACTCATGGCAGCAACAACTGGGTCTAATATTTCATAATAACAAAGCAGGTATGTATAGTTGTCCAAAAGATCCAATCTGATTCATTAGACCTTCCTAAACCAGAGCAAGGACAACAGCTCTTAGTGCAACTTTTATTTCCAGTACCTCTCTTCAGACTGTGATTCACTGCTACACTGGGAGGGCACAAGGCACTGTGGTAAACATGTTCTGACCAGAGAGTGTCTGATGCAGAGCTTAAAGAATTATTTTGTTGCATCGTGTTATTTTGCTTCTGTTTTCCATTTGTTAAATGGTTTGTTCCTATGTTAAAACCCCCTATTGATTATAGTAGTGGTTGCCCTAATCCCCACCCTTACCCTATCAGTCAGCCCCAATCCCCTCGCATTCCTCTAGAATGTTCCCCATCCATCACCCTTATCCACTCCCCTACAGTTGTCAATCCCCGCTGGCCCCTCCCAAACTTCCAGTGTGTTCTGTGTCAGTTATCCCCTCCTCGGTTACTCATTTGATGTCTCTGTGTATTCCCCGCCTATGTTTCCCCCATTGGTTAATTATGTATTCAGTCCCGCCTTGTGTTACGCCCCTAAGCTGTTGCGATTGGTTGCTGTAGTGTCCCCTCCCCTGGGGGAGGGCCCGTATTTAAGTTGCTGCAAGTCCTTTCTCTGTGCCTTTTGTGGTATCCTTCCCTCCCTTTCGGTTACCTCCTGTTCTCCCCCTCCCTCCAATAAACCTATCCTGGACCCACAAAAGGACTCCCCCGGATCCTTTATTCTTCCCCGGACGCGCTGTCAGCCAAGAGGGCTCTCAGCCCTAGCCGCACTCCTGGTTCTCTGCCATCCGGGAGGCGGCCCACTCTCGGCGCCGGTCTCGCCTGGAGAGCTGGCTGGGCGAGCCGAGCTCGGGTGGAAAAGGCGAGCCGCGTCATTATTTACACATGGAATCATCACAGTATTTCCAGTAAAATGTTCTATTTTCTGATTATTTTGTGCTTGTGTCCTATCCTACTGCAGGCATTCATTATGGATGGACACACACATTGCTGCAAGTATTTAACCCACAAATATGGGCTGTTTGTCTTACAAAGAGCAGTAACCTATCCAGAGAGACCATGCAAAAATTAAAAAAGAAAAAAAAAAAGTAGAATCACAATTTGAAGCAAACCTTTCCAACCTAGCAGTCAGGCTGCCATTCCAATACCTGGCATACTCCAAAATCCCAATGTTGTTCATTATTCTGAGTAGGAACTTAAAATCTGAATATTGAGTATCCCAACTCTATGAGCCTCAACTGCTGGGTGTTTTTGCTGCTGTTTGTGTGCTCCCCATCAATATTGCAATTTAAAAAAAAAACAAAACACAAAGAAAATGCACTCTGACTATGAATGGCTCCAGTGTCATTTTGTTGTCGAACAGGAAAACTTCTCAGAGCTCATATCCCATAGGATGGGAAAGTTTTTTTCCCACCCACAAAATCTGATGCTATGATGTAATATAATATCTAATCACTGCTTTTAGCTGAGCCAAATGTGATGAATACTGAAACAAGTGTATTACCTTATTTGTTTCATCTTGCTTGCAGAAAGGCTTATAAAAATTCATGTTAGGACAAGGATAGGATAGTTCTTCCTATGAACAACTGCAATCACATCCCCTGCAAGAGCTGACACATCTCCTTACATTGATAGCTGTGCTTCCAATCATTCTGATTTTCACAGTCTTTCAGTATCTTGTAAACCTGACCCATGACAAGGGGTTTTTGCAACAGATGGAGGATTTCAGTCCAAATTAATGAATGTCTGCCTATTCATTTACAGTATAAAGACACTTAAAGAATTTTCTCTTCTTACAGAAATATTAACTCTTTGCCATCTTGGAAATACTTTTCTCGCTGAAAATTACTCAGTTTAAAAGCAGAATAAATCTATGCATGCAAACAATTGAAAACTAAATACTAAATATCTCAAAACATCTAGAGGGAAAACAAAAAAGACCCTTAAAGATTACAAACTGTGTTAAATTATGCAGGTTCTGCTACTGGTTTGGGAGTAGCTCAAAGCACTACTCTGACTCAGCAATGCCAGGCCTCTACCAAGAAGGAAGGTTCAATATAAGAAATAAAATTAAAATTAGATTTACAGTCTTAAAACAGACCAGAATTTATTTTTAAGTCAATACCTCCTGCTGAGTTATATTTATCCTGCAACCATTAAAGAGAACCTCAAGAATCTCTTTCTACCATTTACAGTACTTTAAGAAAAAAACAAAAAAGAATCCCAAACCAAACTTGTTCCACAGAGATATTTAAAAGTACCAATGTTTTTTGTTTTTCATAAAGCCAGAGGATTATTCTCCTAAACAGACCTCTCCATTGCCACAGGACCAGCAGCATGAGCCACATGATGCAGAGGTGTCTTCCCTCATTGAAACACATGACAGAAATACACCAACTAACCAAGACAGACAGAAAGAGGTGGGACAGGCAAGCAACAAGGCAGAGACAACTGGCAGAGACGGCAGCCTCAGGCCTGAAAGCATCTCTGCCTCATGCCAACACCTACAAGACAGAAACTGGGAGCTATTAATTCCTTATTTTAAAATATTTTATTTGACAATCCAAAGCTAGCACTTCATTTTGGTGTTCAAGCAATTTTCTGTGAGTTTTTCATTGCTCTCTTCTCAGAGTAAAAATCTAAATATAAAAGGAATGTTTTGTCGTATAATAGAGGCGGATCTACCTCCTCAGAAGAACTGCAACCAGTTCAAAAATATGGAACATTTGCATATGAATATTTTCAATGGAAATTAAGCACCTTTTGAGTGTCTACATTTAGCACAGTACTACAAATTAACTCATACCACTGTTCATGTGAATTTGTGAAAATGAAAAAAATTTAACAGAACAGTCTCTGAAAGCAGTCCAGGAAGACTCTTGTAAAAATTAAGGTAATTATTAGCATAAATTATGATTCTACTCCTTTGTAAGAAATGCAAAAGAATATATCGGGGTCAAGGGTGGTCCCCGATAATCCTTTTTAGGGTTCTTCAAATATTCAGGATACAAGTGGCAGAATAAAAGAAGAGCGGTGCGATGACCACAGCTTGGTAACATAAAGCACTTTAATAACAGTGAAAGTAAAAGTGGGACGAGGCCCAAAAATCCAAATACAACAACCAAGGGGGTTAGGTTTCTTTAGGAGCTGATGGTCGAAGACCAGGAATAAGGGAGGTCCAGGGTTAAAATATGGGGTAGGAGAGGAGGTGGGGTTGAAGTAGGGTCCAGTGGGTACAGGAGAAAGTGGTGCAGAGGTGGGACAAAGGGAAGTAGGGTTCAATGGGGTAGATGGGGTGGAACAATACACCAACTAAGGGCCAATGGGAACATAAAGAGGGGAGAACATTCTGGATGTGGGAGTGGTGATAATTGACTAGCAAATTAGGTATTAACATAGACAATCCCATAACTCTCTGGGAACTTTTCTTCGGGGGACACCACAACTTAAACAAAAGCTTCCCACGGTGTAGGGTTGGGATACACCTCTTCTTCATTAATGGTTGCCTGGCCTGGGATACTGGTCAGGCTGACTCCCACAAGAATATATTCCTTTCTTAATAATTGTGCACACATCAGCTCCCTCCACTGACTGAAACAAGAAGAGGTGGCACTGCTGACCTCAGACTTCAGTTACAGACTGACTTAAATGCACTACAGCAGCCAAAGAACACACACACACGGCTGAAATAGACTTTGGAAAAACATTTTATAATATGGAGTTTGTCTGGCATGGGCCTGGCTGAACATACACTGCAGAAGGTGCCTATGTCAGCAGCACAGAGTGTTCTGGATAATCTTCTGGATAGCAGCTCTAACCCTGGTGTAAACTGGACAGTGAGAATGCCACCAATTGTCCCAAAGAGGTGGCAAGAAGTGGCCTTTTCTTCTCTACTTTTCGTTAAAAGAAGAAAAGGATAAAACAAAAGCCCAGGTCATGGTGCCTCACATATGAATAACAGTTAATCAGCAGCTCTGTGGCTGTCACAGGCCTCTTGACCTGCTTTCCCACTTCTTCAACCTCAGAGGGGTTTCACTGATGCTCTAGGAGCTGTGCCCACCTGTGATAACAGACAGGGAAGGCATGGGGGCTGCACCAGGAGAGCACACAGCAGAAACACTGCCAAAGTAAAGAAACAACACACAGGTAAGAGATTGTTTGATTTACATAGGTGTTGGAAGAGGACCCAGGAGAGTGCTGAAAACATTTGCAGAATCAGAAAGTGTTTAGAAGCAGGAAATGAGCTTCAATTTCATCCCAATGAGTTAGCTCAAGTGAAAAAAGGAAAACATTACCTCCCCCACATAGAATGGCAACTCCAGTCTCCATGCAATGTGTCCACAGCTGTGGATCAATTTTTTGCTACTTTTTAAATGTCAGTCTCTCTCCCCTGGCAGTCCAGACCCACAAATCAGAGGTACAGGCGTACTGAGGGTAAGGTCAGTCAGGCTGCATTGCTCACCCTGCCTCATGCACAGGAACCTAGCCCACTGTGCATGCAGTGGGCACATAGGGGAACAGAGAAGGGGGTCTACAAAGCATCTACAGGCTTCAGCCTGTCCACAGGGCAGGAGGCAGCTCTCCTGTGTCTGGTGCAGCGTGGGAGCACAGCTCTGAACCATACACCAGCTCAGTGTCTCAGCAGCAGTAACAGCAACATGTAAAAGAAGGACACACTACAGGTTTTATGGTTTAAGACCAACTTACGTCATTAGGGAGAGAAGTACAGAAGCTCCCTGTTGAATTCACTTCAACTGAGGAGTAGGACTGGGCCATGCAGGGGACAGGAACAAGAGGATACCCCCACACAAAAAGGGCAACGAGGATAGAGTGACCTCAAAATTTGTGTGTTTACTGTACAATGTGTTGCCCAAGACAGGCTGAGGGTGACATGAAGCTGTCACATCTCTGGAGCCACTCAGGGAGGGAGTTAGAGATTGCTGCAGGCTCTGAGAGCGAGGCAAAGGTAACAGGTGAATAAACCAGGAGAATGAAACACTGGCATGGCACTGCCTCCACACACCTTCCTCACAGGAAAAACTAAGAGACTCTCTCTGAACCCCCTGCATGCTCCAAAGGCTGAATCCAGACATGAAGCAGTCTCCAGGACCAGCTTCTCCTCTCTTCTTCTTCCCTCATCGTGGCCCAAGGAAAGCCAAAGTCCCCACATATCTCCAGCCCCATCCCCACCTTCAGCTGGAACATTCACACTGGGCTGAAGTCCTTGGGACATTCCAGACTTGATGCACATGAGTGTGGCCTCACAGACCAGTGGTGACACCAACAGCAGACACCTTACAGCCATGTTTATTGGCACAGGGGTTTGAAAGATTGGGTTTTTGTAGCAGTCTCATCAGATCTGGGGGGAAAACTACTGAACAGTGAAAAAAGACAAGCAAAAATGTATCAAAATCTTCTGAGATTCAAGCACATTCCCTTCAGGAATCCTCAGTAGGGTGATCTACACTGCCCAGGGTGTGGGGCTGAGGTAGCTTGGCCAGTGACGGAGGAGTTTTGGAACAAAATTAACAAAGCCCCAAAGCCTTAAAGCACCGAGACAGTTTTCAGCATAAACCCCCAGATATACACTGGTGTAGCAACAAAATGCATTTTTTCTTCTCTTTAAACAGAACAGGGGAAGGAAGGAAGGATTAAAATATTACTCAAATGGCTTAAAACATAGCTTATACTTCCAGTGCTCATTACTGGAATTATACATTGCATGTCTCACTGTGGAGTACGATAGATGGATTTTTTTCCTACTTCCTGCAAAACAACATTTGCTTATTCAACTGCCTTTTAGCGATGGGTATAATCACAATCCCAAGTGACATTTGCAGTGAGAGCAACTGACTACTCACCCTCTATCCAGCACTTTATTTCTAGGGATGCTATGTTTAATTAGCTCCACAGTAGTCAGAGAAGCAAACAGGTCACCTTTATGTTAAATCTCCCAGTAGTCATCTTTTCTGTCACCACCCCCATTGCCTTCATTTATTTGGACATTTTGCATACTAAAAGTAAGGTCATTAGTGTCACATAGCTTTTTGTTTTCCCTTCTGTGTGTGTATGTGTTGTGTTACATGCCTGAATAACTGCACTTTGGGAAAGGGAGTGAATTCCAGCATACAGAAATTTATGGAGGGAACACATCCCTTTATGGAGGGAAATTCTATATTCAAGCTGATGCCACCAAAATATTTTGAACAGATGATGACATAAATGTTCCAAAACAATGAGGGCTAGGAACCAGTAGGAGGTTTACCCTTGTCTGGAATCCAAAATTTTTCGTTACCCAAAGCCTTCCACTTTACCAACTCCTCTTTGTTTTCCTTCTGCAGATACATATCACCTTTGTCCCATCCTTTGTTCTGACCCTGGACTCACATTCCAGCAGTGCCATGAGTCTCCGCCAAAATCTATAGTCTCTAAAGTAGTCCTGCTACAAATGTTGAGTCACAGGGAAGCATATACAGAGGCAGTTATGTGCAGAATTCTGTTCTTTGATACTTTGCCTGAAACAGAACAAGCAGGCAGGTGGAGCACAGGGACAGGATGAATTTACAAACTTAGGCTGAGCACAAGCCAAAGAGCTGATGACTTCTGTGGGAAGCAATCTGTAATCACTGGCACTGGGGCAAGGCCCAAGAGACTCCAGTCCAATCTGGAATAAAACCAGGGTCACGCATCCTTGCCTGTGTTACTACTGCCCAATTTTCAATTTAGATAGCAATCCTTTTGGCACTCCTCTTGTACAGTGGGGATCCACCTGCAAAGATCTTGCTGTTTTGAGATCAGCTCGTACTCTTGAGAGAAAAGCAATGTTTTGTAGCAGTTGCAAGTCACCAATGTCTTTTTTAATTTCAGTATTCTTTGATTGCCTTACAGACCATGATAGGCAGATCCCACGTTACAGTTTTGCATGTACTGTCTGTAATTTTACTACTAATATTTTACACAGAAGGCAAGTTTGATAAGTATTTATAAAAACAGCTGAGAAAGGCATGCAAATATTTCCTCTTTTTACATACTTTTTAAAACGGGTTTTGAGGTTTGACAATCTTTGAAATAAACAACTAACCTCAGCTGCTGGTACAGACTGGTCTCCACTGATCTCAAGGCAGCCACACTATTTTATGCAAGCTGACTCCAAGCCCCACCTATCTATTTACCTGTTGAAGATTGCACAGGCCATAGCAAACATGAACTGCTCCTGCAGTGCATAATGTGCCTCATCTGGTAGTCATATCTGAAACGTTTTCACTAAATCTAAGGGGAAAATCCTTCCCAGATGATGCTATGACCTTTTTATATGCTGTTCAGTGAACCATCTCCTGGAGAATTTCCTGGCTGAGGTTTTGGGGTTTTTTGGTTTTGTTTTCCTATCAAGAAAGGTCAGTCCTCCTGCACTGGGTTAACTTATCATTTGATTCATTGTTTCCCATCTCTTTGAAGCTGTGTTTGTTCTAGTGTCATAAAACTCACTCACACCCGAGTTTTTCCCCATTAAATAAAATAGGAGTGGTTTTTCTCCATATGGTGGCAATAAGAATCATGATGTTTCTTCCTGTGAAGGTTGAGTGTTAGAGCATGGTTGGTGGGCTCCTTGCCTGGGAGAGAGCCAATGCAAGGCACAGCTCCTGGGGGCTCAGGGGGCGGCTGCTGCACGTGCCCAGGTACCCCAGAGCTCTGGCAGCTCCCCACACACCGATACTGGCATGTAAGATAAAATTCAACACATTCACATTTACAGGTAAATTACTTGACAAACTTTCTTAATGCCAGTGGTTGAAGTGACATTTTTAAACATAAAATGCATATTGTTTACAGGCTTAGTCAAACAGTTTCAGCTGTTGTTTAATGCTTCTGAGCTTCAGCTACAACCAGAAACAATACTCAGTATTTGAATCTTGCTATTCCTAACATTTTAGAGATGCTGTTTTACATTATATGTATTTAACCTTCCCCTCTGCAAAAGATTCACTACTTGGCAGGCCCATTAATAACAAGTATTAAAAAAAAAATTACACTTCTTCCTGTTTTATTTAGAAACAGTCCATCAGGAAACATGTTTTTTCTTTAAGAGTGAAATTAAAAATAAGGCATGAATTTTATTAACCTGAATATGAACCTTTTCTTTCTTATTGTGGTGTGCTTGCATCTCAAGCTACAACTGTCATCAAAATCTGTGCAGTCACGCTTCCCAAAGAGATAGCCAAAAGCAGTGGGTTTAAAATGAAATAAGATAAATTTATGTATTTGCATTCAAGTCACTTGAGAGATGAAGATTTATCAACAGGAACTGCAGAATTATTTCTACAGTGCAAATTGTCCTTCCAACCCAATTGAAATTACTATTTTATGGAATTTTTTTTCCCTGATTTTCAGGTACAGGGAGGTTTTGTACATGGGAGCAAAGGCTGAGCAATTGGTAGTCATTTCTCACTGTTGGCTGCATTCAGCGGCCAACATGGTGCAGCATAACATGGTGCAGCAGCCAAATCATTAAAGCAGGACCCAGGATGCCAGTACTGTCTTCCTGGATGTTTCATGATGATTTGCAAACACATATACCTCTCATATCTACCAGAATTCTCCAGGGTGCTGTGGTCTGGTCTAGAAAGAGACACAACTAATTGGGCAGAGACTGCAAAAGCACTCAGAGATAGAGGGCTCTCGCCCTCTGCTCTAGCCCATATCATGCTAGGTAAAGAAAATACCAAGTAGGGGCTGTGCAGGGGGAAGAAAATAAGCATTTGTTTTATCCAATAATTTATACAAGGTTCACATTTCATTTAGTTGAGGTCTGGATGTCTTCTTGTCTCACATTCATGTAAAGTTATTTTATTTACTACTTAATTTAACTTAGAAAAGTATTTATCTCATAATCCAAAGCCCTGCCACTTGTCCCTGATTGTTCAAAACTGGTTTAAATTACATTTTAATGACCTGTCCATGATAGGAAAGGGCATAAGAGAAGTATTGACACAGTGATCTGTTGTGTGATATCTAACTCCCTTTAGGGCCCAGGAGCAGAAATGAATGGAGATGAAGAAGGGAGCAGTGATCTGCCCAAGACTTCTTGTCTGATAGGAAATGGGCTTCTTGTATGGCATGTCTACTCAAAACTTCATACATTAAACAATAGTAACTTTCCAGTGTATTGACCTCAGCATATCAGGGTGGGATAGAACACTGGTCAAGAAAGCTAAGATATTGTATTCCAAACCATAAAAATAAAAGTATCTGAGAATTGTAAGCGTTTGTTACAATGTTGTACTTTACCAAATGGAAAAGAGAGAATACTTTTAAAAAAGCATACCATTAAACAGAATAATTCAGGGAAACATCCCCAAAAGTTCAAGTAGGTGCCCTGAAACTCACTGTTAAAGAAAACCAGAAAGCTAAGACTGCCCATAAGCTCTGGAAACATATTTTTTTAAAAAATAGCCTGCTAATACAGCTTTTTAATATCACGAGCTACTTGAGGCATTTGAATGATCTTTATACTTGGCACATTATTAATGCAAAAGCTCTTGGAGGGATAAAAGTATTTTAAAGTGAGGTGCTATTTTCATAAAATATAGATCCAGCTAACAGGTCTAGACAAATCTTATCTCCTATTCAATATCAAACATTGTCAGGGAGGTAAAAGTAATGATAAACTCAGACAAACTTTAATTCACAGCCAAAACCATGGCCCAAACTGACAAACAAGAATAGCCATGATGATGCTGCAATGACTTCTCACAAGTTCCAGGATGTCTCCATGCTCCTCCCATAAATACATCACAGAACTTCACCAAAGGATTCTTGAAATAATATGATGTTGCTCACTGCAATACAGTACTTTTTCCTTAAGAAAGAGATTAAATAGCCTGAAATTTAAGCAATTAAGAGGAATGGCTGCTTTCTCATCTTTAAGGTTTCAGTACATCATAGACATAATGGATATTAATCTTAGACAATTAATTCTTATCTTGTTTACCACAAAAAAAAACATAGGGAACTTCACTTAAATACTTGGATTTCTACCAAGGGTATCAAATTAATTTCCAGTTATCACCTTTGTAGGTCTCCAATATCTTGCAACATGTGAGACTGGGTCCAAAACAAAAACATTATTCACCCAGTCCTGGAACCAGAGCTGGTATATGGATACCAAACTGTGCTATTCTATATAAATGTGTCCTTTTGGCACACATTTGGGCACACAAGCATCTTGATGTGTGTCTCTTGTATGAAATATGGCCTGTATAAGCCTTTCCCAAGGACTAGAGTCAGTTCATAAGCCAGGTATTTGCCAGTGACAGTATCTTATGTCAGTGTGGATGCCAAAATTAGACCTGGCAAGACAAAGCAGTTTGGCTGAAGTTTGGTTTTTACTTCATGAGCTGCTCTGCTGTCATCCATGTTGAGGAAACTGGTACATGTTTTACACAGAAAGGACCTTCTGACACTCTTGCATCTGGCTATGGAGAGGAACAGGGGACATTACTGATGAAAATATCCCCAGAACAGGTTCCTGATGCCTACAGACATGGGGAACACTACTCCAGGTACCAAAATGAATCTACCATAAAGTGTCACTGACATAAATCTCCATCAGTTCAGTGTAATGTGGTTGAATGTGTTTCTTTCCAAAAAAAAAAAAAAAAGTAGAAACAGTCTATGACAGTTAACAGTTCAGAAGACTGATAACCCTGGGAACATTTAAAGGGCTTTGTACTTTTATTGGCTCAATGAACAAAAGATTCCCTTTAAGTTTCATGGGAGCTCTGGGTTATCTGTCCAAAGCTGAATTAAACTAGAAGTGATTGGGAGCTGTTACCATCTGTTGAGTGTGTGGTGGCTCATGCCGTATGAGTTAATATACTTTAGCAGACAGATGGGCAGAAATGTGCAGACCTTAGTCATTCAACACCCTTGTTAGCAATCCGAACAGAGAGATCAGGAACATGGACAGCAGAGGAGTAAATTTCTTTCTTTTCCCCTGATAAAGTCCCCTCCATCATGTTTTTGGCCTTTTCCAAGGATGTTTCAACAGCTGCTTCCTCTGTTATATATTTTGTGTGTTTAAGAAAACAATTTTTCTTCCCAGGTGCTGCCAATCTTGATCTTTCTCTTACTCTCAAATGAAATTTAAAAAATAACCAAGCCACATTTCTGTTCATGACTTCAGGTGTTAAAACCCACACAATTTTTTTCACAGACTGAATGTCACAGCAGTTAAATGATTATGTGGAAAAACATTTCTAGAAGTCATATCAATTATGATTTAACACTCTCTCTTTTCCTTCTTTCCTCCTGCCCAACACAGGATCCCAGGCCTAAAGTCACTGATTTTCCCACAATACAAAGAAACTGCAATCAGTACTGACAAGGAAACTGTTGTTTAATGGACAACTGCACTAAAAATTACTACATTTCTTGTAAAGACTGCATCATTGTAAGGAACATTATCTATCTTACTAGAAAAATCCCTTTCCTGTACTACTTTGGCTAATGAAAATGAACTGTTTTAAGCAAGAAAAGAGGAAAAGAGAATAGAGCACTGCAGGGGAATTACAGAGGCACCAGTGCAGGTCTGTAGTTAATCCCACAACTCTGTTCTCCTTCTCTCTCTGTGCATCAGTTTCCCCACTGCAATTGGAAACCCTTAGTCCACACCAGCCACCATCAATCTCCCAGAGCCAATGCCATATCTTTTGGGTTTTCGAATAGGTCTTGTCAGTTACTTGTGTTTAATCATGCCTCAAGTTAGACAATAAGATTTTAGAGCAAGGGGATTACCTTTTTATCTTCAAAACATTTACTACATTTTCACAAGCATGCATACATATATAGTTTCATTAAAAATTCAACATCAGAGAAACATCAGGATTGTGAAATCAGTCACTCAGCATTACAAAATGCCAGCATAAAGGCTTCACGTGTCTTTTGTACACCCATATTTTTTCATCAAGTCCAGCTTTCGTGGATTCTGTGTCTGTACTTTAGGACCGGAAAATCTGGTCTTTTCCTGAAATTCTTTTTCATCCCCTATACTAAAATATACATAAAGTAGGTGTACCAAAACACAAACATAAGAGTAATTGAAAGCTTCAGCACTATGCATAAAACAAGGTCACAGCTTCAATAATTCCTTACAAAATTTTCACATGGAAATTGACTCTGTATTTGTGACCAAAACAACTCTCAGTGCAGTGCAAACAGAAGAAAATATACCGCATTATCAATGTACTAGACCTTTAAACTGGAGTTATAGAGCTTTTCAATGTATCTAAAATCAACATTTCTTTCATTGCACTTTTGAAATAATATATGTTACTAAATGACCAGCATAAAACATATATTGTCTACTAGTTTAGCAAGGTAATACGAAATAATATGTAAGTTTTAAAAAACAACAGAAAATCCTGGGATAATGGTCTTAAAGTATCTGTGAAGACTCATGCTTTCTGGGAGGTGGGCAACAGAATGCAGGAGATGAGGATGAACTGTAGTAGAGCAGGGTGCAGGGGCTGGATGAACAGCTTTCAAAGGCAAAGATTTAGAGAGAATACTGAGTATCTCTGCACATGTTCAAGAAAGTACAACATGAAATAGCACTCGTGCAGGTGGACAGATGAACAAACTAATGTCCCATCGTGTTGCTCAGAGCTCATGAACTAACCATCTTCCATCTGAAATCTAAAATAAAAGCACAGGCTGGTTATGCTGTTTAATTTCAGTAGTACTTGTCTCTAAAGGAAAGTTTTAGCCCATAAAGCTGAAGCCAGATCCCACTCTGAGTAATTATATTCTGCCTACAGTAATTATGTTCCCTTCACAGTTTCACATGGAATAATGCCCGCCCACTTGCTGCATAGAACTCTTATTTCTGTACAGTTGCTGTGAGCAGCGGAAGATTTGCTGGAGTGAGAGGTAACCTGGGGCCAGGGAGAGCTGCTGTGTGTGCATGGGGGCAAACCCTCACCCTGCTGAGTGCCCCAGAGCCTGCACCAGGGCAGGACACTTGGCTGGAGGAAGGGTTATGGTTCCTGACGCCACAGGAGGTTTTCATTCCAGAAAATTCAACTTATCAATATCTCACTAAGTGCTGTGGGATATTACAAAGAGAAAGGCACCCTGTGCAAAGCACAATGAAGTCAGTAGCTCTCGTTAAATGCAGCAGCAGATTCCTGCATTGTACAGAGCAATAAGAGCACTAAATATACAGAAAGCTCAAAAACACACCAAAAAAGCAGTACCTTCTCTATTTTGGATGTGTGTCGCGGTTATGACGCACACACAAAAGAAGGACACAGGCGAGCACCTGACTCCAGGTTAGATGAACAGGAAAGAACACTTTATTTACATGACATGTCTGTTTAAAGACACCTGACAATGACCATTGTTTGGACAATGCTAAAGAATCTCTGACTCCAATTAGTTACAATGTCAATCATTTCTCCTCCTCTAAGAGAGGAATGCAAACAATCCTCTGCTTATCAGAAGAGAGTGTGAGAACTGTTGAACAAATGTGCAAACATCAGAAATTCAGAAGGCAAGACATCCAGGGGCAAGAGATGTGGGTTTCCATTGTCATTAAAGGTTTAGACCAGGAGTAATTGAAATTAACAGATGGTTTTCCATGGACTTTAGAGCAACTTTAAGCACTGTCATTCTACCTCATGAATTTAATATAGTCTGAAAACACCTCAGCTGAAGCATGGCATCAACATGAAACTCAGAAAGCGCATTAAACATAAAGCCGAAAAGGATGTTGCCTTTCTGCTTCAGCAGAGATGGAATCCAGTGGAAGCTGACTGCCTGGACAGTATAAGTATGGGTTAACAGAACTATGTGTGCAACTAGCAACAACTTTGTTTTCCACGAAGGAAAAATGGCAGCTGTTCTGCAGATATTTCCTGAGTAAGGAGGTTTTTAAGTGTCAGAAATAAAAAAAAGAAATCTTTCACTCAGAAAATGGTCAGGTACATATAATAAGGACTCCCTAAATATCACTTTGTAAAATACAGCAATCCCTGGTCTGTTGCAAAGTAACCCGTGAGCTCCTTCCAGTGCTTTTCTGAACATCACTTGGAGACAAATCACATAGAGAATCAACATTTTAAGGACACTCTGAATGCATCAGCTCCCTCACTATTACAGCTAACTCACTAACTCTGTCCTCTTACTTCTCATTTTCCTCAGCAGCTTAGATCAATCCACTCACAGATTTCTAATTTGCTTTTACAACTCTGATTGTTGCTTTGAGCCCTGTCAGTCTAACTAATGGCTACTCATAGGAAGTGTTCTACATTATCTTTCAGTAAGCACTGGAATATTTTGGTTTATCCTCGAAAAGCACTACAGAACTTCACCTAAAATTATGCAAATAAATATATATAACAACCTTGAATTTCCTTGCTCTCTTCATTATGTCCAGTAAACTATATCTTTCCAAGTGTAATATCTTTGTTTGCTCCTGTTTTCTAAGTGCTTGCTGCAAGCTGGGGTGTTTTTTAAAATACTCAGTGTGTAATGAGCCTGACTGAGTTCAGTGGGGCCCAAGAATTCAGACCTAACCCGATGGTTTAGGACCACCTAGGTCTAAGTATCCTTCATGTGTGTATTTAGTACATCAACAAAAGTTTTCATTAGGTTTTGTCCTAAGATATTTTTGCTGCTGCTGAACAGAGGTCTGCATCTGTCTATTGTGTTGATGGGATCCAAGAATAAAGTCTAATTTTAGTAGTTCAAGATAATAAGACAGAAATCAGCCACAGCTAAATAAGAAGCTGAGTAGAAGATACAAGCAAAAAAAGATATTAAAAAAGGAAAATCACATGAATTAGATATATTTATTATTTCAGCAGCTGCCTGCAATTTACTACCATGAATAACAACTCAATCACAAAATCTAAGCAACAAGATTTTTTATTAAATAGTACCTATCACAAGGTACTGAATATTATTCTATTACAATTTATAGCCCTTATAAGATATTATAAACTCCCTCTAAAGACATTGACCATTATGGCTACAGAGGACCAGTGAAACTGTAAGATAATGCTTATATAATGCTAATACATTATATCAATACATAGATGAATACATCTAAATGAACTATGCCCAGTCTTCATAAGGAAGGAAAATTTTTGGTTTGGTTTGGTTTTTTGGGTTTTTTTGTCAGGGGCTACATCCTGATGAAACTCCAGCATCAGACTAAACTGGGAAAAACTGTTATAAAGTTGAGAGAGTATGATTTGACAAATTGTTTTCTTTCTGCAGGGAAAAGCATAACAAATTAACACAACTCCTAGTTTGGTCTGCTTTTCAAACTGATGGCTTTAACATGTAAACAAGTCATTGCAGAGGGAAAACACAGCACTTTTATTGTGAGACAATGGACACTAGTTTATTCCTCATCCCTTGTTTTTCTCCTTTTAAACTTTATCTAAATCACGAACTGGCTTCTTCTCTTTTTCCTATTTCTTGTATTCCTGCTTTTTCAATGCTATTAAGATTCAGAGTAGTTGATCTGCTCTTCTGTCTTGCAGTGGGACTTCAATAGTGGCTGCTGGGCTACGCTCCTTCTGCCCTTATTTAAAAACTGCACACTGCTCAAAATTCACATCTCCCAGGGTGACCTTCCATGGTAGTTAAGAGCCTGTATTAAAAAATTGCTCTATTTGCCACTGTAAGTTTTCCATATGTCTTCAGCCAGAACTTCTTATAGATTCTTGTGATGTGCCAGCAGCAGGCAGGGAGGTGACATGTTTCTTTCCTTCTTAAAGTGTTTTTAATGAAGCCTTTTTCCTCTGGGCACCAATGGCACTGGAGGTACAGGAGCTTCCTCTTTTCCTGGCTCGTTTTCTCTGCTGGGTCTGTACCCCAAGCCTTGAAAAAGAGTCTTAGTGCCCATAAGCTGATGGACACTCAGCAGCTAATAGAATTTGAAGACAGAATATACATATATTCCTGAAATATACTGTGAATATAATCTCCATATAAACCTCTTACAGCTTTCAATATCTGTTCTGTTGACTAACACTTTCCCCGATGCTGTATGTTTCCCCCACAAATCCCTGAGTAGGTTATTAATGTAGAAGTGAAACTGATGTCTTTTAGTGCTGATTAAAAGGGTGCTTATACAGGGAAATAAAGTGTACTTTAAAAGGGTGCTTATACAAAGGAATGTTATTCTGTATTTTAAGACCACTTGTTTGCCAAAGCAATTTGGTGGTTTTCCCTTACCTGAAAACAGAAACCCATCCCTTTTCCTGACTGCAGTCATTTTTGCTACTGAAAAGTGCTTCCAAGAAAATCCTGACCTCACTCAGCACACAGAAAAATTACATTGACTTCAGCATGGTCAGCGTTTCAGGCTCACTCTCCAGATTATTTGTGACATAACTGCTTTGCAGGCAGTCATTGGATAAGCATCCACATAGGATAAACATTCACCACATTAGTTATATTTGCAATACATATGAATTCTTATAAAAGAGACATGATGTTAACAAAAAATAACCTTTCAGTGAAAAAGGAGAAAAGAACATGATTCAAAAAATCCCCTTCCCAGCAAAAGATTTTTCTTTGTTGGCTACTTACATTTAGGGACTGCTGCCAATGCATACAAACCTTCTTATAGGACATTTTTTGACTGATTCTTTAAATTCCCTAATGTCCAGAGAAGGGATTTTTAAAGCAGCTATTTTGCAACTGGTTTCTGCTTTGCCTTTCTTGACAGGTAGGACATTCCTTCCCGGCATCCTCTCTTTTTCTTTCTACTTCTGAAAGTGGTGGCATGTTACCAAATGTGTTTTTCCACATAGCTGCACATTAAAGTACTTAGCATAAATGTTGTTTAAGATTATGAGAAAAAAAATACTATTTATTGTATTAAAGTCAAAGAAGTTTTTACTGAAGGTTTCACTATGAGAAAGGTTTCCCAGCTGAACCCCATCATCTCCAAAACCAGAACAAGCAAGATGATGTAAACACCTTCAGTAACAGATTTTGGGTTGTGCCTTTTCCCTTAGCCCACTGGTTCAGTCACTGGACTCCTGTGTTTCCCAGCATTCCCAGCTCTGTCAATGCCATGGCACACGTAATTACAGGGCTTAAAACACACTTGTGTCTGCCTAGCTTCAGCAGCAGCTGTTTGAAGAGATGTAAGGTAATTTTACCACCCCCAAAAAACAAACAAACAAACAAACAAAACCAACAAAAACAAAAACAAACAAAAAAAAATAAACCAAAGTTGGATCTAGTGTTTATTTACACACAGGTGTACAGTAAGCAGCAACTGTGATCCAAATCACAAAGAGCTGAATATATCTGGCTTTAGGTAAACTTTGCCTTTCCTGGGACAGCTGAAGAGAGTCAGGGCGGTTGGTTTGAGCAGGCGGTTCCTGACATACGGGTGGGGATAGGAGACTGTCTCAGCGCACACTCTCCTTCCCACTGGGACAAACATGGGAACTGGGCAACAAGCACAGAAAGGAAGAGAGGCTTGCCTTTACACATATTAGGTCAAGTTCCCAAAATTTTTTTTCCACCTCTGTAGCATTGTCCATTTAAAACCGCAGGTGTTTGAGCCTGTGCCCAGTTTCTATTGAGCAAATTTATAAGGGATTGGGACACTTTAAACTTTTTTGCCAGCCCTGGTGCATGACTCAGCATAGCACAAACCAACTCACATCTGAGCTGCCATTGCTGTCCACAGAGATACAACAATCATCACCAGAGGAAGGGTTTTATCCCTCACAGCATCTGCAATTTATGCAGGAATTATATATAGGCTGTAGCAAGTATCTACAAAACTGAAGATGATAACAGTATCGTTAGGGTCACAAATCTGAGGTTTTCTTCATAGATAGGGAGCTACAAAATAACCTCAGAAAAAAAGTGCATAATTGGGAACACTCTAACCATAAACCCCAAATGTTCAGATGTTGTAGCTGGGAGTACAACATCAAATATTATGAGAGTCATGACAAAAACACAAGACTTGGCAACGATGGAAGTGTGGCAGCCCATTAAATTGCAGCATTTTGTAATCAGGCATCTGGCATTCTTAAACATCCCACCCCTAGGGCCTGAGCTCTTCCCCCCAGTGGCACCCACAGTCCGCAGGGTCCGCCAGGCTCTGAGCCTGCCAGGACACATCACATCACTGAGCATGGCACAGCAAGGAAGGAGCTGAAATTAACTCACTTGGACAGAGGCTATGCCAGCACTGCCGCTGCCCAGACTGGCCAGCATATGTCAAATCAAGGCAGAGCTGGTCACTGACATACACAGGCAACTGCTTTGCACTCCCATCCTCTGTTTCACATGCATTAACAGCCCAGGATTACTCTGGTTATTTGGAGCTATACATTCACTGAAGTGCAGCTCAAATAAAATGTTTTAAACATTTGGCTTCCTGGCTTGTGTGTTTGTCAAAAGGCATCTCCATTAGGTGATCTGAAAGCAAACCAGATTCTATAGAAATGAGGAATTTGATATAAAATCCAGAGAAAAGTTAAGAGCCAGGGAGACTGAAATATACCAAGCTGTACTAACAGAATTTTTTCTTTATATGTGTTTGAACAGTGCTTCTCTCAACAACCCTTTTTATTTGCTTTTCATTCTTTGATAATTTCCACAACAGAGAAATGCAAGATTTTAAGCTGTGCATGTGGACAGAGCAGATGAGATGCTCAGTTGGTACACATCCCTGACATCAGTGGAGCTCTGCTGATACACTCCAGCTAGATGTCTGC
This sequence comes from Rhabdornis inornatus, assembly GCA_013397075.1. Taxonomy (NCBI): domain Eukaryota; kingdom Metazoa; phylum Chordata; class Aves; order Passeriformes; family Rhabdornithidae; genus Rhabdornis; species Rhabdornis inornatus. Next base: position 56,080 of record VWZS01007218.1, read on the forward strand.
ACTAATATATCTGCAGACCACTCATGTGAGGGAGGCTGCTTTGCACTGTTTGGCCACAAATGCCTACAGTTGCCCAGGGATGGCCTCCCAGTGCAGGAGTCAGTCCCACTGAGGTACCTGTGCATCCACTTGAGCCCCTTCTGAGCCCTTTCACAAGTGTGGTGATGGTCAGACCCCTTACGATCTTTAAGCCAAAAATTCTGTGGGGTTTAAACAGGTTTACACACTTACAGAAACAAAAGAGGGGTAAAATAACTTGTTCTCTTTGAGCTCAGTCACTGGTAACCGCTTAGGGTTTAAGAAGAATCTTTTCTTCCAAGACAGTTTATTCTGTAAGATATTTTATCATGAGGTTGTCTGACATACATGGGGGTGGCAACCTCTGAAGGAGAGATTACAAACTCACTAGACCCTCAAATATGACCTAATACGACAATTCCAACATTTCTATCAAATATTGAGTGGTGCAGAGCATGAAAAGTGTACAACTACCTCTCTTCTAGTAATTCTTTCTAATGGATCCTGGGGATAATGAATACTTTAGCACCTGTTTATAATAGATAAATGTTCTACAATAATGCCTCTCACTAAGAAAACATAATTTTAACTATGTAAGAGATTAAAAATAACTAGAGAAATATTGTGACAGATGGTGCTCTTCATGTCGCCTTAACATTTGGGCACATTCTACCTAATGCTTCCTTCATTCTCCTGATTCAGAACAGAAAATCCAATTAAATTAAGCATGTTGTAGCATTTCTGACATTTTTTTTGTTTTGTTCCTTCATTTTCTGATTAAATCAGTCTGAATTTAATGTTCAGTTTAGATGAGGAATACTAGAGCAGGGGAGTAATTTACTCTGAGCAGACGTTACGAAGATTTTTCTGCCACACAGTGAACTACTACAGAGGGCCAGCACATACTTCAGGCTCTGTGATTTTTTCTGTGTTTTTTCAGCCCTCTACATCTTGAGGAAATGCAGTCAGTTGTGCTAAATATGTGATGATTTTACTTAGGGAATATAGCAAAAATTTCCCAGGGGGGAGAGAGCTACATGACACTGGCTTTACATAATATTTTCCAGTGGTTTTCCCCATTTTGGAGGTCTTATGCCTGCCTCTTTGGAAGGTACAGGAGAGATGACAGCCCATTCCCAAATTTCTGTTCAAGCTGAGTTAAGCACAGTCAGACTCAGGTATACCATCAATAGACATATTTTGACCAAGTCCGTCATAATATTTTAACAGATGTGAACTTTAATTGCTTCCATCAGCCTTAAAATATTGCCTTTCCTTTTTCTCTTTTCCAAGCAATTTTATGTTTTGGGTGCAGGAAGGAGGACATATTCCAAAGCTCCATATTAGTGTGCTACAGGTCTAATTGTTTGTGGATCCAGAAAAAGTCTCTCCCTCCCAGAAATGTCTCTGTTTCACAGGAGTGAGGCTCCACCAGAGAAGCACCAAAGGCTGGAAGGACACAGCTGCCACCCCTTTCCTGCCTTTGGTTATTGTTCAGGTATGAACCAGGTGTTAGGAGCCCAGAAGTTGCTCTTATGCCTTTTGGAGAAAATCAGCTTCTCAGGTTTTTTACCAAATTCATCCCATTTCAGACTATTTTAGCTATTCTTGGACCGCATCTATATTAATTATTATAAACTTTGTTCAGACAATTACATCAGACATAAACCATTGCCCAAGTCTGAGGCTAAGATTGGATCCAGCTGCATCCAGGCCCCATAAGGATTTTAGAAGTTTTAGGGGGTCCTGTCTGAAACTCACGACTCAGTGTGAGGGTCTTCCTTATTCTTTGCATCTCTGGTCTCTGTTGAACCATTCTAACCACTTTTCAAGCAGTAACTAATAAAGCGAACCTTGCCATCGCACTTATCAAATCTTGTCAAACTACTGTTAAACTGTGTTAAATTTCATCTAATACACTAAACTCTGACAAATTACTATTTTACCTCAATAAAAGATACTGTTGCTTCTCTTTCCTGAGTGGGTTGCATTCCACTCATCCACGACAAATTGGGACAGGTGGCAGAATGCTAAACCAGGATTCTACAACCCATCCCGGCAGGGGCTTTTGAAGAAAACTCCAGTCCTGCTCTTTTCACAGTAGGAACAATGGTCTTTCCTACACATCTGACATAGGCTCTTCCCTATATGTTTTGGAAAGGGGAAGGGTAGGAGGAATCTGAATTCTTCTCATTCAGACTCACAGGCTGGCAGCAGGCAAGTCTGCAGGTAGGAGCCCTATACAAGGATATCAATGTGTTGCATTTTATTTCCATATTTCAGCTCTGTCAAAATGCTTTTCCATGGGCGTGGACATGGGTATGTAATTCTTTGTCATGCTATCTCTCTCACTCCTTTGAACTAATCCCACAGGTGTCTAGCAGGCTCCTAAAGGGAGCTAAGGTAATGGTTTCTCCAGCTGGTGCCTTAATGCTGGAAAGTGGAAAACACCTCTCTGCTGAAAAGGAAATGTCTCAGTGTGATTCAGTCTGGCTGTGTAAAGCACTTGCTGCCTACATCTTTTTATATGAAGAAATTCAGAGAGATCTGCACACACAACACAGCACATGCCTGTGCTTAGGTGCTGTCCCTGAGAGGTTCTGTGGACTGGCAACACCCAACCTCCCTCTCACATCTATCCTGCAGGTCTGCTTGAGGACACAGGCTGCAGTGTTCATGGGAAGGTGATCAGAAACTCAGCCTGAGGCAACAGCTGCAATTTTCAGTGAAGTTCACTACCATAAAGTAACATATGAACACACTTTGGCTACTTCAATAATTTTTAAGTATTTTGTCTCTACCACTCCCAGAAGAGAGTGAAATTTTATTCTGGGGCTTGAAGAAGTGAAAAAATGTGCAATAAATCATTTCCACAGAGAAGAAACAACCCTGAATTTTAACTTCAGCTTTGGTCCCTAATTGTGTCCAGCTCCCTTTATAAGAAAGCAGTACTCAGTAGTACTCCTCTGATTGTTATTAAAGGAATTGCAGCTGAAACCTAACCATATGAAAACTAAATTTAAATTTTATTGTAACTGAACAATCTTCACTTTCTATGTTTTTGCTAGGTGTATTTCGGTATGTGTTCCTTTATAGACTGAGAGCAGCACACCTTGGAAAACTCCTTTCTTATGATTTGCAAAAGCCAAAGAAAAGGGAGGACTTAGGCTTTAAAAAGATTCAGTTAAGTGTTTTTCTTTGCTTTTGCTATTGCTGTTGCAGAAATTCTTTATCCACTAGACTTCCAATATATTTCTGTAATATTTCCATGCAGGAGATCCTGTTTTATTGCATCAAATAAAAAAATGCAATCTGAAGAAATCTTTAAAAATATCCCTTTCATATTAATATGAAATTATTTCAAGTGAATACAAGCTGCTCTCATCCCTCTATCCCTATCTACATTTTGCATGTTTTCATTTTTCTTCCCTATATTGTTTTTGGAGGAAGAAGTCACTTATTTTTAAGATTAGATAGGTGATTTGCTTGTGGGCTTGTCTGTCTGTTGCATGGGTATCTTTCCTGGTGATTTGGCACTCTTGAGTTTCTATAGCATGGAAGGTTAATGATTTTTGGATAATGAAAGGAATGATGAGGCTAATGAAAGCAAGAGTGATGCACGAGCAGAGAGTCATAAAAGAAGAGGCAGGCACAAAGGATCACAGCACTATGGAGTCTCATAAAAGTCTAGGGAAGTTAGCCATCCTGCCTTCCTGCAGGGAAATGGCATATAATCATAGGACTATGAATTCTTCTGGCAGCTAGGGCACACTGTTAACTCATATTTAACTTGCCATGAAGACAAACCCCCAAGGTTTGCAGGGGGAAGACAAGAATTTATCTCTGCCCTGAACTAGAGAGAACTACTCAGCACTGTACCTGCAGAAATCCTGAATTCCTGTCTCACAGGCAGAGCTGCAGCCAAAAGAGCTTTTTCCACTCTGCTCTGCCTGTGAATTTTCAATTAATACCAAATCAGAGAGAATTCTCAGCTGGGCTGCAAAGCTGTTTATCCTGTTTATCCTTGCTGCTCCTTTGTGCCCTGGCTGTCCATCAGGAGTCACTGCCTCCCTGGCCCAGGGAGCACTCCTGGGGCAAGGGCAGGCATCTCTTCATGTGCTCCAGACAGCACTTGAGACACAGAGCTTGAGAGCTGGAAACTCATAATAGCCCTTATTCTGCCAAAGGCTTTTCAGTTTGCTGTACTATTCATAAGAGCTGAAAAAGTTTTCTCACTACATATGTGTGTCCTTTCCTTATCCTCTCCTGTATCTCTGGCTTTAGGAGTAAAGACAGTGTGACTGTACCCTAACAGCTGTTCTTTGAATAATTACCTTTCTGGGCAGTGTAGATTTGGGGAAATGACTGTGTCTCACCCAGCCACTCACACATTTTCCTGAATAAAAGCTTCAGTCTGAGAGAGATTTTGCATAAGCAGAATTAATCATCTTGGTCCTGCTCTTGTGGTCATGGGGAGCTAAGCTCTTGCACAGATTTCATGCACTGTGCAGAAGCTTCACTATGAAAGAAACAATGAGAGAGAGCACATAGCTAAAAGAAGCAAATGTTAGACAGCAAATAAGCAATAGTACCTTCCACTAACTGCTGTGCATGCTGCCAAACATTACTTTCTCAAAGCAGAACCATTCCTTCTTTGAGTTTTTTGCTTTTAGGGGCCCATTATATTTTTCAACCATATTTCCCAACGGTTTTATTTGCCAAACAAGTCAGTATCAATGATGTCAACCTCCCCACGAAGGAGTTCTAGGATTCTGCAAAATGCCAAGGATTTTCTGGCAACCAGAAGTAACCAGGTATGGGGGACTGGGAGGAAAGGATATTTTCACTGAAGATTCAGTCAGAAGTATAGCTGTCCTTTCTAATGGGATTTCCTTTGTAGTTGCTGAGATGTTTTGAAATGTAAAGCTTAATTATTACAAATACTGATGCAGTGCACACCTCTGTGACAGACAATTGTCAAAGTCATCGGCTTCTGCTGCCAATTTATTCAAAACATTAGGTGAAATAGACCCTCACATGTCTGAGTGATTGTCTCTTTGAAAAGGGTTTTTAAAAAAACAGATGTCAGGTTCTTGCTGAGTCTCATTATTTACTCCGGGCTACAACATCCAAAGGTAGATTTTGTATCTGGTTGCTGTCACATTGAGTGAAGCCAAAACATCCTGGTCTAGCTTTTGTTTATATACAGCAACCAGCTCCCCAACCCAGTGTGCAACTTGAAACACAGCTAAAACCTGCTTAAATATGTGCTCCCTGACATACTTCTCTTTGTCTAAGATGGACTACTGTCGCAGCGGGCCCTGGGGCAGTGGTGGAATGCCGCGACCTCCTAGAAGAGCATCCTTGGAGTACGTCTCCGAGGCACTAGCACGTCCTCCGGCTCGCTCCCAGGTGGTGAGTGATTTTGCTCTTTTGTGAGAGCCCTGCTTTGGCCAACACAGGAGAGAAGAGACAGGAGCCACGTGTGAGATTCCCAGGTGAGATTTTTTCCTCCTCCTCGAAGGGTCCAGGGCAGGATTGAGCAGGGCAGATATAGGATAGCCAGAGGGGCAGGGTAGAGCAACAGCGAATGGTCTGAGGGCTCAGGGGCGGTACAAAGGGGGAAGGGTAATGGGGTACAACAAATTAACATGTAACAGAAAAGCATGCTGGGAGCAAAACTATAGATCACATGATGAGGAGGGAGTGCCTAAGGGCTTACCCTCCAGGGGAGAGAGATAAGCTCTTTTGTTGTGGGGTTTCCTGCCTCCACAGACTACAGCAATGATCTTAACTGACAGAAAGCACACCAGCATTAAGTTTGCAAACAATGCTCAAAAAGCAGGAGGAAATACTTATTTAGAAAACAAAAGTACTTGGAAAATTTGCCAACCAATGCTTCAACCACTACCATGGGGGTTCTGCAAGAAAGCGTCTCAAATTTCACTCAGAGCTTCTGTTTGGAGGAAAAAATCAGTTTGCACTGCTGTCCTGATGCCTTGTCTGGCACACACTGAGCATGGTGAGGGATTTTTGAGAGGCGTGAGGTAGCTCATAACTGGAACAAGGATTACAGCTGAGGTGTGCTGCAAAAAAAGCCCCTCAAAGTGCTCCCATGTGCTCTCTGGGGGAGTGCTCCAGCATTCTGAAGGAGAATCTTTCCCTGGAGAACTGATGCTTCCCTGTGGCTGGGTCTCTTGGAGCTGCTCCTGGGAGGCACCTAAGTCTTACCATCAACTCAGTCAGGAAACCAAGAGGGAATCTGATACTCCAAAGTGACTATATGAGACAAATACACTGTCATTCTAATATAAAGTTCACTAGACATTTATCATTTGATCTGCTTGCTTTTAACACATCAAGTAGCTGGGAGAACAGTCTGCTGCTCTCCCAGAGTAGACGAGAGATGCCGAGCGAAGCAGAGGTTTCTGTGCTGGCAGCCACATTCCCTCACCTGCTCCCAGAACGCTCCAGCTTGGCAGAGGCACTGAGAGGGTTTGATCCTGCTAAGTGCCAGACAGAAGGGGAATGAGGAGTAGGGACAGACAGATCCTGTCCTTGAACACACCCAACTGTTGTTCATTCTGTTGATTTTTCACTCCCACCTTTCTCTCTCACCTGCAAGTGACTGATGTTCTTGCTCCTGCTTCAAGTAAGTGTGTGAGTAACCTGATGTCATCCTGAGGACTGGTTTTCCAGTGGATAAGATGCAAACGAAGGATTTATTTTAAAGGGAGACAAAGCCAAACATGTTCTATTCTGTAAAATGCTCTTCCCATGGAAATTAAAGGTGGTATTATTTGGGCAAGGATTACTCATTGTTTCCCTTAAAAAATGTAAGATTGGAACCCGGATTCCACTACAAAACTTTATTCTTAGTGAGAACAAGTACCAGTGGGAAATGCAGTCTTTCATGTTTGTAATTTAGGGATGATCTTGGTCTTTACTATGCTGCAACAAGTAAGACTTCAGAGAACAGAGTGAAATTTGTATGTAATATTGGTATATAGATGCTTCTCATCTCAGTCTCTTCCTCATTTAACATTCGCATGAAAGCCCACTGCTAACTTATTTAGCATTTTGGCCTCATAAATAAACTATGTTTCTTATTAAAATGCTACTACATTTTCTTTCAAGCCTCATCATTCTCTGCTTTATTGTGCTCAGCCTCCTGTGATGAGTGTGTCCTCTTCAGCACAATGTTCAACCAGTAATTTTAATGTACAAAGATCACTTCAGCTGACTTATCCTTGGAATGAATAAAAGCTTTGTTCTTGTGCCTGGGAACTTTTTTAAATGCTTATGTGCATGTCTAAATGTTTCCAGTATCACACAGCATTCTGGTTTTATGTTCCATGCAACGATTTTAATCGGAGTAGACTTTATCTTCAATACTAAAATTATGATGTTGGAGGATAATAACATCGACATTATCATTTCATTATCCAGCTTAATTTCTTAAAAATAATGAGTTTGATTTTTTGTAACAAATGAGTTCTCTGAGACCTCACTTTGAGTATTCATGGACTGAGCAGATATGTTAATCACATTTAACAAAAGGGAAATTATTAATGAAAGTGAAGGAGGGATACTGTTCTAAGCTAAAGCTACATCCACACAGTCTTCCTAATATTTCAAATCCAATTCCATCACATTACTGAGTTCCTACTTCATAGTCAATGCCAGCTGGTGACACTAACTGTAAACCTGAAAAAGGTGTCCCCTGGCTTGCTCCAATATATATCCAGTCATAGATGGAGAGGGAGCAAAGAAAAAAGATAAGATTTTCAGCCACTTCAAATGATTCCTTGTTGGAAATCCCCAAGAGTTCACAAGATGTCTCTGCAGCAAGGTTAGTGCCATATTATAGGAAACATGGAAATCCATGTTAGCTAACCCAATACCATTTGCACAGACAAGCTATTATTAAACTCTGGGCTTACAAAAATAAAATATCTCCTTATGTCTGTGTGGTTCCTTGATTCCTATCAAAAAGTAAAAACGCCAATTATCTAGAGTGTCTAGACACCGTGTTAAAAATCTAGCACTATGAAACCACCATATGTTGAATAAAATTATTTTAGAGTTCATGAAAGCTTGCAGACAGCTTGATCACCCTCGGACAGAAGATGAGAAAGAGCTCCATTGTATTCTTGCCCACTGTGCATAGGACAAGAACGGGAAATGGACTTAGAATGCTATGGACAAAATTTAAGTTGAACATAAGAAAAATGTTGTAATGCTAAGAATATCAAGAATGGGATTGGACTGTAGGATTAGAGCCTTAACCATCATTTTAGGTTTTTAAGAACATCTTAGAATGATAAATTACTTTTGACAATTTTTTAGGTATAGTTCATTCTGCCTAAGGGAGAAGAGATGGACTCAGTGATTTCTCAAGGTCTCTAGGAGAGTTTTATGTCCATCATCCTCTCTGGGTGATTCTACAAAACTAATACCACAAGGAGCTTAAGCTGAACTGATCTATCTCACTACCAAATCTATCCCAATCTGCCATGTGCAGTCCCTCTAACAGGTAAGTTTGGGCAGAGCAGTCATAAAACAAAAACAGACTCTTAGATTTTGGCCTGTATCAGAGAGCTGCTAGTGAACCATCATTTTTGGTGTTAAATGGATGTTTATGAAAACATGCCTCTACACACTACCTTGGACAAGGAAACACTATCCTGAGTAATGCCCAACTGCCAGTTTGGGGTCACTGGATAATACCCAAATATCATACAGTTGACCAAATATTCTTTTCAGGCTTTTGTCAAAGATAACATCATTATGAACTCCAACACAGTTCATTAAAAAGCACAGGGTTGTTACACCTGCCAGTGTGTGAATATCTGCTGGCCCTGCAGAAAGTAAAGGAATGGGCTCTGTCCCAGCTCCTACCTGGGAACATGGCAGTAAGGGAGCCTGATTTGCACACTGTAAACCACCCTTCCCCCACTTAGCCTTCACTGCAGACCCTGCTCTAGAAACCAGCAGAGCCCAGAGCTGGGACACAGAGACTTTTTTGTGGAAGGGTTATTGCTGACAACACAAGAACAGTAAATTAGAGACAGGAATGGAGCAAGACATTAGGGCCTCCATGGCACAATCTTAAAAGAATTTAATATTCTGAGTTATTTCACTTTCTACTGTATCCACATGCCATTTATAATACAGACAAAGCAATATCCAGAAAATAAATTAGGTGTAATTTTTGTGCTAATTATCCTACATTCATCTATTCTTTTGTCATATTTATTTTTATATTGTGCCTTTAAAACATAGAAAGACAATCATATTAAAACACACAATTAAATTTTAACATTGTTTTGCCTTCTGCATTCCTTCTATTTTGCATTAAAAATTCCCTGGTGACATTTTGTCTTGTCTTCTCACTTATATTCGCAGATTACAGAGTTATTTATTCCCTTGGCTGAAGCCTGGGGGGTTCTTTTCAATCCTTGCACAACAAAATCTTGAATGAGAGGTGCAGGTGTTTTGAGCAAGGGCAGGAGGAGAAATTAGAAGGTCTAATATTCTTTCACTTGTGACTGGACAAACCAGGAATTACATAAATGAAGTTAAGGAATTCACCAGTTTTACAGTGATGTATGTGCCTGTGAAGAATTGGATTGATCACCAGCTTTGATACAATATCATGTCACCAGTTGACTGACCAATTCTTTCTCATTGCTTTTACATTTTTCTCAGGCAAATTAAATTGTAGATTAAATCCACCAACCAGTTCTTGAGTCAGAATATAGTTACAGCTATTTACAGCTATTTTAAAAACATGTTTCATAAAGGGGCCCAAGTTAAAAATGTTGTAATTTATTAATCAATGTTCTTTAATATTTCAGGCAGTTCTGATGATCATTTTTATTTATTTATATATTTCAGGGTTTATTAAATATGTCCATCATCCTCTCTGGATGATTCTACAAAACTCATATAACAAGGAACTTGAGCTGAACTGATGTATCTCAATACCAAATGTTTCCCAATCTGTCCAAGGAATACCATGTACTGCCCTTGTGTAATCACAACATTCAGAACCTATCTGGGAGCAGGGAAATAAAATTTTATATGTAAGAGCTCTCATGAATCTTTTACCTAGGACTCAAAAAACTTCAGTCTCTTGAATTACATTCCCCAAAGGATCTTTCTAGTAGTGAAGAACAGGATGGGGAGATTTCTACTCTAGCTGGAACATTGTATCATCTTGGGCCTCATAGGCTAAGAAATAACACAGGTAATTAATCCCCATCCACAATGATGCTGAAAAAGTGCTTAGTCTCAGTAGTCTCAGACAGACACCCAGTTTATATCCTGCTTACATCTTAGAATAGTCCTTGGCTTCCCCTCATAAAGGACAAACGTAAGCGTCCTGGTTTAGGGCAAATTTGGGAGAAAACCTCCAAAGGATCGCCCCCCAGGAAGCAAACCCAGGCGGCCCCTTCCCCAACTGCGAAGAAATTTCCTCAGATAGAAGTGGAAAAAACCTGTTTATTCAACAGGCAAAGCACTGCCCAGTACAAAGAAACAAAAACAAAAACAGAAACAAAAAAACAACCCACCTCTTGCCTCTCTGAAAAGATGACAAATTAGTCCCTCTAGCGCTGGAAAATGACGCTGCCCAAGCCAGGCCCTGGTGGCCACAGGTCCAAGTTCCTGGTGCTTCCCCCCAAGTCCCCAGTCCAAAGCAGGTTCAAATAATTCCAGGAAAATAAGAAAAAAAAAGAAAAAGTCCAGGGAACTTCTCTGCTTCAGTCAGTCAAAACCTAACTAAAAGCAAAGGAGAGCTCTCTTTTGCTGTTCACCACGGCAACACAGTCCAGGAGATGAAGCGATGAAACTCCTATCTCTGTGTTTTGAAAACAACGACCTCAGACATTCCACCGCTTCTTCTTCCCCCCCTTCACTCTCAAATCCAACCTTAAAGGTAAAAACTTGTTTCTGGGCTAAACAGACAAATGGGGATACAATTCAACTTGACAAAGTCACCCCAGGACAATAAGGCAGGGATTTATGTCAGTATATTTGCTGTTTATCCCTTAATCTTTTTTCTCCAGAAGTGATATCAAATTGAGAATCTACCATTTTCTCTATGTAGATGGACTGGCACTGCATCTGCTCTCACAACTGCAAGTTTTGCTACTGTTTTCCTAAATATGGTTCTTTAGACACATGTGCTGAAAACTCAGTAGTCACAGAAATTAGTCTAATTAGACTAGATTAAAATTACACTCCCAATACTATTGCTGAGCCAAAGTCTGATGCACATTTCTATTTGTTTTTTATAAGCCCTGTCTCAGCATCATGCCAGTTTTCACATCTGTTCATGTTAAGAAAGCAAGACTGGTCCAGCATCCCTCTCTTATCCTGAAAGTAACCTGCTTGAGACACAGCATAACCCACAGCAGATCCAGGGCAAACCATGGTGAGGAATTCCAGGCAATGTCAAAGGTTCAGCTGAGCAAAGCCAAATGAGCAGAGCCCATGACACATCCCATATTATAGCTAACCTCATGTTTCATAGCAGTTTGAAATAGTACAGAAGACAGCTGGCAGGGATGATATGGGGACTTGCTAGTCTAACCAGCAAGCTACAGACAGATGTACTGCATGAAATAGGACCCATTGCCATTGACACATCTCACATGCCAGACAGTGGGGCAAAGTGACTCAACATGACACGAAGAGGAAATTGTGTATGACATGTCCTTCATTTCAATGAGTAACATGTCACTTCTGGCCCAACTTTTCATCTGAAGCATCAAATGCTATGTGACAGGACTTATATATGATTTCTGTGGTGCTAAAATTTGCTTATAAACACACTGAATATAATAAAAGGCACCTGACTATGCAGCAGGAAAACAGAATTTCTGCACTTAAGTGTATTATTGGAACCCCTTATCAGGATTTTCAAATTTTTGATTTATTATTCTATGTTTGAATAACACTTATTGTAACTGCTGTCCACAAGCATTAACAATCATATTCTAGAGAGATAATCACCAATTATTAATTCCTTCTTACAAATCATTGGTTTGCTTCCAACAGTGATGTTTTTAACTGACTGAACTGAAAACATGATTCTACATAAATGGGAACATAAGAGATAATGAGAAACTGTGTGAGAAGTGAGACTGTGAACTGGTGTAGGGGTTTTGGTTTGCTAATTTGAGTTTCCCAGCCAGTGCACCAATTATATAGTGGGTTTAGTGCTGGCCAAATCGCCAGTGCACCCACTAGAAATTACTTACTCATTTCCTGCTGTGAGGTATGGATTAGGAGGAAGAGGGCAAAACAGGCTCAGAACTTTAAAAGGTATGAAGAAGAACTTTATTAACAAAATTTAAATTATAAGAAAATCAGAATAGACCTTCAGAACACTTCTCCTCCCCCATCCTTCTTTTCTTTCCCACTGACAATGTAAAGAACAAAACCTGGGACTTTCAATCAGTTTATCACCTCCTGAATAGTCTTTCTTCAGTTCTTTTAGGGAGAGGAGTCTCTCTTGCCATGCCATGGAGACTTCTCCACAACAGTTGTCTCATGGTTTCAATGTCACAGCGAATCAGCCACCCGGGAAAGGAAAAAATCTGTTCACAGTGTGGAAGTCCCTTCCATGCCTTGCAGCGTTCCCACAGCTACTTTCATGGTCCATGTCAACTTATTGGGGTGCAATTTTAAGGATGAGCTGTTCTACTATAGAAACAAAAGTTCTCTTATTTTATCTCTGGGAACAGAGGTTTTCTGTTTCCATCCCTGGGGGCAAAGTTTCTCATCTCTCTCTGTTCAAGCTTCTCATTGGATCACAGCTACTGCAACATCTGCTTATTTCAACACCGGTGCTTCTGCTCACAACTGTGGTTAGAACGCTACATCCCCCTAATGCATTCTATGAATTACTAGGAAAAAAAAAGTCTGGAATATCAAATATATCTTCACCATAGCATTACAAAAGAATTTCAGCCCAAGACTAAGGCATCTCCTCAATCCCCTCCCATCTAGAATTTGGCTCCTTCTTCACTGGCCTCAGAGTCCCATGTTGTTTCCTCTATGTGTCTTCACCCTTTCCTTTTCTTGATTGGTGAATTGGTGTTTGTAGGTTCATTTGTTCTCAAGCTTTATCAATTGAAACAGTTTTTACAGAGTTCTGCAGCATGAAAAGGTAGATCTCACCCAGGCTCCACAATCGAAGAATCACTGTGTCTTTGGCTGCTGACTACGTGGTCCCCACCGGCACTGCACAAGCCACGGTGGCTGCCGGCACCACCCAATGCTTTTCCTTCATGCAGGAGCCCTGGGAAAAGAAACAAAACTGCTGCCGCTGCTTTTGTCCTTCTGTCCACAGCATAGCTGGTTAAAAGCAGCTAAGCAAACAAAGTTCATTGCGAGTCCTGCTAAGACAGCCACAGCGGCACAGTGCCACCCCAGTCATAGACCAGGCCGGCAGCAGCCACTCCCAGCCCCAACCACTTATGGCCTTGGGGCCACCCCAGCACCGGCCATGGGGCCAGTCCTGGCCTGGTCCCAGAGTAAGCAGAGTTCATTTGCAAGCCATGCCAAGATAGCCGCGGGCGCGCGGGGCTGCCCTGGCTGCACAGCTTTCAGTGTAGCAGTCCTGGTGGCATGGCCCGGCAGGGGCAGAAATCTCAGCCGAGTCGAGCACCAGCTTGGCTGTGCCGCAGCAGTGCCTGACCCATCCAGGCCCAGCCCGGCCCAACCTGGTCGCATGGGGCTGAGTTGGCCAGTTACATGTTCAGAGGCCAGAAGCCAAGAGAACTTTGCTGGCCTTTGTTCATCTTTAAATGTGCTTTTCCACAGAGGCGTAGCTAGCTCTTTTGAGTGGTTTAACTGGGTATCAATCTTCTAAACTAGGCAGCTGATTGGCTAACTGGGTGTCAATCTTCCAAACTAGGCAGCTGATTGGTTCTGCCCAGTCCCCACAGGGGACTCCTTCCCCAACCAAAAAACAAACCTACGTTAAACCACGACAACTGGGCAGGTATATGGCTGTGACTGTACCTGATTAAGACATTTCCCCTGGCCCTTTGTCAGGTGCTTCTGAACAGCAGTGCTTACTCAACTACCTGATTACACATCATGATTTCTTTTCCAAAATCAAGACTCCAAATCTGATAGGAAATTGGTATCTTACAGTGATGACAAAATCACAGAGCTCAGAGACAGATAGAAGCATTTCATAAGGTCTTTCACATTATAATTTCTCCAAGTGAAGACGCACCATGGGCAAAGTTATAATGATGTGAATGAAACTAGAATCCTTGTGTACCTATAAGTATAGGTATATATATATATATACACATAGATGGGCCCATTCTTTCACTCCTAACCTGTGCACTGTGCACAGCTCCTTGCAGACAGGACAGCATCTTTGGAAGAGATTCACCCTTGAACACTTTCAAGCCAAAACAATTATTATTTTCTGCAAATTTTATGCAATGTTCTAACCTCACATAAAGGATTTAAACCTAGTGGCCTTGCTTGTGTGACAGATTTCTTTATTCCGTTCAGCCCAATAAAGTCAGTAAAGAAAGAGGAATTGCCCCAGAATCTCTGTCCAGAACAGCCTTGGGTCAGAATTCCAGACACTCATCCAGCAAAGTACTTGATCATGTACTGAAATTCAAATAATTAAGACCCCACTGGTGGGTTTGGTAATCTTCTGTAGTTTACAAAAGCTTTGTGGACTTTCCTAGATTGTATGTTATTTTTTTTTAAAAAAAAAAGCTCTGAAAAATGTGTACTTCCCCCTATCTTCTCCAATTAGAGATTAGGAGAAAACAGAATTATTGCAGTACGTAAGGATGAACATCTTGGCCAAGAGCAAGTTGAAAAATAACACCCACCTCCGTGTTGCTCACTTATGGATATAAAAGGCCTATGATAAACACAGAAATCTGGGATAGGAGGTCTCATGACAGCGTAGCACCTCAAATAGTTTGTACTCAATAATTAACATTTTTCCTTGACACTCTGAATTACTAGATATTCCCAAAGCATATGCAGTAGAGAGCAAAACAGATTTACAATGCTAACCAGAATTTTATTAGTGGCAACATTGGCAGTATGAATGTAGGTAGAAAGCCAGTGGGTAACAAAAGTGGATGAGGTTTTCTGTGCTCCAGTGTTAACCAAGCTTTTGTTTCTGGTACTTGAGTTTGCAAGACCTGGTCCAGCTGCCAGCATTCAGGGCTTTTGCACAGGTATTAGAATATTATGAATAGTGACTGCAATAAACCCAAGAGCTGATTCTGAAGAGACTTTATAACTCTGCCAACACATTCAGTGCCTGCACCAGCTCCTGTGTTTCAGTGTTCTGTAGATTGCACCCACCCCAGAGGCTGCACCTCTCCATGGGCAGGTGTTCCCCAGGCTCCACAGCTGGTCTGACCATGCTCCTGTCATAAGCTCTGTTTCAGAGGTGGCTCTAGGACAGACCGGATGTGTTGGCCAGCCCTCATGGGGCTGCTGGGATCTCCACTACTGAGGATTCCCAAATTCCAAACTTTTTTTTGTGGCCACTAGCAAAACTAGCAGGGAAACTGGAAACAACATAATTTTCAGCCAGAAAGTTCAAGACACATGTACTGTGTGTCCTTTTCAAAACACCTGGTGTCAGTGTTTAAAAAAAAATTCTTTGAAGATTTTGATTCATGGGGAGCTGAAAACACAACATTGAGATCTTATCCATATCTAATCCCACAAAATGCAAATACCCAATGAGTCAGAAATAAAACCTGTTGCATCCTAGAAGTCAGTGAAGGATGCCATGGTCCAGAGGCCCTGTGAGGAAGCACCCCTCAAAAGGTTGTGGAGAGGTCCTCCCACAGTTCCCTGCAGTTCTATGTTAAGTACCCAGTTATGTTATCCCTATTTTCCTCCCCAGTTCTAGAATGTTCCCTGCTCTTGACTTCCTTATTGGCCCCCATTCCTAGCTGCTCCTTCCCTGGATCCCAGTTGGTTGTTACCCCTTAATCTCACCTCCGCTCTGCCCTCGTTCCCTCAACCCATTGGCCCTCAGTTCTGTTGCTCCACCCTTTGCTACCTGGTTTATATACCTCGACCCTCCTTTGTTCTCAGTTCTTTGTCCCTGGTCCCCTTCTGTGTGTGGTCAATAAAGCCCCACAGAAGCACCACACAAAGAGCCCCTCCTGTCATTATTTCGCCGATCCCTTGGAAGTCATCAAGCAGCACAAGCATCTGGTGCACCCTGAGCCATCCCTTCTTGTGGAGGAGACACTCTGGGGAAGGCAGTGGTCCCGGCAGCTCCTGCCATGCTGCCACAAAAACCCATCTGACATCTCTCCAGTTTTAACTTGCCCAGTGTCAGTTACAGAACTGGGATTTGTGCATAGTGACATTATTGGCTCCATATCCTTCAGAAAAAACAGTATTATGACCATGCAGACAGGTCATTAAGTCATACCATTCTCTTTTACTTTCTGTCTGTTACTTATTTACAAAACAAATATTTTTAAAGAATGAGATTTGGTGTCATGTGAAGGTACACTATCATATGCTTGATCACAGCTTCTTAGACACCAACACCAATATTTGTTTTGAAATATTTCTATGCAATGGAGGCATTAGCAGATGTTTATGTTGATTCTCTGCTGTCTAATAATTATCATCCTGCAGACGTCATCTTTATTTGGTCACTTCTGTGATCCATCTGCTCTGTTTAGTCCTCTGCTCTGACAAAATCAGTGGCATTAGGATTACATAGACCTGTATCACTCTGACAAATAGAGCTGAAATTTACTCATGGGTTAAAAATATTACTGTGAGGAAGAGGAAACATAAACAGATACAGATGGTCTAATTGCTTAAGTCTTCTTTCCTCCTGAAGATAAACTTTAAAACTGGTGATATAACAGACTGATGTCAACCAATATGCCATGGGAATGGGTCTAAGTGCTTGAAGCATGATAATGAACTCCTCTAAAATCTTACAAGTGCAGTCAGTGTTCAAGAGCACTTTCCCAAATAGGAGAGTAGTCAGTGAAATATGTTAAGAACATGTGTCCCTTGAAATTCAACTGTACCTTTTAAAAAGAGAGAGTCTAGAATAATGAAGGGAAAATACAGTGAGAAGTACAGAGCAGGAACCATTTGCCAACTGGAAACAACACAAAGGGAGCATCAGCCTTTGCCAGTCTGCCTGGGTCACTGCTTCCTGCAGTGAAATACAGCAGCTATTTATATCTGTCATCATTTAAAAAACATATTAAATTACCAAATAGTCTTGAGGTAATGTATGATTATTTCCCTCTTCTGTTACAATTGGCTTTGAACAGCTGTCATATAGTTATTAAAACATCTTATAAGCAACATATTAGAATTTAACCATGCACAGAAATAACTCTTCAAGTTGAGAAATTATTTTTTCTTTCAGAATTAGCAATTAAATTAGTAACAAAAACTTATCAGCAGTGTAACAGTTCAGGTTAACTCAGGATAGAGTTAATTTTCTTCATAGCAGCTTGTGAAGTGTCATGGTACTTTGTAATTGTGACCAAAACAGTGTTGATAACACACCAATGTTTTGGCTATTACTGAACAGCATGAAGGCCTTTTCTGTTATCCTCACCCACAAGTTTTCTCACTTTTCCTTTCCAATTCTCTCCACCATCCTGGTGGAGGAGAATGAGTGAGTGGCTGTGTGGGGCTGAGCTGTCTGCTGGGGGGGTTAACCCACACAATACAGCTTTTTTTCCATTCATCTTGCTAAACTGAGTCAACACTGACTCATGTTTTCAACTGTCTTAGAAATGTTTGATAATGCTGAGCAAACAAATGAATATGTAATCAAGGAGTGCCATGAAGGAGTCCTTGAAAGAAGCTGGACAGCTTCACCTAATTCCTGCTACATTTTAAGTCAGATCCATGACAGATTCATAAACCATGCCTCATAGACCTTTCAGTAAACGGGAGCTGATGCTTCTATTTTGCTTATATTAAGGAAATATCTCACAATGCTAAAAAATGCATCCAGTTGTTAAAATAAACAAAGAAATGTCTAAGTTGGATGGGTGAAAAGGTTCCTCTGCCAGTATCTGATGGCCCATCAATAAGTGCTGCTCCTTAAGAGCCTGAAGAAAGCAATATACATGCTCTGCTGAAAAAGATCAGACTTGAAAATAACTTTGAACAGACAGAGGTTGATGTCATCCTGGGTTCCCAAATCCTACTGAATCTTATAGATATCAAACAAAAGCAAGGACATGAGTTGTTTTTTCTTTTTCTTTTTTTTTTTAATGTTACTTCCCCTAGTAAGTCTCCATTTGACATGACTTCTAAGTCATGGAAGTGGAAGAGTGGATGGTGAGTCCCACACCTGCTCTGTGCAGTCTGATACCACTTGCAGGATGAGTAACAGAATTGAAAGTAGCTCAGGGAACAAGAGAGTCATGGATTTGGGATGAGAAATTATCACAGGAACCTGAACAGAAAGGTTTGGGCTTTTGTCTCTCATCACTGGGACACTTGCATGCTAGGTCTTCCAAGAGACAGTCCCAGGGACATTTCAGGAACAACAGGGAACATGGCTCCCTCTGGGTATTTTTGGTGTTGGGTTTGGTTTGTTTGTTTGTTCTTTTTTTGAGCTGTAATTCCTTCTTCCTTGGCCTCATTTCAGTAAGAATGGAGGCTTTCAACCAGAATATCACCCTGTAGGAAGGACACACTCTGTGATGTAGAAACTGCCACTGCAGACACCCTTAACCCAAGGAACACCTGAGATAGTGGCCTCCCACCAAATGAACACATATTCAAACAAATGGAGAACAAAATAATCATCTACACATAAAGTTCAGCCTTTGAGCTCTGGTGCAGCTCTAAATAGACATGGAAGCTAAATACAGACTTTTCCATACATCTCTCTCTTTCTGACACTTCCTATTCCCTGAGATCTACTCCATCTGCTATGAAACCCTGTGGACAATAACCTCCACCCCCAGGCTGGAGATGAGATTCAGCTAAATCAGCACTGTGACCTCCCCAGTGGAACAGGGCACGCAGCATGGGGAGGGCAGTGCTAAAAGGCACAAATGCCTTTTTGTTTGGGGATCCAGTACACAGGGAAAAAACAGAGGCTCTGTAGGGAAATGCAGCAGAAGCTAGCCTGGAATGTGGTCAGCTCTGCTAGACTTCCTTCCAGATCCTTTTCAGTCCTCCAGGTACTCACCCTTCCTCCACTTACAGGATCTGTTTCTTTCAAAGCAATTTATCAGTTGGGTTTTCTTTGTTCCATCCAATCACAAATACTTCCTAAACAGAATAAAAAACTGTCAGATTGCACTTAGCTGGAAAAAAAAGAAGATTTGCTGGATTGTCCCCAGACTCACAGCAGAGTGATAGCATAAACTCCTCAGTGACTCCATATACTTCCTGTCAGCAGGCTGGGGAAGGACTCAGGAGTAGCCCCTGTTACAGCAGCTACAGTAGTTTCAAGCTTATCTTTGGGCAGAAGCCTTCTTTACAATTTTTGCCTTCTCCTTTTATTTGTACTTGCCAAAACTCCTGTGATACTGTTACCAGGGCTTTGCAGCTCTCCCCAGGGGCAGAATCTAACACAGCCATAGTCGTTCTGTGCTGCTTGAACAGCCAATTGTTCACACTGGAGGTTTTTTAACCCTCACCAATAAGAGCCAAAAGCATTTTAAAAAGGAAAAAATACTTGAAAGCTTGTCATTTTCTGTAAAACACTTTACATAGAAAAATAGATTTTGTTAATACCAGTTTTCCCAAGTGTCTCAATTACCTGAAAACACTGCTTAGTTTAAATGCTACAAGCAAATATAAGAGAGAAATACATAGTGCTAGCTGTCAAATCTAAAATTGAGAAATCTTATTATAACTTACATATAGCTCACCCAGTCCCTAATGCTTCAGTCTGGGGAAGGAACATCTGGACACCAGGAACACATGAAATGCTGCACTTTTTCATGACTTGTACCTGTTCCCCACTTGTTCACAGCCCTGAAAACAGCCACAGCAGGGGAATTCAGGCAAGGAATGCTGGGCATGTACATAAGAGTGCATGTAAGCAAACTGAGGCTGGTGTTTTACATGATCCTGTAGGGAGACCTCCACCTCCCTCTGAGCACGGGTGGCTCTCATCACATCCCATCACCACAAACACTACCCACTGATTTGCACCCAGTTCCCCTGGCAGTACCTTTTGCAAAGGTTTAAGTCAAGGATTGGACCCTCTTCCCTGTCAAGTCTTAACAAAGCCATTACTGACCTCTGTGATGACTGCACACACTGCTACAATGAACTGCTGCCTCCTTCAAGAGTTCTTTAACAGATATTCAGGTATACGCAAGTATAACAACAGAATGGACAAAGGTTGTCAAAGGACAACATGTTAAGCCCTTGTATCAATTTACTTTGGTTTTACTTTACCTAGAATGTCCAAGATACTGGGTCAGTAACCAGAGGTGAGACCTTCCACCAGCATGGGAAAGCCACTGGCACTAACTTCCACCGGCATTCCAGCCACCGGCAGAGAACACAATTCCATAACAAAAGTCAGTCCAATACTGTAGATGAAATGAAAGTAGAAAATGGGTCCTGCATAATATGAACATGGGACTTTCTATGTAGGCAAAAAGAATAACTTTCTTACAGCAGCCAAATATTGCTTACTTTTTTACTTGTATAATTCCATTTAATTAGCAAAGAGAGTAGGACTTGTGCCTTGGTATTATAAAACAGACCTTGTATTTTATTAATATATGCTTGAAAAACCAGCCACAAATCATCTGCAAGTAATTAGGCATTCTTGTGGATCTCTTGTCACAAAGCTAGCACACCTTAGAGAAGGATGAAGCTAATGATCAGCATAGTATGCATTTTTGAGAAACAAAACCCACTGCTTTTTTTTTTAACCAAGAAGATATTTTCATTATTCATTTTAAATGTTACAGATTGAATTGGTTTTCATTTCTGGATATATTCAATCTCACCCACAGTCTAAGCAGGGTGATTTTATCAGACTGATAAAAACAGTGGAGCTCTGGAGCCTCCTATGGGGAGGATTCCACAGCCTTTGAAGATGCAAAGTCTGTCACTTTGACACAGGTTGTTAATCTAAGCCTTCAGGCTATAGGATGAAACACCCTGGCAAACTAATTTTCTGAGGTTCTGTGATGATCTTGTTTTAATCACACTCTTGCCCAGCCACTGCAGTTCTGAGGAATGGCACGAGGCCAGTCTGCTTCCCAGATCTGATGATCAAGTACCCAGTCACAGTCCAAGGGGTGGGGTGTCAACTGCCAATATGCAGTTGATACCTGAATTTACTGTTTGGAATTCATAGCAATTCCACATTTTCATTTGTTCAGCAAAGTTAATTTAATCATAATGTGCTTCATTATTAGCTTTTATTACAGCAGGTTATTAAAGGAGGTATGATAGCATGGGATAGAAAAGCTCACATTTTAGGCAAGTACATTTTTTCCAACATGCTGAAATTTGCTTTCTCTCTCCTGGTTTTGATAAATATACATCACATCTTGTCTCTGCATGGCATTTGGCTCTTGCACAGAGCTTGCTGCATTACTTACATACTCAATACAGAACATGCAGTACAAGCAGTGTTCTGTTTATGCTGTTATAAAATATAAAGTAAAAACACCTATATATGTCATATGTAAAAGTAAAACTATCAATCATAAGCAAATCTCCTGTTGAATATTTATAAAGACCAATTTGGGTTTAGAAAGTGTTTTACATTAATAATAACAGGGTCAATAACTTTCCTACATATATATTCAGTATAAGCAAAATGCTTACAGAGGACCAGCAAAACTTTGTGTGGGCTGCTCAGATCCTGTGTAAAACCTAGTTTCAGGAATTAAGAGTTAGGAGGAGTGAGTGTCATAGTGAGCCTCTGCTAAGGGTGAGAGTAGCTGTAGATTTGTCTGTGCACCACAGAGCATTTGCTGCAGCCTGGACAGGCACATTTGAGCATCCTCTCCTTCCCCTCAGTGCCCATCCATGACAATGAAGTCATGGAAACAATGGCTTCCATGCCAGCTAGATGAGGCAGATCAGCACAGGTTACTTATTCTGGCAGCTCTGCCAGATGCTGGAAGCTGTGATGCTGGGTCTTGGCTGCTTGGTTCTCACCAGGCTGGCTGCACTGGCACATACGCGGAGCTGTAATTATGCCTTTGCTTGTGTCTCTTCTGGCAATGTGCTATGTCTTTGTCCTGGACATGGGATATTCTACAGCTCTAGCCAGCCACAGGCATGGGAACCAGCTCATTTTCAGTGCCATGATGAGAAAGCAAGAAGCACGGCACTGGCCCACATCCCCCTCATTTTGAATCAGATCACCTACTAATGGCAGGAGCTTCTGTTACATGATCCAACACAGAATGAATAATGCTACAAAATTTCTGTAATCTAGGTACCATCTCACATCTGTATCCTCAGAGAACACAGAGAGTGTATAAATAATACAGCAACTCTGAGTTCTCACTAACTCTTATACTAGAAAGGGACAAAACTTCTGCTTGTTCAGCTTGGATTTAAGGAAGAATACAGAACACTGGCATTTCAGTTGTATGGAACCAAAGATTCTTACACAGTTCAAAGCCCAGTGAGACTCAGATATCTCTTACATTCTTCTACCCAGCATAGGGGAGAAATGAAGAACCAGGGTAAGTAATGGTACATCATTTCATAGTGACCATCATTTTTCTTCATGCTTTTCAAAGTCTACACTGATTAGTAATTACATCCAGCTTCATGCAACTTTATGGTGGAGGAAAGAAAAATGGTGCTCATCATCCTCTTTTTCATCCTTCATGCCAAGTGCTAAGGTCATGTAGAAAATTAGAACAGGTTAATTCACCCCCATTCTCTTTTTTACAACAAAATGGTTGTGAATTGTACATCATTTTATGAATTAGATTACAGAATAGGATTGCCCAAAATAACAAGGACTGAATTTGATATCTAAATAAGCCTTTTACACTCTTTGCTTACTTCTACGATTTAGCCTGGTCTAAATTCCATGAGATCTCTCCACATAGTTTACGTGAGAAGCTGTATATACTGAATGAAAGGTTCATTAAACATGGGAACTTCCTGGCCTTTTCTTCGCCTTCACCCTTTCCCTTTGATAGCTGAATGTACTGCTTTACTTACGGAAACCAAAGTGCCCTGGCAGAAGAGAGGCATAATACAGGCACGTGCCCTGAATACAGAGAGTTGTGAGTGCAGCTCTGGCAGCGCATCTCACACTCACTCCTGAGCACCTCTGCCAGGGGCACGTATGCAGGGCTCACCAGGGCAGCCTCAGCATGCACAGCAAACACGCTGTGCCATGGTGCAACTGGGCAAAATTATCTGCTGAGGGGAAATCTCAGAGCAGCAAGCTTCTGCTCTGCTTAATTGGAATGTGAGGACATGGGTCTTGTAAAAGAAAATGCTAATAGCCTGTATCACTCTGCTCTTTCCCTCTTCAGTCTCTTTTCCCATCTCGTAAACCCACTGACAGCAGTTTATACCTGGCCAGTGAACCCAGCAGTCTCACGTGCTGTTTGAGATTCATTTCTAGGCTGAGGTGAGCAGTGTGAATAAAGCTCTGTATGTAGATTGAGGGGAACAGGAAGGTTGATTTCAAACTTGAAGCTAGGGAATATAGATAAAATGACAATGTAAAATGTTGTGTTCTTTCTGGTTTAGAGTGGAGTTCTCACACATCCATGGAAGCATTATGCTTTAGCAATTTCAAATTAAGAAATTCTGCATCATACACTGGGAATTTATGACTACTCACGCACATATACCCACACAGAGAGTATTTTGACCAATAATAAAATCTTATTTCTAAAAGAGCTACTGCAAGTCACAAAGTTAAATGGGATACTCAGACTAGCATCAACTTTCTGTTTCTTCACTCTCCCAGCACCTCTTTTACGCTGTGTTTAAAAATATTATATTTTCATGCAAGTTTTACACTAGTCATAACACAGCCAAGAAAATGCAACTAAAAAAAAACCTTAAATCCTCATCATTTACTATGATATCATAATAGTGCTTTTCTTACACAGAATTCTTATTCTCTTGTGTTTTAGGATGGTTTCTTGATGCTGTTTAAAGTACCTTTGCAAATTTAATGGATTCACTGTGAATTATTAAGCTTGCACTATATAACTACTTTTTATAAAGGTTTCTTATTGTCCTCTAAAAATTTTAAAGTACGATGACAAATATAAGGCTAAACTTAGTATCTCAATGTCATCTCTTCATAAAACAGTGCTTTAGTTTAACAGCACGAACACCATCCAAGAGGAGTCTGTTCTGCCAGTCTACCTTCAGGAGCTGAGGTGCTCTAATTGTTCTGGCATGTCAGAACATTTTGCATTAATGCTGAAAAATTTTGTTTCCCATGAATGATGTTATGTTGCAGTTTTTTGGCACATCTTCTGACTTTCAGTAGGGTAAGCTTCTATCACTAATACTAAAGAGTATAAGTTGTGTTTTTCCAAGCTTGTGTTCTGCCATATCTACAAGGAGGGGTGCAACATGATAAAATTTGCATTTCTCTTCAGGTCAGGGGCTGCTGCACAGGAGAAAGGATTCAGTCCCAGGTAGGAGGAGACTTGAAGATGCTGCTTGGATCCTGCAGGCATTGTCACCAGCAGAGTCAGCACAACTCCCAGCTGGTTTCATCCTGCTGAGCACTCTTGCATTGGTTGATCCTTACATTTCCAACAGACAGGAGCTTCCCATTCTCTTCTTTCTTTGCCTGCATGAATCTACCACCACAAGGAATCGAGGCGCACAAGACCTTCTGTGCAAATTATTTAGTAATGCTGCTAGAAACACCATAAAAAGAAAATTAGAGAAATTTATATTGTTGGTTTCCTTTAAAAGGCTCATAAAATGTAGCTTTTTAATGAACTTACAGAAAGACATAACATGCCTTTTCACCCATTCTCAATTACTGTCAATATCTTTCTTATTTAATCCATGTTTGTGAACTCTCTCAGTGTAGATCACGGGTTACCATGTTAAGCAGTAATATGCCTATGTCCACTGAGAATGCTGTAGCCACATCTAGTTAGAGAACTTTTCTGCCTCTTTTTTTAAACCTCTGGGCCATTTTCTTTCATTGCAAGTACTGGACAAAAAGATTTTTTATATGGAAATCAAAAAAATTGTTTTGGTTAGTCAAAAGGAATGAATTTAATTTGGAGTCAGTTCACTGTTCTGAAAATTACTGCTAATTTTTCAGTTAAGTCACCAAAGCAAAATGAGGTTTTCACATAGTTCTAATAAATACCTCACTGCCGTGCTAGAAGGCTTAATTAAATAGGATTTCTGAAGCAACCCGAGAACTCCAGAAATGCTAAGATTAATTTATGCCATTTCTCCTTTTCCAACATTCCCCTTCATTGATAGGACTGTCTGTCTCATAACTTCCCTGGCACTTAACTGTGCACCAGAGAACGGTAAGAACTGGCCTACTTGGGCTTCTCATGGTCCAGCTCTGGTTATAAAGGCTGATGGAATGCAACACAAAGGTGTGACACAAAACTGATAAAATATTCCTATTAAAGAACAGATTAAGCGTAACAAATTCAGGATCCATTTTTACAATGGATCATCTCAAACGCTTGAGCGCCAAATTCTTGGACATGAGAAGTTTGTCTACTCAGGTTCAGTTTTGAACTAAAAAACCTGCCAAACTTGTCATTTTCAATAAAGTTCAAAATCCCCACACACTGGCAAGTGTTGCTGACATCCAAGGGACTGTCATTGGCACTGGTGTGTAGCACAGTTCTCTTGTTGTGTGGTCAAGGGCCATGCTTTTTACTCATGGTAAAACACAACAAAATAAAAGGTCTGTAAAAAATCCGGGAGTGTTTTGAAGATCAGAGAAGAGTGTCAGTATCCAGCTTCAAGCTTTGTGTGTTTGGATATACGGGAGACAGCCACAGACAACTTCAGTGGTACAAAATGATGGGCTGACTGGTCAGGCTCAAGATTAGAGTAAGTGGCTGGCAGCCAGGCACCAGTGGGGCTCCTCAGGAGGGCTGGTGCTTTTACAAATGATCTGCATGAAGGAATTGAATGTACATTGGGTACGTTTGATGGCAATATCAAACAAGGAGAAGCTGTGGACTCCTTTGAGAGTAGAGAGGCCATACAGAGAGATCTGGAGAGACCAGAGGGCTGTGCAGTCACCACCTGTATGAAATTTAATGAGAGCAAGCGCAGGATTCTGTACCTGAGACCAGGTAATCTTGGTTATATGTAGTCCCAGCTGGAGCTCTGCTGGAATAGGCCTAGTCTCCAGCACAGCTAGGGAAGTTGAAATTCCTTCAACTTCAGACCTGCTGCCAACCTGCAGGCTGGCTCTGTGGTATAACTTCAGACGTGCCTCATCATCAGCGAC
This sequence comes from Rhabdornis inornatus, assembly GCA_013397075.1. Lineage (NCBI taxonomy): Eukaryota > Metazoa > Chordata > Aves > Passeriformes > Rhabdornithidae > Rhabdornis > Rhabdornis inornatus. The sequence continues at coordinate 82,556 of VWZS01007218.1, forward strand.
TTGTTTGATGATCTGGACTCTGGGCCCACCCTGGCCACACTCTCTCAGATATTCTGGGATGCGTGCTGCCCTGCCAGCTCTGTTATCCTCCAGCTCCCCATCCTGCATGGAACAGACAGCATTTGCTATCCTCTGACACCTTCCTAGAAGGTGTTTGTACCCTTATATGTACAAATATATACAACCTTTGGTTCTGTTTCATGTCAGTAAAAGACTGAAGTTTAGCTTTTCTTCCCATGATAATTCGTGGTTAAGTTTATTACCTCTGTTTAGAAGGGATGGAAATTGCACCTTCTGCACCAGTTTAGGTACAAAATCCCAGCTTCTTTCAGCCTGGAGTGCAGGCTGGGGTGGCAGCTGAAGCACTAGTTTGGGGACAGAAAGGATATCCAACATCATCAGCTTCTTATCTCATTCTTTAGGGTGGTGAACTAACTGTAAGAAAAGAAAACATATGAATCAGTGACTGGCAAATCTGCCCTTTGCTGTCCTGCAGAGAGTTGGCTGCAGCCATCCAGGCCTGTGACAGCTCTCATCTGGATTATTCTTTATTTGTGCCAGCGTAAGAAGCTCAGTCGTAGCAGCTTTGATGGGGATAAGAGATGGCAGACAGTTACGAGGTAGGACAAGCCAAGAGGAGCCTATTATGTCCACACTGAAGTTTGCTCTGATTAGTCACAGCCAGCTCTACAACAGGGCTTTGATGCTGCTTGTAACAGGGCACATGTGGGGGCATGTACCAATCATCTCCTTAGAACAAATCCCAGGAACAGATGAGAGCACGCTGCACCCTGAGAGCTGTCCCGAGTCTCACCAACATGCAGCCTTCCCAAGAACTGAGAGCTGCTCTCCCAGGGAAGGACAGACCAATATATAGGGCTGCACTGATTTGGAAAACAGTATGTTTGGAGGTTTTTAGCAAGTTACTAGAAAACAAATTTTCTTGTGCCTTCAGCAGTCAAAAAACCCACAAAAAAATTTATTGCCAAAGATAAGGGAAAAATTGCTGTCTTTTTTGCCAGACTCTACTCCACACATTGGGTTTTTTTCTGATAAAACTTTCCACCCTATTAAAAGCTATTTTCTCTCCAAAGTTTTGATGATAAAATGTTCATGCACTTTGTTCAATGGTAAATTTCACAGTATCACCTACCATCTGCTTCACTGCAAAAGATTTTTCCCTATGAAGACTAAATATATAAACACAAAAATGCAGATTTCATGTCAGCAAGTTCTTCTCCAGAGATTAGAAGCTAATGGCATGAGCAGGGGCTGTTAGCTTGATTATATTTTAATATTGAACCATCCCTTAATTGCTGGTTAAATAAAGACAGACAAGACACAGATAAACTCCAGGGATTTTTATTTATATAATGTATATAATTGAGATAACGCATAATCTGAAGGAGCCGTAAGAATACAAATCTATGTAAATAAAGAAATCAGATCTATGCAAATAACTGACCTGGGGCATGAAGAAGAAGGTTCAGGTTAAATTAAATGAACTGTTTGACTTGACAGACCTTTATCTGGAAAGTTTTAACACCTCCTTAAACCTTCATGTATTAATCAACTTTTTTAAACAAAATACAAATCCCAAAACTTTATTGATCTGACAATATTTTCATCCAAAACTCTTTCAAGTTGATCTGAATTTTAATTTTTCTTTCCTTCCTCCTTACAGCCCATATATGTGCTCTGGTATCTTACTTATTTAATGGGAAACAACTTGCTGCTGGAATGAGAGGTATAGTATCATGAGCTCAGTGCCCCTCACTCATGAAAACACTGAGGACTGTAATGTGCACATGAACTGAGTCAGTACACAAGGGTAGGACAGGGAAAATGTGATTTAGTCCCAGAAAGAAGCTTGGCTGACACAGACACAACATCTGTAGGAAGGCAAGCGTTCTCTAACCTGACCCTCAGTTGCAGAAGCTGACCAAGTGCAGCTGATGTATGCTGATGTATGCTGAGCAAAAGAGTTTCAAAACCATTCTTTTGAGATTGCTTGGGGTTGTAAAGTCTAGGATGTATTTGCTGTACTAAAGCTCAACAATGCACAAGCTGCATTGGCAGGAGAGAATGAAATGAAGCCTGATCTTTTTACCTACGAAACTACTCAGAAATCATGAATGCTTGATAGAATGTGGGGCACTTATAATATAAGTGCTGTATCAAATTCTGTTTCTTTGGCCAAAAATAACTTCTTGGTCTGAGACACTTGCCATATGAATAGCTGCTACTTACAGAATCTCTCCTGCTTTTCTACTTTGTCCTTTTGCTGAAGTGGTGACCTTCAACAGAGCTAAACAAGTCAAATCTTTTGATCTGAGAGTATTCCAACTTTGATACATCTACACATCCCAGGAATATGAACCTGTGGTCATGGGGAAAGTTAACACATATGTTAATTCATCTTTTAGGAAGCCCTGAGGAATGGTTATTGTGTGAAAGTGTTTCTGCCATTTCTGATTTAACAGTTGATTACCTGTGTTTGGAAACTTTCAAAGGTTTACTGCCATAAAAGCCTACACCAACTTGTTGGTTTTAAATTGCTTAAAAGCAAAATTCACGGTTTAAGAACTCCTTCAGAAAATTATTTGGCCTCAGTTGGTCAAGTAATACATAGCAGTAGTGATAAATAACACAGCCCATCCCCAGCACTGCACCTCTGTGGTTCTGCTGTCTGACTTTGCACTGTGTTAACTGTTCTTTCTCCAAGGCCGTGGAGCACTGCCTTGCCCTTAGAGGAAACTCAGCTAACCTTGTCCCTTTTTGTAGGAGTGCTACATTCTTTTGGACACCTTGGAGAATCACACTAACAAAATTCAGTCTGAAGTCTCTTCTGGGTGCTCCATGAACAAGCTGGTCACACAGGAAGGCAGAAGCCAGAAACATCTTTCCTCTGCCTGCCCCATGACATTGAAGGGCTTAGGGGGTAGAGGTCTACATCTATCACTGCTGAAGGAATGGCAGGAGATTTATTGAATGCAGTATTTATCTTAGTACGATTGACAGTCTGTTCCTAACAAGCACGTAGAAAAGAATAAAACACTGAACAACTCATCCTGTCTGCCTCAACCCCCCAAACCAAATTTCCACAGGCAAAGGAGAGGCTGCTTAGTAGCGTATAGAACAGTTGGGAGAAGTTGTGGGTTTTCTGTTAACAAAACCCGCCTCTGAAGAGAAGCTGGATCACTAAATATAAAGTGCAAAATATTTCTAATTCTCTTCAGGTACTCCACAAAAAAAGTGATAGTATTTTTCAATGAAAGAGACAGTGGATTAAGAAAAAGCAGATAAGGAATGAAAGAAGTAAAAAAGTAAATAACAGGATTCCCATGTTGAGCTTTTGCAGAAAAAGATAAGCATCTGAGGGCTTTCAGTGATATGTATTTTCTATCAGCTGTTTTAAAAACACTAAACACAGAGTCTTTTATGGTTATAGCAATGTTTGGAAGAAGCACAAGGCATTGTTTTATGGATAACTGGATTTGAGAGGCTCATGAACATTGCTGTTTGAGACATAAAGAAACACGGATACATTTTCCTCAGACTTTATCAGCTCTATTACAGAAGTGATGAACTTGCAATGGAGCAAAGGGAGATTTTTCATTTCTAGGAAAAAGCATCTTTAATTTATAGCAGTGTTTCTCAAAAAGGTTGTAGATTTTTCTCAGGTTAAAATCCACATCCCCTTCCATGGGAATTCTTCAGTGCTTCTGTGGTTTGGTGTGTGACTGTTTATACTTATGTTCACTCTTCTGCTTTTTTGAGATATGTAAACCTAATAATATTCATTTGCATGCACTCTGCTTTCAGGGTATCTTTTTCCTACTTCCACAACTACCTATTGGAATCCTATGCAACAATGGTTTTCACTTCGGTGAGAGGATCACTGAGGGTCTAAATGAAAAACCAGATATTTGGATTCCACCATTCTTCATTCCTGTTCTAATAATTTTGTATCCTTAGCTTTTTAACTGCTTCACTGTGTTATTCTGCACCAGTTGAACTTCCTGTAGAACTAATTTCAAGGTACATGAAGGCTGATCCCTGAACTGAGCTGCTGTTGCACCACTGAATCATGCATTGTTTTAATTTACACAAGCTGAACTAGCTCTCTTAGGGATTGGGGGAGGGAATAGGAAACAAACAATGCATTTCATCCTTCAAAGGAGCCTGAATCTATAGTCATTCATATTCTTCATTAACGGAGCCTGCTCCATTAATGAGGGGCAATTCCATACAGTGATTTTCTTGAATGTGCCCATCACTAGCTCTTTCAGATAACACAAAAGGAAGGATCACAGGTGATGCTCATTAGCTCGCCTCAAATTAAAACGCCTGTAGGGCAAGCACTTGTGGAGGTATTGTCGTCTGCAGCTTCCAGGTAGTGTCAAGTTCTGGCAGGACAAAGTGTTGTAGCAGACTGAGAAACTGAATTTCAGGGTAGGAAAATTGATTCCTAAAAGCCTCAAGTTTGTCTTACAGGAATAAATACTTTTGTTCCTTTTTTCTAGCTTTTTACCATTCCAGTGGCATTTCTCTTAATAATGTCTTTTTAATAAATTTGCTGTGAGATAGTAAAAGTAGCACACATTGTCGGGGGGGGCAGAGAGAGAAAAAGGTAGGTCTTGTAGGACATTTAATTCCTAGAGAAACTGAAGAATCTATGAAAGCATGGAAATAATTTTCTCCCATTAAAGTGCATCACAAAGACTTACAACAAGCACTCAAAATCCAGTAAATTTAAAGTCTGAGAAGGAGAAATGAGTTTTAGAGGATACAGGTAATACCTCCCTAAACAAAATCTGCTTTTCAGCCTACATGTTAAAACTTTGTTTGACTACTCAATTTGCCCCTGAGCTGCTGGGAGAAGAGCGAACCTAATTTTTATTGTGCTGGCTACCAGGGCTTCTGTTCACAGACCAGACCTGCACACAGCAGAAGTACTGGGAGGGCTCTGAGCGGGGTTGTATCTGCTTTGGTACCACTTATCAGCTCCCAGGTAAAGCACTACAGACTCTACCTGCTAGTTCATGCCTGCTTGATTTCCATCCTGCAATGGGTGTTATTTTTCGCTGTACTCTTCCTCATGCACACAGTCATTGGACTCACACTCTGCTGAGACAGATGACTCCTTATTTTTAGTCTGAATGTCTGTTTCCATAAAAAATGAAAGGAACATGTACTCACATGTGTAAAATTTCTCAGTAAATTTGGATAGTTATGAAAGTAACAACTTTTCAGAATGTGTAGATAGCTGCACATCAAATACTAGGAACAGTGGAAGCATGGAGCTAACACAGTCTATGGCCCAGCCTGGTGTGCAGTGAGGAGCCCACAACCCAGCACAGACAAAAGGCACCTAAAGGTTGGGCACAGGTTGCGTTAAATAAACAGGTTGGGTTAAATTCTGTATGTTGCCTCAGAATTGCTCCTTGACACAACTCTCCAACTACAGATGGTCTTTAGCTGAGCTATTCTAGGAATTTAGATCCAAAGCTCAGTGGTATCAGGTAGATTCAGATTCATTTAGTTATACACAAGAAACATACTGATATTGAGGAACCTGATCTCAGGTTTGCCCAGTTTTGATTTGCTCTGAGCAGCGTGGTTTGACCTAACAGCTGACCCCAGTTTCAGCAAGAGACTGGATTAGGTGAGTTCCTGAGATCCCTTCCTGCCTGAAATACCTTGTGGTCCTTTGCTACTGGGGTTTGAGAGATCAAAATTATTTATGAATTCCAAATAATTTCAGTAAATAATTCTGCCTGGAAAACAGACAAGGGCATTTTTAAGAGTTTATGTTAATAGTAGATTTTCAAAATCATATACTTGAAAAACTTAAATTGTTTCACTCCTATATTTTCTAAATGACAGCTCTTATTGCAAAACATATTCTTTCTATTTTTTCTCAGTGAAGTTGAGGAGTTTCTTCAGGACATTGCTTCATTGCTTTGAGTAAGGTCTTTCCATTTCACAGCAGCAACCTGAAACCAGCAGCTTTTCTCTCTCAGGCTTCTGAGAACATAAAGGAAGCCCTTGTGACATGACAGAAACAGCAAGATATTTTCTGTTTAAAATCTTAGGAAGTGCTTTGAATGAAACATAGATTTTTCTTCCTAAGTTCAAAAAGCAATTCGTAACTACATATCAACCCTGGAATATTTTTTTTCTGCCAGTCTGAGGTTAGCAGCAAACAACAAAAAAATTAGTAACAGTTCTACGAAGCGTTATACAACCTTATTGTCCTCTAAATAAAAAAAAAACTGCTTTCTGTTTTGCTATTCCAAAGCATCTAAATTAATTTTCTGAGACTTCCAATTAACTCACCCTGGCATTGAAAGTTCAGCCTCATATGATAAGATTTTAAGAAAGCTAGAAGGAGTCAAGTGAAAGAATAGACAATGAGTTTATTCCAGATTTCTTGAAGACATAAAAATATAGTTCTCAAATCAATAGAGCACTCTAGCTCCGAGCATGAGCACACTCTTGACTGGCACATATATTAAAAACAGATAAATATTGTCATTGAAGTATCTGCTTGTGTTTTTAAAGTCCATAGCAGACTTGCATCTTTTCCTTATAATGGAGGAAAATATAAAAGTTACACAGATTCTTTTTGGGGCCTTTAAGAAGCAAAAGTGTCCTAGGAATTGTTAATGTGACTTACTCCTTATGAATTCTCACTTGAACAGAAGAAAACTGTACATTACTTGGAAAAAGATAGGAAAATACTTCAAGTAATGTCCTACAAAGATATCATCAAAGCTGGCTTTGGGTTTCTATCTTGTAGAGCTGGATGCTAATCACATAAGCAGATGTAAATACTTAGTAAATTCTCTGAAATCTGTTAAAACTATTTATCTTGGTTGGATTTAGAAAAGTCCATTTATTGAATTATACATTTCTCCTTTTTTCACCTGGGGAAGTTTCTCACCTACATGTAGAAAGTTGCTACTTTATTCAGAAAAAAAAAATTATTTTATATTTGAAGATTTCTTTGGCAGAAGAGAAACTCGGTTGTAGAGTTCCTCTTAGCATCTTGTGGGAAATAAAAGAACAGAATATGCTGAAGCATGGTGGGGGGGAAGGAAAGGAAATGTCTTCAGATATGTGTCACTATATTATTCTGATCTATAGAGGCCTTTCAGAGTGTAATGCAATGCAATTTATTTTAGGTGGCACAGCACCCCCACAAGGCACAATTTTGAACTGAAAGATGTCAAAACTGGGAGAGGAAGCATAAAGAGCCTAGCAGGGAACTGCTGCTTGCTTCTGGCACGTGCTTATATAAAAATCCATTGGCTGCAAATAGTACTGGCTTTGGAAGCAAGGTAGAGAGAAGTGTGCAATAAAAGGTGAAACAGTGCAGTGATTTTTGGTGCTCTTTTCACACATCTCTGTGTGTAGTCATGTTGGGAGAAGATTGCAATTTATGTCAACAACTGTTGTAACGAATGTAAGGGTTAATGCTACTAAACAGAGTCTTTCTGAATTCTAGAGGTGCCTGAATACCAAAGCCTGCTTATATTAGGAGGGGAATTAGAAAGAGGTTCTTTTCAATAATCTCCTAGCCCTTCAGTGAATAATCAGAAGGAGCAATGCACACCATTTAAAATTAATAGCTTTAGCTCTCTTTCCTTGGAGGAAACTGAAACCCAGCAGGAAATTCAGGATGATATGCAATTCGTATGCATAAAACCATGCACATAAAGGCTGGATAAACATCTTTAGCTTGGATCACCCTGAAGTCCACAATGGTCCTCCTGCTTTGGAAAAAAGAACTGCACATTTGTTACAGATGGCATGGCAGTCAATCTCTAGGACCTATTTAAGTTTATACTTCTGAACACGTTGCTACTTTTTCTAGGACAAGCTAAACAATTCATGCAACAGAAGTTATTTTGGATTTGCAGATAAGCCATTTAATGCCTGAAACACCTCTGCATAATAGGTCAACAAGAACTCTTTAGTCAGCTTTTTCCATTTTCTGTGTACAGAGGAAATTTCAAAACATGTCACTCAGCCCAAGAAACAAGCTGATGCTCAGACTAGTTATTTTTAAATTCGGGTCTTCACAAACAAAATATCTAACAGACTTCTTAATTTCCTATGCGACTCATAGGCTTTAAATCTACTGCACCATTTAGCAACAAGACCAGTTTTGCTGTCAGTCTTGTTACCTGCTATGTTGCACCACTACCTGCAGCCTGCAGTACTTGATGTCAGCCCGTGTGTTTAAACCAGAAGCAGCTTCAATTATAGTTTAAGCAAACTCAGGGGGTTTTGATCTAGTGGATTAGAATGCTTACACTGCATCTATTTTCCCACCTACCACACATGAGCTGAGGAGTTCTTAGTTTTTATATGGCTCTGATTTGATTCCACAGAAACAGGAAGTCCTGCATTTTTAATACAGGGGAGATGTAGGGCTTAGAGCTACATGGCAAAACAGTCACAGTAGTAACAGGAGTAGTAGGTGAGTTCTAGCCCTCACTTTCCTGTACTTTAGGTTACCCATAAGAAATTCTCTATTATGGTCAAATAGGTCTTGGACTGCTCAAATTAATATGCCTGTACTGTAATCATTGTGACACTGCCAATAACTACCTGAAATTGGAGCCTAAGGTGTTGAGAGCACCTTAAAATTTTGACTCCACATGCCCCAAACTTGTCCTCATTATTCATTACAAACTTCAAAACAGAGACACCTACCAGCATCTCTCTATACCTATGTCCTTCTGTTCAGAAAGCACCAAATATTGCTTTTAGTGAACACTATGTGGAAAGCATTAAGATGGCTTGCAGTTTTCTTTCTTTTCCATTTGTCTTTTCTGATTAAATATCCTGCTTCTACTCAACCATTTCCACAAGTACCATATTCAGCCTCAAAGTCTCTGAATGCCTTGCTGTTTGAAAGACTTTAAGTTCTAGACCTGTGGAAAGTGATAAAAAGGTTTTCTATTACCTGCCTCCTTTAGCAGCTCCTTTTTCCCCCCTCACTTTCTATTTAATGTAACTTTAAAGACTTACAACTTCTTTCCAAGTTATGGCAAAAATTTAATAGATGCAGAAATCATGTTGCTTACATGGCATATGCCCTATACCCTTTCTCTAAAATCATTTTGTCTACTCTTACTGTCAATGGTTTGTAGTGAGGACAAACACACTCTAACTTTACTATGCCAGCCAAGTGAGCTCCCACTGTAGGCTCTCTCTGATCTAATAAGGCAGCACATACAGGAAGAGAAAACTGCAGGGAATGTCTGAGAACTTGGTTGCCAGAAAGCACAAAACAAAAAATAGAGGCAATGTATTTTGCAGATAAGTTTGAAAGAAGTCTGAAAAAGAAAACAGAAAATCTAATAAGAAGGAACTATGGAATGATAAACCAAAGAAAGCAGCAGAAATCAAGAACCTGACAAAGAGATCTGGGAAGTCAGTATGTTAAACCTAAATTATTTGCTGAATACTTCATATTCTTACAGTATTCTAGATACAGTCCAGTCCTGATCATTTCTATTTCTTTGATTCTTTCAATTATTTTATTTCTTTGGCTTTTACATTCTTTCTACCAAACAAGGCTTGTTTTATCCCGAGCTCATCTTTCTCTTTTGTAAGTCACAGCCTCAACCATGCTTGGTATCTGCTGCAATTAATTATTTTGGTGCTACAAGCACAGCAAAGGACCATCACCCACACCCACCCACCCAGTTTCCTGTGTACTCCATAGGAGTGACAGGAGCCTGAAGCCTTTGGGTGGGATCAAACAGATCAATCAACCCTGTCTTTAAAATAAAAGAATTTCAGCTATAGATACAGTCTGCAAAGTGAAATCTCAAACTTTATGTCTCTCAAAACAAACTGCAATGAAAACTTAGGATAAAAAGGAAGAAATCTTGATTCTTTCTTCCAATGGTAAAATCTAAGTAGTCTAAAAACTTTTTTAGTTTTTATGTCAAACTCCAACAATACAGGCTGCTTGCAACAATGCTATTAATATAACCATTCTTATTAGCACATTTTTACCACAGGAAACAAGATGTTATTGTTTCTAATCTCTAACATATTGAATAATATTTTCAACAAGATAATTCCAAACACATTTCCTCTTGTAGCTATTTTATTACATTTCCTACAGATAATGCTTACAAAATTATCTCACTTATTGTTATTAGCGTAGCCTCTGGCTTGGGAGACAAACTCTAATAAAAAGAAAAATTCTGGTTTACATTTTTTAGTCCTAGCAGTGATAGTCCTAGCTGTGTTTAGCTTGTATTACCAAAGCCCACAGTGGAAAGTGACCAAAAATCCATCAATTAATCCAACTTCTAAAAAAATCCCCAAACTTCCAAATGTCAATCACCCTAGCCTATCAAACAGGAAAAAAATACCTTCAGCAATGCTTCTAAAGAAGTTATAATTATTTTGGTTTATGTGACTGAAAGATTAGAAGGCTATTTTAGGGAAATTTAGGGAAATGTATTTTAGGGAAAAAAAGAAGAAATAAATTGAATAATCACTTGTTAATGGCAGGCTTTCAAACTGAGATAGGAAACCCGGTGTTTTTACACTATGGTGCATCTGAAACTATGGTGTGATAAGAGAAAATGGGAACTAATATAAGCCGTTCTGTTTTATAGTACTGACCAAAAAGAAAATTCAATTCTAGCTGAAAAAGCTTTTCTTTTTCTCTCTGCACAAAAATAGCTGGTCAGAAAGCAGTTCTAGGCGATAGCAAACAGCTGTAATGCAAATGATTTCCTGGGAAAATTGTATTTTTAGTCTTCTGTGTAGTAGCTTGAGAATTAAAAATGAGTACCTATTATTCTTTTATTAAGACTGTCATCTTATAAGCACCCATTTTCCAAGAGACCAAGAACACAGGTTAGGAACCAAGGCTTCATGTTTTGACAGACACACTGTTGTAAATTTAATCAGTGTGGATAGGTTCTTAATAGTGATTAATTTGACATAGAACCAAGCAGAGTAAAGTTTTCAGGGAGCTCAGATTTTTATTAACATATTTATTTCCCTAAGAATAACTTTAACTACTGCAGAACATCCTACTGATTTTTCTTCCATCTATATAGATACATATCCTGAAAAAAAAAAATCCCCCCCCAAACCCCAACAGTCTAAGTTCTGTTACTTTATGTGGTAAAGTTTGAGTATTTTTCTACTTTATTTTTCCTCAGTGTCTCTCTAGTTTTCATCAAAATAACTGGGATTTGTCTGTCTGTAGAAACCAAAGAAGATGAGTAGTTGTTGATTAGGTTGAATGGTTTGCACAGCACGTGCTTCAGTCTCTGAGAGAGCTGGAAATGTCTCTCACTGGTAGAAGGACCAAGGATGTTAGGCTGATCACTGTTGACTTAATTCAGACTGTAAACAGACTTAAAAGAGACATCTCACTTGTGGTTCCTTCTCTGTCTTCCTAATGCCCTATTTAATTTTCATCTAAACATAGGCCCTCACTTTTCTCCTCCGGTAATTCTTGATCGGTTCTGATGCACAGTTTTGTCAACCACAATGGCACAAACAGCCTCTCAATCACCTTTTTTCATTAAAAAAAGCCTCTGAATGACTTATTAAAAACTCCTTTTCATGTTGGGAATCTTTCAAAGTTAAAATCAAAACAAGTGAACCCATCAGCAATAGCTAATTACTACATACGCAAGCAGTGCTGATGTTTGACAGACCGGTTTCACAAACAGAACGTTGTTACATTGTTGAACATACTCTGCTCCTACTCAGGTGACAAACAATACTGTTCTGGACTTTATTAGGAATCATTCTTAGTTGATATTTGTCTTACTGGAGTGCTTAATTAAGATAGACCTTGGAGATAAGTCAGAGAGATGCTGTGCCCACAGGCTGCCCGCTGTCCTCCAGCAGTACCATATTTGGTGGCTTTTCCTGCTGTCCTCCCCAGCACTCTTCCAGGACATGGGGAAGGGAGAATGGGGAAACAGACTCTCTGCCATTGCTCTTTTCAGTGATTATCTTGACTTTTTCACTTCATACAGCTTCATCATCAACAAACTGCTGGCTTATACAGCTGCTTGATCACCAGTACATAATTCTTTTCATTTACATAATCAGATTTTCATCTCTTCCAGTGATCTTATCTTTGGCCTTTCATCCTCCTCTCAATTGCATCATCCAGAGTTCTTTCTGTATTGTCTGTAAAACTCTTACTATCATTTTGGTAATAGAGTCATATTCCCTAATGCTTTAGGCCAGAGGCTGAGATTTATTTATTCTTTGTCCAATCAATAACAAATAGTTGAGAAACTACCTGATGAGCAATATTGTTTCATTTCCTCTCCTGAAGTAACCAGAGTCCTGCTATTCTTCCTCAGGCTGTTGTGAAGCACATAATGAGTTTCCAGTGGGCCAAAAGCTTTGACTACCTTCATTTTCTTCCCTTTTATGAGTGACATAACTAAAGGCTTTGATAGACTTTACAGTTTACTATAGGAAGTTTTTTGTCTTATGAATTTTGATACAACAGTTTGTGTTTATACCACTTGGAAGCTGTTTTACATGAAACTGCCACACTACTTCATTAAGACAAATTCCTTCAGGGAGTAGGATGCCTATCAGAATAATGTCATATAAGAATAATTGGTCTCTTGTGATTCTGACTGATAACGCTTGTCTCTTCCTGTGAAATGTTAGACAGCCATTTCAGAGACTTTTTCTTTCATTCAGAGATGCTTTTCTCAGCAGTTGGTTAACTGTGCCTTCTGTTATTTTATCCTTCCATGTTCATCAGCTACTTTTCAGCAACACCTGACATCCCTATAAATCCTGTGTGGCAGAACCTGTGTCCACACTCCAATCCTTCTTTGGTATAGTTTCCAACTCAGACATCTGCTGCACTGTACTCAGCAGCTGAGTTTTAACACTGAAAGAGGCACTGAAAGAATCAATAAAGAAGAAAAATAGTGCCTCTTAAGCTTTATTTTTAACCACAGATGTGTCATTTTAATATTTAATGAAAACTGGACAGGGATATCACTTCTTGTTCCATCAAATAGCATGAATATCTGAACATGCCTGAAGTGCAGAATTACTGCACCATTATAGAATCACAGAAAAATTTATATTGGAAGGCATGTCTGAAGATCATGGAGCGCAACCCTGTTCTTAGATGGGCAGCTTAGATCCTGCAGTCTGAAGCAGATAAACCTTGGAACCTTGGAACCTTGACCTCACTGGAACAGTAGGAAAGCTCTGGGGTACTTCTGCTCAGCAGAGCCTTGCACCAAAACAACCTTGTCACAGGACTTCAATATTGGTGAGGTGTAGCTGGTGACTCTAGATTGAGAAAATAACCTGTGCTTCCTAGTGGTGACTTTTTGCATGTCACCAACCCGAGCTTTTTGTTTTTAAACCAGGAGATGCCAAGCTGCCCACGCTCTCAGGCAGCCAACACGAAAACAGCCCCTTCAACTGGTGCAGAGGCCTAACACCTCTGCAAGAGGAACCCTGTCCTTCACTCGCTGAAATCTGGTTTTCCTTCTGCATTTAAAACATTCCTTTCACTAGCTCCCAGGCTCAGCAATTTTTCTTATTCCAAGAGATTTAGAGAGCACTTATAAAATAAATATACTAGTCTTGTTTTCCACCTCTTCTGAAAAATATTACATGTACAAATGGAAAGCTGATGCATCGAGTGAATCACACCTCTTCAAAATGCAAATCAATAATCACAACTGACATCAAAACACTGGAGTTTTGCCAAATCTTTTGTAAAGGTGTGAATTGTTAACCTAACATCTAGTACAGGACTAGATGTTTTGACAATAATATTAACAAAAGCAGAAGATGTATAAAGTGGAGAGACAAATTAGTTCTGACAATACTTTGGCAACCTTCCCTTTAATATCGTGATGGTTTTGCTGAAAATCTCATTTTATTTGGTTAACTGATACATTATTGAAGTGGAGCCTTTCAAAGAGTAAAGAGCACAGTACCAAAGTTGTTCCTGTTGAATGAGAAAATAGTTGACTTTTCATTACAACCCAAAAGAGCAAACCTCGCTCTCCACTCTCAGTACATTAGTTTCTTCAAAAGGCTGTGAAAATGAAAAAGAACTCTAAGCTGAAAGGAACAGGACCATTAAAGTAAAATAGGTTTAGTCCAGTTAAAGGGTTCATAAAGGAACATCGGGATTTGATACATACACTGCACAAGTGCTTGGCAATCTTCTGAGTGCCTGAAAGTATTGGAAGAACATTCTAGGTCATGACACGTAGACAGCTCTCAAAATTAAAATACATTCAGCATAGTAAAAAAAATCCTTTATAAGAGTCTAAATTTACTATTACCAAAAACAAAAATAAAGGGTATTATAGGCTCTTAGTGTTTGTTTCAAGTATTTCCCCTGGGTTATATGAAACACTATGAGTCCCAAGGCGGTCCGGAGCCCGTATTTAATGCAGTGAAATGCCGTGAAAGCACCAGAACCCGGGCGCGCCGCGCCCCCCGCCCGAACCGGGACCGCCGCACGCCCTGTCCTGGGGGGCCCTCCTGTGGCGGCACCCCGGTACTGCAGCGGCCACCTGCGTGCCCCGGCAGCCTCATCCCGCGGGGCCACAAACGCCGCGCCTTTTCCGCGGCTTTAGCAGAGACAAAAAACGCAGGCTCATATGAAGTGATTGTTGAAAGACACAGGGAAAATAAAAGGTGAAAGCACAGCTATGTCCAGGATATAAAACTATAAATGGTATGTCAAAGACTGTGTTTTGATCTAGTAAAGAAAAAAACATTAGCTACTGGGACAAAAATGTCAGCTACGTCATCCAAAAAAAAAAAAAGGGAAAAACCAAAACCAACCAAACAAAAACCAACTACAACAAAAAGCATAACCAAAAGACTACTATTTCAGGGTAATTTTTTCTTTTGCTTGTTTTTTGTTTTTTTTTTCCCACATAATTTATCTGTTGCCACAGCATAAGATTACAGCATTGTTTTCGATAACGATTTAGTGGGAAAATATAAATAATTTAAATTATATATGCTTCTAATAGAAAGTTAAATATCACAGTCTGTCAGGAGAATGACATTTTATATAGTAGTTCCATTGCAGCTGCCATCTAGGTCAATACAAATAATGTTGAGGCTGTATAAATGTACTGGCATATATAGCCTTTGAAATACAGACTTACTGCTCCTTGAAATCACTGGGAATTCTGCTATGGATTGGAAAGAGTCATGTGATGTTTTCAGATTAATTTCATGTAAAAGTGCAGTATATTCAAGAGAGGCAGCCATCAACCTTCGTAAGTTTCTGTATCAGCTTTAGACTGAAGCCTCCTGTTCCTGCGCACAGCAAAACAAAGGCCTGATGGTCACCCAACAGATTCACGATGGGTGCTAGAAAAACATGCCCATGTTCTGTGTTATATACTCAGATGAGTATTCTAGACATGCCAATCTATTGTACTGAAAATTTTCTAGTTTAGATTGACTAGAAATGTAGACTCTCTAAACTCACAAGTTCCATGTTTGACATTGTTGCTGATTGTGTAGACTCAACTTAGGGAAATTAGTTGAATATATTACCAACCAAAATCAGACTAGGAAAATGTGAAATCCTAAAAACACATTCCCTCCCACCCCTCCTTCCTTCATGGGCTTTAACTGTATTCTTAATTCTCTACCTCCTGCCCCCAAAGATGCCAAGGAAGAGGGAACAGGTTTTATGGTCAGTTCGTCACTTAATGTGGTGCTGCTGGTCTCCCACCAGGAGAACTTCTTCCCCTGCTCCAGCATGGGTTCCCTCCTATGGGAGACAGCACTCCAAGAATTTCTCCGACGTGAATCCCTCCAACAGGGTGTAATCCTCCAGGCACAGGCTGTCCCAGAATGGGTCCCCTGTGGGGTCACAAGTCCTGCCTGGCAAATGTGCTCCAGCACTGGCTTCTCTCTCCATGGGGCCAGATCCCTGCCACAAGCCTGCTCCAGCAGAGTCTTCCCATGGAGTTGCAGCCTCCTTTGAGCATCCCCTGCTCTGGTGTGGGCTCCTCCCCAGGCTGCAGCGGGATCTCTGCTCCCCACAGACCCCCATGTGCTGCAGGGGCACAGCTGCCTTTCCATGGGAAGCACCAGGGGCTGCAGGAGAACCTCTGCTCCAGCACCTGGAGCATCTCTTGCCCTTCCTTCTGCACTGACCTGGGTGTCTGCAGAGCTGTTCCTCTCACATATTCTCACTTCTCTCTTCAAAATTACTCCCACTCAAGGTTTTGGGGTTTTTTTTCCCGTCTTAAATATGTTCTAACAGAAGCATTATTATCATTCCTGATGGGCTTGGCCTTGGCACCAGTGGCAGGTCCATTCTGGAGCCGGCTGTCACTGGCTCTGTCAGATGTGGGGGAAGCTTCTGGCATCTTCTCACCTACCATGCCTTTGATCCCCTTCCCACACACTCTACCAAAACCTGGCCACACAAACCCAGCACACTGATGAATGCAGACCTTGAACACATACACAGACGCTGGCTGAAAATTTAGTGAAGACCCTTGCAGAATCCATCTAAGTGTGGCTGACCACAGCACAGCCATCTCCGTCTGCATTGCTATCCAAGGTTCTGCTTACAGCCACTGCAATGTAGGGCTGCACCTGCCTCCCTCTCCATGTAGTCAAGAGAATCAGGGCCATTTTGATGCCAGTAACTTTGGGATACAATTCTTGATTCTCTGAAGGAAAGCCACCCTAGGTAGATCAACTCCTAATACACCAAAATCTTTCATTTTCTAATCACAGCATCAATGCCTATACTCATGATGATCACTGAATACTAAGTTTATAGTTCTCAGAGATAAAAGCTCTTATTCAAAGGCCGTATGTTCATACTTGAACTCCCTGACCTGAACTGAGGGCTGCTGTGTGACCCAGCATGCACACTGCACACAGGGCCTCTGCACAGGGGTGGTTATAGATGTGTCCAACCACGTGAAAACAACAGAACATTTATCTTGTGTTGCGTTCTAAACAGTTGTATCCCAAGTTTCCTGAGAGTTTTTTCTGATTAAACTAATTCATTTTCAAGACACACATAATTCAGAGAATCTTTTCACTTTCATCTCATGTTATTTGGTTAGTGAATAAAAACAATTAGCTGAGTAAACTGACATGCAGTTTTCCATATGAATGTGAGTGTTGTCTGTTAAAAAGGACTGTTTACAATACCAATATGCTTCTGCAGAGAAAATAACATGCAGCTTTGCTATAATGATACATGCATTTGTGGGGTTATGAGAGAAGTGGATGGAAACTCACAAGTGGGAGGTGAAACTGAGTAATTAAGCAGCAAAATCCTACATGGTACATGTTCAAATTCACTGATGTGAAAAAAGGAAATCCACTATTGAGAGTTGAGAATCAACAACACAATATACAGCCACTGTTCTGGAAGAATGCAGAAATTACTATTAATTTTAAATGAGACCTGTAATCACAACAAATAACATCTGTCGCGGCAGGTCCTCGGGTGGTGGTGGTGGAATGCCGCAACCTTCTGGAGAAGCGCCCTTGGAGGACGTCTCCGAGGCACTAGCACGTCCTCCTGCCTGCTCTCGGGCAGTGATTGATTTTGCTCTTTGTGAGCATTCTGCTTCGGCCGGCATGGGAGAGACGAGACGGGAGCTGCGCATGGGGTTCCAAGGCGAAGGTTTATACCTTTCTCCTTGAAGGGTCCAGAGACAAACTGGCTCAGTGGGTAGGAGTGAGCAGGGCAGGCATAGGATAGTCAGAGGGGCGGGGTAGAGCAACAACGAATGGTCTGAGGGCTCAAGGGCGGTACAAGGGAGGGAGGCCCAATGGGATACAACAGATTAACATGTTAGCAGAAAGGCCTGTTGGGAGCAAAACTATGAATCATATGATGAAGAGGGAGTGCCTAAGGGCTTACCCTCCAGGAGAGAGAGGTAGACTCTCTCGTTGTGGGGCTTTCTGCCTCCACAACTCCCCCTTCTTTATTTATTAAAAAAGCCTCACCCACAGCCTTTTTGCAGCAACATAAAAGACATGAAAACGTAAGTAATACAACACAGACTATAACAAAAATCCAGAGAATGCTTTTAACTAGAGAAAGTCCCCATCCCTTCAGTCCCAAACTGAATAAAAGGTTGTTGAAGCCATCAGTAATTTTTTCTTCTGTCTGTATGTCATTCACTTGACCTGTATGCTCTTGGAGATGGACTCCACGTGAGATGGTAAATTAAAACAGCAAAGTCCTTCAAATTCTTGGCAGCCATGTCCATGGACTAAAAGGAGAAAGTCTATGGCTGCCCAATTTTGGAGGGTAGCACGCCTGGTAGTTTCTTGGTCTTTGAGGAGGTCACTACGTACTTTAGATGTTGCATTGGCCTGCTTACTAAGCCAGCACTCCAGGTGAGTAAGCTCACGAAGAGATTTTGCAGCCACCACCCATGGGAGAAGCAATGAGACTGCAACTCTCTCTCCTTTTGACCGATTATTAACGTTTGAGTCACAATTTTCGTCGAATTGTGTGGGTGATCTTTTTTGGCAGGTTAATTCCCTTTTGTTTTTCCAATCATGTAGTAATGTAGTGTTTGGGGTGAGGGTAGTAAGCTGGCCAAGGGTACATGGATCACCTCAAGTGCAGGAAGGGATCCCTGCCCAGGCCCGATCTCCGCATATAAAGAAGATTCCCTGGGGAAGTTTTCTGGGAAAGAAAGAGGCTGAAGTATCTAATGGTTTTTCAATTGTTTTGTTACATCAATTAGCCGAATTATAAATTTTTTGATTGGCGTTGACATCCTGAGGCCAGGAAGATAGATTCCAGAAATGGAAAGTTACACAAAAACTGGCCTGGATGGACCCCAGTAGGTCCAATTCTTGTGGCTCTCTTTGAGTGGGCGGGAGAGCCTCTGGCCACTTTTGTCCCTTGTCAGTGGGACAAATCCACTGTTCCCAGGTGCCTGATATTTTAAGTGACTTCTCCAAGGAGGGGCCATTGTTGGGCGTAAAAGGAATCTCTACCAGGCATGTGGATAGTGGGTTATCTACTGAGCCCGTGGACAGGCAAAGGTCTTCTTGTTGGAGTGACTTCGCCAATGTGACCCATACATTCTAGTTTGGCTGCGGGACAATCCATCTAGTCACATGTAATCTTATGACGAGTATCCAAATGGCAATGGTGGTGAGGTAGATGTTCTTCGCTTTCATTATTGGGATAGGGCAGAGCCTCTGTTAAGGTACAAAAATGTAATCATTAGTTTATGGGAAAGGGTTATGCCTTCTTTCATTTTGTTTCCTTTTATCCTTTTATCCCCCCTTTATTTGTTGAGAGAACTGGAAGAGAGGTAAGTAGGGTTGGGGGGAAGTCCTAGGGGACTTGGATAAGGAGAAAATCGGAAGGGTAAATATGAAGGTAAGTGGGATTGGGTAGATTAACTGGGAATTATTTGGGGTTTATGGGGAACGAGGTAGGCGAGGCTAGGTTATGCTTAACCTGAGGTTGTATAGTCGAATCTGGGTTTGTGCATTTTGTTTGCGATCTGGTAGTTGGGCGGTTTGGCTGTTGCTGGCTTTGGCAGCATCTTCTCCTCCAAGCGGCCCGTTTCTGGTCTTGCGGTCCTGTTTCCTTTGACTTAGAAGAGACTTTATTATTATTTGTTGTGGCAGTGTTTACTGGTTGTAAGTATGGTTTTATACATTTTCCTAGAAGCCATTTTGGGCCGGATGGTGTTGAAACACAAGCATACCCCCTCCCCCAGGTAATCAACAGGAAAGGCCCTGCTATTTGTTGTGTTTCTGGGTCTTTGATCAACACCGGTGGCTTCTCATCGAGCTTAGCTCAAGCCGAATTGGAGAAGTGTCAGAATTCGGGGGGGTTGGCTCAGAAAAAGAACAATTTAGAAAATTTATGACATATAAAGCCTTACAGAGTCTCTCAACTGGAGACATGGTCTCTGTCCCTCCCCACTGTTGATCGAGGACTCGATTGATGGTACTATGGGTCCTTTCTATGACTGATTGCCCTGTGGGATTGTAAGGAATACCTGTGGTTTGCTTAACCCCCCATTGATTAAAAAAGTTTTTTAGCTTTTGGGGAGGTATAAGCAGGCCCATTATCTGTTTTTATTTGTTTTGGAACTCCCAAGGTAGCAAACGCTAGGAGAAAATGCCTGATGGTATGCGTAGCATCTTCTCCTGCGTGAGCCGAAGCAAACACTGCTTCTGAAAATGTATCTATTGACACGTGCATGTATTTAGACTTTCCAAATGCAGGAAAGTGGGTCACATCCGTCTGCCATATTTGGCAGCTGTTCAGTCCTCTGGGGTTAACTCCCGATCCCAGTGAGGGCAGTTGGTAGGATTGACAATTTGGGCAGGTTGCCACTATGGCTCAGGCATGTTCTCTTGTTAATTGGAACGTTCTTACTAAAGCTGGAACATTTTGATGGTAGAAAGCATGGGACATTTTTGCTTGCGCAAAAATGTTTGTGACTTCAATGGGCATAGCTAAAGCATCTGCTTTCCTGTTTCCTCCAGCGATGGACCCTGGGAGATCAGTGTGTGATCTCGCACAATATGATAGGGCTGCTTTCTTTGTGAGATAATATAAATTAGTTTAGAAAGCAGCTTGTACAAGTTTGGGTTAGAGACCTCTTTTAAAAATGCATGTTCTGCCCTCATAGCTACTCCAGCGACACAGGCCAAATCAGTGACTACATTAATAGGCTCTTGAAATTTCCCAAAGGCTCTGACAACGGCCGCTAACTCTGCAATTTGTGGTGATCCCTCAACCAGATGGACATCAGACTCCCACTTCTGTGTCCGGGGATCCTTCCACATCATTACTGACTTGTGGGAGGATCCGGAGCTGTCAGTAAAAATTGTCAGTGCTTTGAGGGGAAACCTACTTTGGACAAATTTGGGAACCAAATTAAATACTGATTTGAACAATTTATGTCCTGGTAAATGGATTGAAATTTGGCCTGGGTAACTATCCAGGGCAAACTGGAGGCTCTCGTTGGATTGAAGCAAATGTTCTAAGTCTCCTATGGTTGCCAATGGGAGTATTATACATGTGAACTCACACCCCACAAGAGAGCAGAGGCAAGCCCTAGTCTTTTTTATTAAATCTGCCATCAGTTCTTGTGGCATGGTGATAGTTTTTGTGGATTGGTGATGTAAGAATACCGACTGTATAATGATTAAAGGATCTCTGGATTGTATGTCCCATTGAAAGATTAGCCCATTAAATCCGGGTGCCTTACCCAAAACTGCCAGTTCGAATGGCAGGGTCTGTTCAAAACAGTGGGCTTGTCTCGATGTTAGGGCCTCTTCTACCTTCCAGATCGAGTGTCGGGCTTCCACAGTGAGCTCTCGAGGTGAGTCTAGGTTCTCGTTGCCATGGAGGAGATTGAAGAGTGGAGCAAGGTCTTCTGTCATAATCCCCAGGAGCGGACGAACCCAGTTGATGGACCCACAGAGTTGATATAGGTCTCGCGGGGTCTTGGGGTCATCTCTGATGGCGAGCTGCTGGGGTATGATGGTCCGTTCTCAAATCCGGAGGCCAAGGTAAGTCCAGGGACTGGAAAGCTGGATTTTGTCCTTGCTGATTTCAAATCCTACTGACTCAATAGCTGCCACAGTTTTAGCTAATGTCAAGTTCAAGTAAGTTACGTCCGGGGCACATACAAGTATGTTGTCCATGTAACGTAGTATTATAGCATCCGGGAACAGGGTCCTGATAGGTGATAATATCTTTGCCACATACCACTGGCAGACTGTGGACGAGTTTTTTGTTCCTTGGGGCAGGACAAGCCAGTGATACCGTTTTAAGGGTGCTTGCCTGTTAGGTGACGGCACGGAGAACACGAACCTTGGGGCGTCTTGGGGATGGAGGGGGATGTTAAAAAAGCAGTCTTTTATATCCCGAGGTAGCATCGATGGTGAGAGCATTCTGGGATGCAGGGGGGCCATCTCTTCAATAACATTGTTAATTTTTCTAAGATCAT
The DNA here is from genome assembly GCA_013397075.1 of Rhabdornis inornatus. NCBI lineage: Eukaryota > Metazoa > Chordata > Aves > Passeriformes > Rhabdornithidae > Rhabdornis > Rhabdornis inornatus. Next base: position 104,572 of record VWZS01007218.1, read on the forward strand.
GGAGGAGCCTCCACCTGTCCTTGCCAGGCTTTTTTAAAACAAAGACAGAAGAGTTCCAAGGGCTGGTGGTCTCAACTATGTGGCCCTTGGAAAGCTGCTCCTCCACAAGATCCTCCAGAGTGCGCAGCTTTTGGTTAGATAGGGGCCACTGATCGATCCACACTGGATGGTCTTGTTTCCAGATGAGTCAAGGGGTGTTATATGTAGTGCACTGTTCAACAGTGGCCCCCACTAAAAATCCCTGCAGGGGATTTTTATGGAGGCTCCCCATTGGGCTAAGAGGTCCCTGCCCCAGAGGGTAATAGGTGCCCTCACTACATATGGCCGGATGGTAGCCATTTTTCCCTCGGGACCTTCCACCACAACATTGCGCTTGCTGTGCATTGATACTGCAACCCCTTCAATCCCAGAGATCATTCCCACCACAGGCTAGAGCTCCTAGTCTGATAGCCACTCAGAGCAGGCAATGATGGTAATGTCCGCTCCAGTGTCCATCATGCCTGGGCTGAGGATCTTTTCTCCCTTACAAAAAAGGTTGCATTCTACCATTGGTTTGTTCGAGCCCACAATCTGTACCCACATCACCATGGGGTTAATAGGAACCTGTTCTGGGTAGGTGGATGGTAGTAGCAATGCCTGTGCTATGGGAGTTCCTTGATATAGGTCAAAAGGTGGTTCAGTACAGGATACGGAGACAAGGATTTCATCCTCTGGACCTATAGTTTGTACTTCTGGGAAAACATGTATATTATCTAGTCCATTAATAGAGTCTCCAATGATTAAAACATCCCTGGGGCCGTCAAATGGTCCATACTTTCTTGTTGGAATTCTGAAAACACATTCTTCCACAAAGTGTATGGTCAGTGTACTTACCAACTGGCACCGGGTTCCCACCTGAATCTTGCCGTATGGGCGGTCGTCTGGATGTATGCCAGAATCTTCTCCGTTTGGTTTTCGGGGACAGTGGGCTAAGCAGGGCGAAATGGCTTCCAATTTGGTGTCATTGCACATGGCCATTCCGCAGTCTGCTTGGAGTTTCCCAGATGCTGTTGATAAGAGGTCTGTCTGTTTGGCCACAGGCGCTTGTCCGTTAATGTTGGTCTCTCAAGACAGTCTTTTATGAAATGACCAGGTTCACCACAATAAAAGCATTTTTGTTGGTCTTTTGCGGTAACTACCGCAAATGCTCCCGCTACCCCATCAGCAATTCCCTTTGCCACTGCCTGTGCCACAGAATTATCAGTTGGGGTATGTTTGGCACAGGCTTCAACCATCTGCTCGATGGTGGGGTCAGAGTCAATCAACAGAGACTGCAAGATGGCCTTGCAGTCTGCATTTGCATTTGCTAGTGCGATTTTATTTAAGACTTCTTTTTGCCCCTCCGAGCTTTCAATTTGCTTTTCGAGAGCAACCTTCAGTTTGTTGACAAACTTGATAAATGATTCTGTTGCCCCTTGCTTGATGGTGGCAAAATTTTGTGTTGAAAGGGACTTGTCAGGGGTAAGCAGTAGTGCTGTTTTTGCAGTGTTAGTAATGTCTATTAGAACTGTCACAGGTAAAAGTTGAGCCTGGTCATTTGGCTTCAGGAAGGCCCCTTCCCCAGCCAATTGTTCCACGGTAAAATTTAGTTGATTAGGATATTTTGAATAGGTACCAGACAGGGTGATTAGGTGTTTTTTCCACCGTCTGTCCCACAGCATGCACTCTGCAGGTGTTAGCAGACAGCGCACGATGTTTTTGATGTCGTGTGGAACGAGAATGTGGGCCGAGAGAGTTGCTTCCAGCAGGTTGTTAAAGTAAAATGAGCTCTGCCCATGCTCCTTGGCCGCCTTGCATAGGTCTTTCATTTCTCTGTATGGGAGAGGCTCCCATAGGGTGTATGGTATAGCCCTTTTTCCCCTTTTGTGGATGACTGCGAAGGCAGTGATTTTATCCGCCAGTTCCCAGTCTCCCTCTCAGGTGGCCTCCCTTTGGATCTTCACCCAGCGGTCCTCGACCTCAGGTGGTGAGTCTGAGTCTGAGGACTCGCTGCTCTCTTCCTCTGAAGAGGATGGAGGGCGGCTGATATTGTGGCGAGACCCCTTTTGCTGGACCGGATCTGCTGGATTGTGGGTGGCAGTGGGAGCCAAGATGGCCTCCTTCCGGTCCTTCTCGGGGCCACTTCGGGTCCCGGTGTCATGGGACCCGGAAGTGGGCCGGGCCACGTGGGAGGAACCAACCGGGGGGGTGTGGGCGGAGTCTGCATAACGGAGGGGTTTCCTGGTGGAGGGGGAGGATCCCGATGCGGTTACACCCACAAACGCGGGGAAGGGGGAGGAGTGGGGTGCGATGGGAGGCGCAGGAGGCCCCAGGGCATTGGCGGGAAGGCGGCCATTTTGAGGTTGAAAGGCGGGAAAACTTGGATAAGAAGGGGGCAAAATGGCGGGGCTGGCCACGTTGCCGGCACCCTTTTGTTGGGGATTAACAGAGGTCTGAACTAGGTATGTGGGCATGGGTAAGAGGCTTAGGGGTTGGTCCAGAGCAGCATAGCCAGTGCCACTCCGGCAAGGGAGGAGAGGGGATTGGGGGGTGTCAGGGAGACAGAGGTGGCCCTGCACGTCGAAGTGACCACCACCCGCTGATCGCCCCTCGGATAGGGAAAAGGGTTTAGGATCACGGGGAGAGGAGAGAGGGGAAGGGGTTTGTAACTGGAGCCCTGAAACCTTCCCCGAACCTTTTCCCATTAAATCAAAAACTTTTATGATAATGTGAAATAAAGGAAAAAGCTTAGCAACAGAAAAGTCCCCGCTAGCCTGAACCTGATATAACTTTTTCCCAACATCATCCCAGAAAGAACTTAAACGAACAGAATCCCGATCCACATTTGGAAACTGTTTAAAAATCCAATGAATAAATCTTTTTAAATTCCCCTTAGAAAACTTAAACTCTCCCACTAACAGGGTGCCAACAACTTGGTGATATACATCTCTCTGAGGAGGGCTGAGCTTCAGGCAGCTTAAACAATTGCCCATCCTCAAAAGTCTCCTATTTCCCTTCCAGTGGTAAAAGGAAAACGGAAAGGAAAAAGCCCCAATGTCCACAACTCACGGTTTTTCTTCGGGTAACACAACACCCGATGGGCTAATGAAAACGCACCAGGGGGGTGGCCTGGCCAACGACCGGTCTTCTACGATGTCCTGGTGAAGGTCCCAGTCTTCGCCCCGCAGATGATGCTCACTTAGAATGTGAGACGCCCTCCTTGGGGAGCCGGCTACCCGAGAGCAGCTTGATTCCTGCAGCCGAGGCTGCAGGAGACGCTTCTCCAGAAACCACTCCAAAGAGGGTCCCTGTTCAGGCGCCAACTGTCGTGGCGGGCCCTTGAGTGGCAGTGCTGGAATGCCGCGACCTTCTGGAGAAGCGCCTTTGGAGGACGTCTCCGAGGCACTAGCACGTCCTCCTGCCTGCTCTCGGGCGGTGATTGATTTTGCTCTTTGTGAGCATTCCGCTTCGGCCGGCATGGGAGAGACGAGACGGGAGCCACGTATGGGGTTCCAAGGCAAAGGTTTATACCTTTCTCCTTGAAGGGTCTAGGGATGAACTGGCTTGGTGGGTAGGAGTGAGCAGGGCAGGCATAGGATAGTCAAGAGGGGCGGGGTAGAGCAACAACGAATGGTCTGAGGGTTCAAGGGTGGTACAAGGGAGGGAGGCCCAATGGGATACAACAGATTAACATGTTAGCAGAAAGGCCTGTTGGGAGCAAAACTATGAATTATATGATGAAGAGGGAGTGCCTAAGGGCTTACCCTTCAGGAGAGAGAGGTAGACTCTTTTGTTGTGGAGCTTTCTGCCTCTACAAACATGAAGTAAATAAGAAAGAGATTACATGCCAAGACAATTATTACGCAGGTGAGTTTGAATTGAATGACAATGTTGTTTTTTGAATAAGCAAATTGAGCTAGAGCCTGATAGTTTAATAGGCAGTATTTAAAAAACACATTTTTTAGAAAACTGTATCTGTACGAGCTAAAAATTTTAATAACCTCCTGAAGTTCAGATTCCAGTGTTTACTTCTTTGACTCTTCTCTGTGAAACTGGGAGAATTCTGTACTGCAGGCACAAAGTAGTCTTAAATCCCTCAGTCTTCTTTCCATATTCAGGTCAGGAAGACACAGTATACCGTAGAAACTGAAAACCCCTCATGGAAACATATATCTACAATAAATAGAATCTGTGGCAAAAATTAACCTTGTCTGGCTCCTTGCACCCTGGCTACTATACAGAAAACTACATATTCAAAGGCAAAGATGAGCTTATGACTTATAAAATAAACAGAGAAACAGTCAAGTTTCATTGAAGATCAGCTGAAATATTTAAGACAGAATATCAACAGACTAGTTGGCTTTTATCACCAATATAGTTTTACAGACTTAAAGATTACCCACCATCCTAATGCATGTAATGAAGGATTTTTTGTTTTAATTATTTCACAATACTCAGGCTTGTCTTTTTGCAATTGTTATGCTTTTCTTGCCTCTCTACGTGAACAGTACCTCACACAGTACTTTATTAGCACTCCCAGAGAAAGTTCACATTAACTATTCAAAGAACTGAATCAATATACATAGCATAATCTGATTTCTTGTCCACACACAGTAACACTTCAAATCACCTCTAGTTTAGTTCAGCTTGTCTTCACGAGTTCTGGGAACACCCACTCCTCTACACTCTGACTGGGGTATCTGCCATTTCTGTGTATCACTTCAGTCAAGGACAAGCTAACAAAACTGCAATCTTTTCGTCATATTAACCTTTAGCTATTATTGATTATTCAGAAAGCAATGCCTAAGAAGTTTTTCATCTTTGTATCTCTATTAACTGTAACTGCTTTTTCTAAGTGCTGATCTGGTTATTATAACATCACCATTTCAGTGAGGTTATTGAAAGGCCTTTATTGAGAGTATCACGCAAACTAACAAGAAAAGAACATCTGATCATCGTTAAAAGAGTGTAATAGTCTTCTGCCCCCTGACATTTTTGTTTACAGCTTTAAATGGACAGGACAACAGTCTGAATTGTTTAATTCTAATTGAAACAGCTCAGAATCCTATGTATCCCACATGAATGTGAAGTCCTGTTGTCTCAGTATCACAGTGTCAGAAACAAGATACATATATGTGACTACCAGTCTTAAATGGAAATACGGAGATCTAATTATCACCTCTACAACATGCTGCAAATCATAATGGAGGGGTCAAGGAGTCAGCCAGAAGAGGCTCCCATGTGAAGTAACGCACAAGGAAAACCAGCAGACAGAAATTTGAAAAGTTGAGTTAAAATGTGTATGCATCTTGTCAAGACTGAAGGCCAAAAATACCTGTGTAAGTAAGGAGGACTGCATAAAATTCCATTAAAACACTTTGATAGTTAATTGGATGTGGCAGTTTCAGTTCAAAACCGGGTGGAAACACCAATTTTGTGTAGTGTTTTCAATTTGCCAACTTGAAATTTCCCAGACAATGCACCAATTTATGTGGTGGGTCTAGCACTGACTAAAAGCCAGTGCACGCACCAGAATATACTTACTCTCTGCTGCAAGATAGATTATGAGAAAAGCAAACCAGGCTCAAACTTTAAAGGGTATAACGAAAAACTTTATTAACAGAAACTAAAAGAAAAAAATAACAAGAATCAGAATCAAACCTTCAGAACACTTTTCCTCCNTTTTCAATTTGCCAACTTGAAATTTCCCAGACAATGCACCAATTTATGTGGTGGGTCTAGCACTGACTAAAAGCCAGTGCACGCACCAGAATATACTTACTCTCTGCTGCAAGATAGATTATGAGAAAAGCAAACCAGGCTCAAACTTTAAAGGGTATAACGAAAAACTTTATTAACAGAAACTAAAAGAAAAAAATAACAAGAATCAGAATCAAACCTTCAGAACACTTTTCCTCCCCCCCACACCTTCTTTTCTTTCCCACTGACAATGTACAAAACAAATCAGTCAGTTTAACATCTCTAAAATAGTCTTTCTTCCGTTCATTTAGGGAGAGGAGTCTCTCTTGACATGCTATGGAGACTTCTCCACAAGAAAATTACTCTCTCGTGGCTTTGATGTCACAGTGAATCAGCTGCCTGCAAGAATGGATATCTGATCACTGTATAAAAATCCCTCCCCTCAACTTACAGCTTTCCCCACAACTGTTTTTGAGGGCTCACTCTTTAGCTAATGGGGGACACTTTTAAGGATGAGGTGTTCAGAAGCAAAAGTTCTCTTCATCTATCTATGAGATCATCTTCATCTCTGGGAACAGAGATCTTCTTCCTCCCTGGGGGCAAAGGGCCTCCATCACTCTTGTCTCTCTCTGTTCAAATTTCTCATGGGATCACAGCTACTTCAACACCTGCTTGTTCAGCATGGATGCCTTTGCTCATGTCTACAATGTGAACATTCCACACCCCATGGTTCTTCCATGATTTATATGGATATTCCATATATCATAGTCCATCACCATAGCTTACAAGAGAATTTCAGCTTAAGGCATCTCCTCATGTCTCCTCCCACCTGGGACCCGACTCTTCTTATCTGACCTTGGTGTCTTCACGTTGTTTCTCTAAGTGTCTTCACTTTTTTCTTACTCAAGAGAGAATCAAAACTCTGCAAGTCTTATCTGTGCAGTGAAAAAGTTAATATCTTATCTGAGGCCTGCAGAGGGTCTTGTGATCCCTGCCAGGTGGCCGGAGGTGTTTACGATGGAGAATTCTTCTGCAGCTGTGCTGGAGGAGAGGCTAGGATCTTAGCAGCCAGGCTAGAACACAGCAGCAGCATAGCAGCATTCCACAGGCTGATGGCTTCCCCTGTGGCTGCCTGGCAGTTTCTGGTGAAACTCGGCAGCAGCAGCATTTCAGCGGCGCCACAGGCCCACCCGGCTGTGCTGAGAAGGAACCCAGCCCAGTGAAAGCTGAGGGGGAACCCAGCCCGGTCAGCACTCAGAGAGAACCCAGCCCAGTCAGTGCTCAGGGGGAACCCAGCCTGGTCAGCGCTCAGGGGGAATCCAGCTCGGTCAGCGCTGAGGGGGAACCCAGCCCGGTCAGTGCTCAGGGGGAACCCAGCCCGGCCAGCGCTGAGGGGGAACCCAGCTCGGGTAGTGCTGCAGCAGAGGAAGGGCCCTACTCAGCCCAGCCCCGCCAGGCCCGCAGGCCGCACAGGGCCTGGCCTGGCCAGACTTGTTACCTGTTGAGAAGCCAGAAGCAAAAGAACAATTCCTGGGGATTTTTCGTCTTTACGTGTGTGTTCACAAAGGCACATCTAACTTTTTCATTGGTGTAACAGTGTTTTAATATTAAAAATCCACTGATTGGTTTTTGTCAGATCTAAAGGAAGCTGCCAAGGTCCTTACAGGGAATTATTTCCATAACGGTTTCCTTTCCTTCCTTACCAAAAAAAATAAATTAATACAAACTAGCACATTGGATTATCATAATTTTAAAAGAATGTTTCATGAGTAAGTCTTATCTGTAGTCCTTGACCATCCCTTTAGGTAAATCTCACCAGGTGATGAAAATACTCAGTAGTTCCTGTCACTCTTACCCCAGTGTCTACAGGAAGAGTCTTTCACAGATTAGGATGTTGGGGAAGGCTCTGACAGTTGCTGCTGTTATGAAAGGTTGGCACCAATGGCTACAATTCTTCCATGTATGGAATCAAGGCTGGCATTTCCTGGTTAAGGTCCATGAACAACTGGAACATCTAAGAGAGAAATCATCAGAAAAAAGTATTAGTTAAATTGGTACCAATGATCAAGGATCGTATCCTCTGACTTGATCAAGGAGTGTAATTTACCTGCGCTTTCTGTCCTTCAACTTTCCTGAGGAGATGGGAAGGGACCTTTTTCTTACAGTCTCTATAAATATTTAAGACGGCATTTGAGTTAATCAATTAGTGAGTAAAAGTCAAAGGTGTTTCATTTTGCCTTTTAATTATTTGGATGATGAAAAGAGGTATTTCAAATCATGATTGCCATAAATCCAGTCAGCAGATCAGCCTGCAAGCACCAAGCTGTGTAGATCTGAGTAAGAAATAGAAGTACTGGGTTTCTATTCTGTCTTCAGGACCAGACACAGAACTTACAACAGGTCAGTAGAGATTATCAGGAAACATGAAAAAATTCAAGGAGGTGGAGGGGTGGGGAATTTTGGTTGAATTATAAAAGTCACTGCACACATCAGGGTTAGAACTAGATTATTTTTCAGGTCCCTTCCAACCCTAAACCTTTTGTGATTCTATGATTATATATTAGTGAAGTCTAATATTTCAATTAAATAACATGTTACCTTTAACAGTAAAAGACTGTAATGGAATTACTGAGATGTGTTTTTATAGTGTCACCACATTTGAAATAAATACACATTGGAAAAACATCTAGTTTACTGGAGGTCTGTCTAAGAACTAGCTACCTAATTTGTGAACACATTGCAGAAGGCATGGACAGTTCAGTCTGAAGACAGTTCAAAGTAAAAATCAAAGTAAAATACAAAAAAAAGTAAGTAATTTGAAAAGCAAGAAGAAAGGTTAGGAGTAAATGAGCAGATAAACTAGGGAGTGTGCTCTGGAGATATGTACATGCTCTCATTAAGTAGACAATAATTAAAACACCCACTAGTTAGGTCAAAATAAAGAATGTTAAATTTAAGCAATGTCAAGGAAAGTTTAAGTTAGGCATTAGGGAAGATTATACAGTACAGCAGCTTTTATCTTGGGAAGAGTAGTGAAATCATCACTTGAAGATAGAGCTAAATTAGATGGCTTTATATTCCGTCTGCTCAGAGATAATCTGCCTTCATGACAGCAACCTATTTGAGTAAAAAGACGATAAACAATGAATGAAAAGAAAAACAAACAAAAAATCTCCATCTAGCTTCCAGAACTGGGCATCATCACTCCTGGCAGACTGTTTAAATGTTGAGTTGAACCATTTATATGGTTTCCAGTTTTTTAAAAAAAAAGTATTTCTGTCATGAACAAGTCACAACAGTGATCCATTGTCTCTAAATTCCTTCACAGAGACTCTGTAAGATCTAATCTCTGTCTGGTGAGGTTTTATCCATACAAAAAACTTGTCATTGCTCCTCTGCTCCTCATCTTTAAATTTTTCTTTCTTCGGTTCCTCTTGGACCCTCTGCCACCCCCAAGCAGGTAAATCCTGTGACTGCTTGTCTAATGAGTGCAAGGGGTGTAGAATTTCACCATGACTCATGCAAGGAGAGCATCACACACATATTCAGAGAAATCACAGCCATAGTAATACATTGTGGGTTTTGACCATAAAGGCATAACAGTTGGGATTTTTTCCTTCTCTGATCCTTTGTAGTTATGTTAGAAAACATGAAGACGTTAACATTTCTGCAGGTCTAGTGTAAGGCTGAACAAGCAGCTTTTGTGGCAAATGTTCCATCATATCAGAGCTCTTTATTCACCACCAGTTTCTACAGTGAACTGTACAGGCAATGTCATGTTGAAATGTCTGTGAGGGTTTAAATGCAGATGAAGGCTGCAGTCAATGATATTGGAGATCTTTTCCAAGATTATGGAATCTACAGCCCTAAAATAAGAGAATGTTTTACACGGAGAACTTATGTATTGAACATAGGAACTGCTACAGGGTGAGGCAGAGGAATCATCCCTTCAGCTCAGCTTGTCTGGTGCCAGACCCCTTGGGAGATGTTCAGGTCTTCAGCAGAACCACCACTGCAGGAGCAGGATCATTCCTAATGCAGAGTCACAACTCACAGAATGTCCTGATTTGGAAGAGATTCACAAGGATCATCCAGCTCCTGGCCCTGCACAGGACAGTCCCACAAATCCCACCCCATGCCTGAGCATTGCACAAACACTTCTTGAGTTCTGGCAGCCTTGGGGCTGTGGCCACTGCCCTGGACAGTCTGTTCAGTGCTTGACCACCCTCTGGGTGAAGAACCTTTTCCTGATATCCAACCTAAACCTCCCCTGATCCAGCCTCAGGCCATTCCCTCGGATCCTGCCACTGGTCACCACAGAGAGTAGTGTCTTGTCTCTCGCGAGGAAGCTGTAGACTGTGATCAGGTCTCCCCGCAGTCTCCTCCAGGTTGTACAGATGAAGTGCCCTGAGCTGCTCCTCCCACGGCTTCCCCTCAAGGGCCTTCACCATCTTCGTGGCCTCCTTTGGACAGGAGCTTTAGCTCTTTCTTATACTAAGGTGCCCAACAGTGCACAAAGGACTCAAGGTGTGTGCTCTTGGCCGTGGCCAGGCAGGCAGGCAGGCAAAGCCCACTGCACGGCTGAGCCTTCTCGCCCCCACGGCAGCTCCTCACGGACCGACCTCACGCCCTACGGGCCTAACCGCCATGTCCCTCTCCATCCCAGCAGCCCCCGCGCTCCTCGGCCCGTCATTCCCTTCGCCTCGCCCCGGGTCCCGCACGGCCATCGCTTCTTTGGGCCGTTACTCGGCACCGTTTGGAGCCTCAGCACCGTCCGCACCGCCCCCGTCTGAGCGGGCCCCGGGCCGAGCCGACACGGACACAGGGACGCGGACACAGACAGACACACCCCCCCAGCCAACAGGCCTGGCTGAGGGTGCCGCGCGCCCCCACCAGCGCCGGTCAGGCCGCGCGATCTGATTGGCCGGCAGTGCCGGTCACTCCGGCGCGCGGCGCCGCACCGGGCGACCCGATTGGCCACCAGAGCGGTCACTCCGGCACGCGACGGGCAGGGGGCGCTGGGGAGGCGGGATCTCGGCCCCGTAACTGCCGGGTTCGCGCGCGCCCCGCGGCATTGCGGCTGCGCGCGCGCGGGGCTGTTACAGAGGCGGCCGCGGCGGCTCCGGGTGGGCGAGCGAGCGGCGCGCTCCGGCCCCGGGCCCGCTCCTGCCCCGCCCCTCCCGCCGTCACGTGACGTAGGCCCCGAGCGCTCGCGTGCGAACCGGGCGCCCTGCCCGCGCCCCCCGCGCGCCGCCCGCCGCCGTTTCGGTTTCATTTCCGGCGGCCCCGGGCCCGGAGCGGCGGCGCCGAGCAGAGCCCCCGGCGCTGCCTCCCCCTCCTGCCCAGGGCGGCCACACCCCCGGGCTCGGCGTGAACCGAGCGCCCCCGCCCCGCACACACACACCGCTCCTCCCCCGCCTGCGCCGGCACAAGAGAAAGGGAAGGGAGGCGGCGCCGGGCCCGGGTCTCCCGCACCGCGTACAACATGGAGGAGCTGGTGGTAGAGGTGCGGGGCTCCAACGGGGCCTTCTACAAGGTACCGGGTGCTCGCGGCCGGGCCGGGCCCCAGGGGAGGGAGCGGGACGGCAACGGGAGGAGGAGGAGGAGGTGGCGGCGGCTCCTCCTCCTCCTCCCTGCACTGAGGGAGAGCGGAGGCCCTGGGGCAGGAAGGAGGAGGGAGAACCAGGCAGGGGTGGAGGCCGCCGTGGGTCCCTCGCGGTGGCCGCAGAGAGCGAGCCGTGGGCCGCCGGGGCTGAGAGGACTCGAGGCCCGATGAGGGTGGAGAACGGGGAGGCCTCGGGCCTTCCCCCTTTGTGGGAAGGGGCGCCCGGGTCCGCCTTGTCCCGGCGCTGAGCGAGGATCAGCGCTGGGATGGGGCATTAATTGCTAAATCCTCAGCTTTTGTCGCTACTTAAGGAAAGTCTCGCCGTCCGGGTTTCCAGGAGAGCTGACTGCATGANCGGGCGCCCCGATTGGCCACCAGAGCGGTCACTCCGGCACGCGACGGGCGGGGTGCGCTGGGGAGGCGGGATCTCGGCCCCGTAACTGCCGGGTTCGCGCGCGCCCCGCGGCATTGCGGCTGCGCGCGCGCGGGGCTGTTACAGAGGCGGCCGCGGCGGCTCCNCGCCGGGCCCGGGTCTCCCGCACCGCGTACAACATGGAGGAGCTGGTGGTAGAGGTGCGGGGCTCCAACGGGGCCTTCTACAAGGTACCGGGTGCTCGCGGCCGGGCCGGGCCCCAGGGGAGGGAGCGGGACGGCAACGGGAGGAGGAGGAGGAGGTGGCGGCGGCTCCTCCTCCTCCTCCCTGCACTGAGGGAGAGCGGAGGCCCTGGGGCAGGAAGGAGGAGGGAGAACCAGGCAGGGGTGGAGGCCGCCGTGGGTCCCTCGCGGTGGCCGCAGAGAGCGAGCCGTGGGCCGCCGGGGCTGAGAGGACTCGAGGCCCGATGAGGGTGGAGAACGGGGAGGCCTCGGGCCTTCCCCCTTTGTGGGAAGGGGCGCCCGGGTCCGCCTTGTCCCGGCGCTGAGCGAGGATCAGCGCTGGGATGGGGCATTAATTGCTAAATCCTCAGCTTTTGTCGCTACTTAAGGAAAGTCTCGCCGTCCGGGTTTCCAGGAGAGCTGACTGCATGAGCACGGCCTGCAAGGCGGGGAGAAGGGGGGGCCTTCGTTAATACACATTCCTGATGAAATGCTGTGGTGGATTCTTGTTCCTAATGCTATGGCAGGGGAAGCTGCCTAGTGATACTGAAGACAGCATTGCTTGACCACATATATCTGTGCTGAGTCGCTAAATACATGTAGATATCAAACGTACTTCTTACTGAAATTACTAAGTAGCATTGCATGTTTGTTTCCAAGCTCTTGTGCTTGATAAAACCATCAGTGAGCCTTGAACATATGAACACTGAATATGTTTTATTAATACCGTGTAGTATTGTGTGGCTGTGCATGAGTTGGGTTGTATTAATCACCTTATTAATAGAGTATTATTCGTAGTTTTACAGCAGCTAGAATTCGAATGTGGTAGGTTTGGGCCTATTCTCATTGACTTGTTATCAACATACCAGGAACAGCCATAGATCACTTCCAGCAAGTCTCCCATGGTTTAAATGATCCTAGGACTTTAAAAATTGGGCCTAGTTATTGTGCGACATCCAATATTTATGTTAGCATTGAAGAACCCGGTAGAGTTTCACACTCACATGTTCCTGTGGTGAGCCAGATAGATATCCAAATGATACCGTTCCAACACCTCCGAGTTCTTCTAAGAAAAATAGACCTCTTAAAAGCTTATTTTTAAAATTCATATCCTAGTGTCCTATTTTGAATTTTTTTTTTTTTCTAGAGAAACGTATGATACAAATCAGTGGTAAATAAGGATCCTGTGAGCTCACAGTTCTGTAGTCAAAGCTCTAGATCTGTCTGTTGCTTCCTGGGATTAAATAATCTAGCACTTTTAAAAATCAGTTTTACATTTTTAGAGGTACAGTACTTGGTCGGAAAGTAGCAGAAGGAGTAAATACATTGCACCGTAAAACTTCTAATGAGGCTTTTATCAAATTAGAGTAGTTACACAATGATTTAAAAGAGATGATGGTAATACTGGCATGGTGCATTCTTTAGTGACAAATATTATCGAATAAACCTGGGAGAATTGAAAGCTTCTGAGACTTTTATTGTTTATGTTCAAGTTTGATATTGTCGGGCCTATACCCCTTGTGTGCAGGTGAAAGCTTCATTTGTGTATATGTTTATGGAAGCTTATTCATGATTTAGTGTACCCGGGTTCTAACACAGACATTGCCCTAAGCAGTATGGTTGTGTTTGTCCTTTAACTTCTAGGAATTTTGACAGGAATTTTTTTGTTTCCTCTTTATCACTAGTCAAGCAGCTTTGGTTAAATTGTCTAAAGGGGAAAATGAGTATGTGGATTTATCTGTCTTTACCTGAATTACCTCTTTAGGCAATGTATTTTTTTTAAAGAATAAAAAAGTGGGAGTTGTTTTACACTGTCATGCAGTAATGTTCAGTATAAACCAGAAATTTTCCTCTAGTTGGAATTACTTGAATTCTAGTTACAGATTTTTCATTCACTTTAATGTCTGAGTATCACTCTCTTATAAAGTAATATATCTAATTTTTTCTTGTAAGTTTTATGCCCATCTTATAGATTGGCAATTCGGTTATAAAAAATGAATGTTGACCCAGCATAACAAGAGGTGTGCAGTGATGTCAAATGTGAATTTAATTGCTAGATGGTTTTATTTTTTAATTTTAAAAGTTTCTTTAAGGAGCCTTCTGAGAAGTGAATTACAGCAGTAATGTTTCAAACAAACCAAAAGCAAAACAATTCTTTTATTCAATCTCATGATGTACTGATAACTGGTGAAGATTTCTTTGGCTTTGAATAATTCTGAATTAATGAGAACTGTAAATTTTTTTGGAAAATACATCTCTCTTGATACTAAGATGTGGAATGAGGCTGCTGTAGTCAGGATGGGATGAAGTGGCTTAAGTAGGCACCTAATTGTGGCTTCAACTTTTCATATTCTCCTTGTAGGTCTCTATGAGGACCTGAGCATTTTTGAGTGTACCCAGCAGCATCTGGATCTTGACAGTAGAAAACTGCCCACCTAAGCTCTACTAAAAGTAATAAACCAGTGTTTTCTGAAATACATCCAGAGGATTCATATCCCACACAAAACATAGGAGATGGTTTGAGGATGCCTTCATAGCCAGCTGTAATATTTGAATTTAAATTTCATCCTGGTCAGGTGAAATACTGGGAATATTGGAGTGTGTTGATGTGGCTGCTGTAGTGCAGGCTGGTTCTTTTGGAATGGCATTAAAATACTGCTTAGTAATACTTTGTGCTTTCATGATTTTTTTTTCCTCCTTGCCTAAGATGAATTAGTCCATGGAAAGCACAGTGCAGTAAATGGGCATGATTCAGGGATAATTGACAATCTGGTACCTAGACATGCTTAGTCATGACTTGCTATGTGGTTGGGCCCAAAATCCTTGGAAAGAAATGTTAGATTTCCTTACTTATTTTATGAAGACTGGTTCAACAAACCACCAGGACTTTGAATCCATGGGGAGGAAACTGCCTTTTTGCAGCTCACAGTCAAGTAACTGAATCTTGAAAATGTGCAGTATTAGGACATATCTTCTCATATCTTTTCTTGTATAGGAGTAGTAAATTGGGTTTTGAGGTTCTTATTCACAGAAGAGTAATAGACAGCCTTTGCCTAATCTTTTTGGGATTAGCTTCAGGTATTTCCCTCTAAAGGGGGACATGCTGGATGCCTTTCCAATATGGGATTGATTTTTATTTTCCAGTTTGGGAGTGATTCTCTCTTGTGTCCTCTGCTAAAGATGGAAAGCATCCTGTTGATGAGGCAGAGTCAGTTTTGGAACAGTGTTTGTTGTTAACATCTATATGTTGTCTGTAACCCGATTTTTGCTACTTCTTGCTCTATAACCTTGTGAAAATCTTCCACTTTTTATCCCAGTGGTTTCAGTGCCTTGCTGTTGTTTGTGTGGTTTTATAGATAATTTCATTCAGGCTAGAATTGATAAAATAATTCATCTTTTTTACTACTTTAATACTCCTATTATAGGAGTAACTGTTCCTGTGGCCCTCTGTATCCTTTCTTTTTTTCTTTCACTGTTCCATACAGACACGCTCAGCCAGTATCTCCAATCTTTTTGTACATTCATGAGCCTGTCTGCTCCATCCTTCTGAGGATGACTGCCTGTACGCTTTTCCCTTGTCTGGTGACCATTTCTGTGACTATTTTTCTTTCCCTATTCTGTTCCTTTGTATGTCCAGCCTTTCTCAGACTTGATTATACACCGAGTTCCCTTTTGACATTCTCCTTCCAACAGGTATGAAATGTTACAGAACTGTTACACTAACAGTAGATGCACGTTTGTTATCAGCATAGCTTTTGTATTTTAAAAAGCATATTTTCCCTACTTTTCCTTCTTACAGTTAATTATCCTCCTTTATTAAAATGGTTGACAATGCTCACATCTGATGATGTGAGCAGACTTTAAAAAAGCAGAATTTCATGGCAGCTGAAGCCTTTATTTTTTCCTTTGAAGTGTCTGTCATTCCATTTAGCATAAAAATAAAAATATGCTGGTGTTTCCAATAATTCTTTATTTTTTTTTTAACAACTAATTTGTACTATTTAGACCATATATTCAGCATATAGCCATTCTTAGAATGTGAATGCTTATGTGTTTGAGAAGTGCCATGCTATAAACTCTTTTACTTAATTATATCTGAAGCATGGAGAGAAATGAAATGGTTTATGTGACTCAGAGTCAAATTTGGTGTAGAAAACTTGCCACATTTGATTTTTTTTCTCCACATTAGAGAAGAAGAATCAACCTTTGCCATTATAAAATGTGCTTCTGTTCACAGAAAATTTTTTGTGCACTCTTTCTTGGTATTTCTGCTGTTAGCAATGGTGGTATCTCAGCTGCTTCAGTCTTTCACTGTCTGGTTACCTCATTTTGCTTCCATCCAGTTTCACTTTGTTTTTAAGGCATTTCATCTTTGTGTCACTGTTCTGTCCTTTCATGGGGGTGCATTTTAAATTCACTTATCTTCACCTTTATGTTTGAATTTCCATGCCTACTTACACTCTTTATCTAAAAAAAGGCTGATGAATGATTATTGTATTGTGATACTTTGTGTGAGATCAGAGCCTCTTCTCCACCTTTACTGACATCTGGGGCTGGCTAGTCCTATGTCTGTGAATTTGGATTATGGTGTTAAAGACTTAATTTCTTTTCAGCATTGTGTGTAATTTCACAAGTATTACAAAAACAAGACTATCATACAGTTCAGATAAGTATTAATTTTGGTTTTCCAAAGGCATTGCTGCTTAAATAATAGTTTTTTTTAAGGAAAACTTAGAAGTGTTTCACACTTTTTCTGTTTGTACTGGGCAGTGTACGAATTTAATTATATAGTGGTAGAGAGACCAAATACACTTTTGTACTACAGATCTGTTTAAATACTTATATTGGAGGAAAATTGGCATAATGCTGTGGTCCAGACAATGGTAAACTGATGTGATAAGTGTCTGACATTTTTCCGTGTCACAAGTAACTGAAAAGCAAGGAAAACCCCCTTTCTCTGGATGGATAGGATTAGACAACCAAATACTAAGAATTGTATTAATAGTCATTAATATATTTTGCATGGTTGTTTTTAAGCATAAATATCACAGAGAGGTGTGCAGAAGTGTGTCATATACTGCATGCTTGAAATTAGCTATTTGGCAAGGCGTTGTTCACTTTGCAATTAATTAAAAATTTATTCCGATGAACTTTTGTAATTTTGTGAGACTATAAATGAAAAGAAAAACCACAGTGTTATGGCATCAATGTTTATGGCCAGACTGAAAACCAGGTATTTATCTGTTTCTGTGGCTGACTCTTCTGAACTTGGTGTAAACTAAATAAATTCAGATTTGTAATTTTCCCTGGCAGTGTCTGTATTGATGCTACCTGTGTTAGGTCAACAGTTTGTGTTCCTGATTCGGGTTCCCTCCGATTTCTCAGTTGTGACCAAAGCAATGTGGAAGAACTGTTTAAGAAGAGCTGAAACAGGACAGTGTAGTTCATTCCTCTTTCAGCCAGCTACGTCTCTCAAGTTTTACTGTTTTAGAATACTGTTGTATTTTAGCAATACATGATTGCTAAACTGTTTGAAGGTCCAGGCTTGTCTTCAGCTTAGCTTAGATTTATTTGTTGCACATCCTGATTTACTTATTAATGGTAGGTTTTAGCATTATTACCTTTAATGAGGTATATTGCTGTTGTCCCTAGGATTCTGCTCAAGGTGAGTTGTATGTTAGGAGCTCTTTTCCATCTCTCTCTGGATATGAGATGTATTCTTGCTATTTTCTGCTGTGCTTGTGAATTTTTCTGCTGTTTCCTGTCATTTTTTCAGAGTGCTGTTTAGGACATCTTTTGGTATTATCATCACCACAGAGGTGATGAAAACTTTGCCCAAAGTATGTTTCATACAAGGAAAGGTGATTTTTTTTTTTTTTGACATTTTATAAATATGAGGAAATTAAATATCAAAATATTATTTCTCAGGGCATGGGTTGTGTTACTCTTACCTGTTTTCCTGAAGGCTATTAAGTGTTGCTGGTATAATTTCTGTTGAATTTGCTTTGTAAAATAATCTCTGCTTTTACATATTCAAGTACTACTATTAATCCTCATCCAGTCTGTGGCACAAAGGAGCCATACCTAATATCCGATAGTGATCATAGTGTTTTTCAGGTATTAAAGGCATCCATTTCAGCTGCCTCTGTAAGAATAGCTGCTTCTAAGTTGCACATTACAATCATGGGAAGAAATGTGGGTGAAGCCTTTGAAGGTGATAGTGTAATGTTGTGAAATGAGTCAGGACTACCATTCATATGCATTGTTCAAATGCATATCCAGTTCTGGAATCTCATTACAGAATACACTGCAATATGAAACATAAGCTAAATGTTCAGTATCCATAATGAGCAACTGAGAGCTCTGTTGTCTCTGTGTAAATACCATTTCTGTACTGCTATGAACATGATCTTGAGATGTGGTCTTAAGTCTTCTTTATACTATGTAATTGAAAAACATCAGCTCTGCTTGCAATCCCCTTTGAAGGAATATGGAATTTTGAAATTCATAATTATGCAGATACATTTGGAGACTTTAAAAAGTCTCTTTGGCTTGCTGGCAATAATAAAATCTTGTTCTTAAGGGTATTGAGAGGCAAGCAAGGTGTAAAATAATTTTTTGCCGTTGTCACTGTGGCTTTCCTTCAACTTCTATTCACAGTGGCATTGGTTATGTTTCAGTTATAAACTTGGATAGTTTCTTCCTTGTATTGAATGACTCTGAGTGATGACATTCATGTGCATGTGCCACTTGATTTTAGCCAGCTCTTGGAACTCTGTATTAGTCGTCAGGTGGTGATTTTCTTTGATACTAAAATACTGCTGCAACTCAGGAAATATTTTGGAATAATTTGTAAAGCAAAAATACCAAAAGAATTTTTTAAAAAACATTTAGGTTCCATATAAGAGAGACTCTTACCTTCTTTAAGAGATAAGATCTCTTCTTGTCTTGGAAACTTGCAAGGGCAAGAATAATAAAATGGAGAATCATATGTTCTATATGCTCCATACTTCCTTAACTGATTCTTCTATAGAAATGGTAGTTGCTGCTAAATTATTTTCAATTTACTGAGAATTTTTTTATCTACTAAGGTGGATCTCTATTAGTAGAACAAACTATTCTTTCTTGCTCATTGGCTTTTATTTGCCTAACTTGCAGTGATACTTCATGTGGACTAATATTAGTGGAATACTCAGTGCTTCAGCGACTTGTTTCAGAAGTTCGTAGATGTACTTTAAAAATAAAGAAAAAAACTCTCACAATCTTTTCATCCCTGGTAAACCTGTGACCTCCATTGTTTCAGGCTAAGAGAAGTATTTTCATTGGTAAATCCCAAAGTTCTTTGAGTACACTGGTCTTGCTGTTTTGTAGATGGGGAATGGGGGGAATATTTGGGGCTTTAAGCTAAACGTTGATCAAAATCAGTCAGTTGAATGCATAACGCAGGAGGAGCCCTTGGTGCTGAATTCTATGTTCTCTGCTTTGTGGTGGCATGGAGAGCACAACTGCTATCCATCCCCCAGGAGAAAAGGGAAGGAAGGCCCCAGGGCATTTATCTATAGTCTGTGCTCTGTAGACATAGTGTGATTAAGTAAATATGGGGAAAAATCTGCTGAAATTGGTATGGACGAGTTTTGCTAACGTGATGTTCAAATGTACTTTGAGGTAAAGAGAGAAGAGACAGGACTTGGAGGTTTTGTGGGCTTTGGTTTAGTTTGTTTTTTGAGGAATACGGATGTTTATTTTCTATGTCTATACATTAAATGTGATTATAAAATCAAATGTTTTAAACTCTTGAATTATCTTGTCATTTCCTACTAACCTTTCCTGTTGCTTCTAAAAAGTAGAAATAATGTCTTCATAGCTGAGGCATTCTGTTTGTGTATCAGTGCACTGGCAGTCATGAACCCAAGGAGATTCTCAGCTTTCAGTATGTGTTTTATATAAGTCTATTGCAAAATTAAAAAGCCGGACTTTGAAACATACTTTTATTGTGAGATTCATCAATATTTGTGAAAAGGAGGTGTTACACAGGCTTAAAATTATTTTTGAAAGTGTCCATAAGCATACCATAATTATATTTTGTTTCTTCCATAGGCGTTTGTAAAGGATGTGCATGAAGATTCAATAACAGTTTCATTTGAAAACAAGTGAGTGTATTTCTGGTGTTGTACCTGTAAATGGCAGAGTATCAACCTTGCATTTGCTTGACCTAAATATGGCTTACCATAGAGTAGTGTATATTAGATACACTAAACTTGCTGCTGGCACGTTTTAAAGTTGCATTTAGTATCTATTATTTTGTGATATTTCTATATAAATGCTTTTACTAGTTTAAATACTTTTCAAGTGCAAAACCATAGTACCATGGGTTTTGCTGGGAAGATAATCATGTTGTTAACAAATTTACGTGATGACAACCCATGTTTGAGTAAGTCAATAGTTGTACCATTATTGACTCTTTTCTCATGTGAATGTCTTGCCTTAGTTTTAGATTACATTATTATAAAATTTGTTCTATAGATAAGTGATGAACACCGATTTTCTGATTTAGAAATCCAGTCTCCATTAAAGAAACTGAAAATTAAAACTGTATTCAGACTGGATCCTGATCAAATTTTCATAACCTGTAGTAGAACCAAAGAAAAAGTTTTGGAAGAAGTGTCCAAATGTGTTATGAAAGGTTTTTTAATCTGTTTCTAATGTTGGGGTTAAAAACCATATCTGTAAATAGAGGAGAAAGTTCTACTAGAAGATTCAAAAGACTGCAGGTGACATCAGGGTTTCATTTAGGATGCTTAATGGTCATTTAGATGTGGTTTTTCTTATGTATACATTGGCTCACATTATCTTTAATATGTATATGCATAAAAGCTCCACAGAATTTGAAACTGTAAAATTAATGGATCAAAAATGTTTGATTTCTGTTTACAAAGAAGATAAAATACTTAGACCATTCAATGTGTTTTTGTTCATAGCTGGCAACCAGAGAGACAAATCCCATTCCATGATGTGAGGTTCCCACCACCTGCAGGTTATAATAAAGACATAAATGAAAGCGATGAAGTAGAGGTGTGTATGCTCCATTAACAGCTCTTGTCTTTAGAAGTGAGAGAACTCGCTGTGAAAAATGTCAGCCAAGCCACTGGAAGGTTTGCTTCCATGTTAAGTGATGTCACCTTTTTTGATTCCAACTATTGCAGAAAACAGAGTGTCAGGCACATCACCAAACCCAGAGTTTGACAGTAGTAAACCATGCAAATTCCATGCGCCACAAAAGGCCATGTGAAATTCCATGTACCATGACCTCCATGCTGAGTTACAAAAATGCTGATTTACAAACATAAGTGTTTCATTGATTACAGATCAGTCCTTTTTAGGACTGGATTAATTCAGAAATAGGTAATGAACTGTAGTTCTTAAGCTGTGAGTTAATAATGTCTCTATTACCAAAGCTTCCACCTGAATCAGATAATTTGCATTATATGTGTGTATACATAAAAATGTGTATATGTAAATACTTATGTGTATACACAAAGATATTGACTTTAAAGCAGCATATTCCTAAATTGTAATGCTTATTTTTATAATTAATCTAATGAAATTGAACTTTGAAGATTTGCATTTTGCTTGCATGCTCTGTAAGTTTTTAGATTGAAAGATAAGAAAATGACAAAACTTCTGTAGTGTGGATGTGACTGTTAGAATATATGTGCTAAAGAAGTGTAGATGTGTGACCTCCCCCTCACCCACTGGTAGGACCTCATCAGATCTACACACAATTAGAAATACTGTTGATTAAATATTAACAGATGTAAGAGTCTGAATTATTTCTCTTTTGACTGCATGCAAGACTGAAGCAGCTAATGCCGGTAGATTGGGCACTGTATTGTTTATTATTATTTATCTATGCAATCTTGCTCTTACATGCTTTCTGTGTTGTGCTCAGAGACTTTATGTACTAAGATGTTTTGCTGGATTTTGTTCCTGTGGAGTTCCTGATCATATTAGTGTCAGCTTTTGTGATGTCTTTTAAGAGTATAACATATGTGTTTTGTTCAGGTTTATTCCAGGGCAAATGAAAAAGAACCCTGCTGTTGGTGGTTGGCTAAAGTGAGAATGATAAAGGGTGAGGTAGGAGTATGCATATATACATATATATATATTTTATATTTACTTATACTTTTTTCTTTCTTTTCTGTTTATATATTGGTGTGCACTGTGGTTTGAGCTAATCTCTCTTCATTTTTAAAGAGTTTCTTGATTAGGACAGTTGCAATTACCATTAACCTCAACCTGAGAAGTCAAATTTGACTTGTACAGTTAACAAAAGTACCTTTTCGTTAATGGTGTAATGCTCACTCATGTCATAAAATATGTGGCTTGGATGATTTTATTATTTTTATATCAGTTCTACGTAATAGAATATGCAGCCTGTGATGCTACATACAACGAAATTGTCACAATTGAGCGTTTGAGATCTGTGAACCCCAATAAACCTGCAACAAAAGATACTTTTCATAAAATCAAACTGGCAGTTCCTGAAGATTTAAGGCAAATGTAAGTACAAGCATTTCTTTATAACTTGTTTCAGAATGTGGGTAACTTAAGCCTGAGACAAGAGGAATACGAATGCTTTTTACCACTCTAAATTAACTTTTTGCAATATAAGAATGTAAAAAATACAAATAATTGATATGGTCATACTTCAAAAATAGAAAAGATGATTTTTGAATTGCAGTTTAGTGCCGGAGGAAGAAACACTTTCTTCAAAATTTTAAGGTTTGTGTGTGGTGCAGATTAAGATTTTTATTCTTAGAGCTGTTCAGTGGTGTGCACAGGTTAATCTGAATCCATTCTTGGTCAGCTTTTATTATTTGATGATGGCTCTGGGAGTAGTTGAACAATAATGAAACCTCCCAGAGTATGATACAAAGGTAGCTAGCTTTCTCCTAGACCATGGGCATGTTGTTGTCATATAGATAATAGCTCTAAAAGTCAAATTGATGGTGACTCCCCTTGTTTACCTTCAGGTCACTTTCTGATTTCCTTGAGATGCATGTTATTGCCTCAGCGTGGAATGAGTTATAAATTCAGGTTAGACTAAAACTTCCTGAAGTTAGTGTTACAGTATACACAAGTTCACTCAGTGGTGAGTGGACACAGGAAACCTGGAGAAGCCAAGCACAGCATGAGATGAGCATAAGGTCGTTAGAATGCTGCAGGGGTTAAAATGAAATCACACATTTTAATGGTTCATGGTGTGTTTGAAATCTTGAACTTGCTGATTATCGTGATTATAGCTTTTTAATGTAGTTTTGTTTAACTTGTCATTTCACAGATATACATACAGAAAATTTCTGAAATATTTCTAATCTTACTCATGTGAAAACAAAGAAAAATGAGTAAAATAAATTATAATGGAATAAAATAACACCTGCTTTGAAAGGGAGAGCTTGGAAATCTTTATTTGCATTCTTTGTATTAAGGAATTATTCTTTTTGGCTCTTAACCGTAAATGCAGTGGTTACTGCTTTTAACTTTGTTACTTTATTTTTTCCTAGGTGTGCCAAAGAATCTGCGCATAAGGACTTCAAAAAGGCAGTTGGAGCTTTTTCTGTAACCTATGATTCTGAAAACCACCAGCTTATTATTTTGGTAAGTACAAATGTTTTACTGTACCATTGGCAGTGGTTTGTTTCAAGAGTCCATGTGTAAAGCACTGTTCTGTTTATTAATAATTCAGTCAATCAACGATGTAACCACAAAGCGGGCGAACATGCTGATTGATATGCACTTTCGGAGTCTTCGCACCAAGTTATCCCTGATCCTGAGAAATGAAGAAGCCAGTAAACAGCTGGAGGTATGATGGTTGTTTTTCCTGAAGTAATTTGAGTGAAACAGATAATAAAAAAAACTCTTCTGTATTTCTTAGCTGGTAGGACTTGCATTGAGGTGAAAGTAATGATGTACTGATAATAGTCTAGGGGGTAAAAGAAGAAGCAAAGAAAGCAAAGATGTTTACAGTTATAGGGCCTATTCGTTCAAAGACTCATTTTTATCAGCAGGATTTTTTGGGGGATTAAATACACATACGTAGATACATATATAAATGTATTTATTTCATATTTTGAAGCATGAAATAGCCATTATTGCACAAATAATGCCACATATTAGGTAGCTTGAGAAGTAGATGGGAGTGAATATGTCATGATACTGATAGGACTAGAACTGGATCTAGCAAAACAAAACAGTGAAAATGAGACGGAAGGGGTGAAAACTGATGTTGGTAGAATGTGTGAAGGGATAGGTTTGTCTATAGATTAAATGTTAGGAAATAATCTTACAGCAGATACAGCTTCTGATACTCCTGTGACTGGTGAGTGGGTGTTGACTGGCAAGAAGCTTGAGTCATACTTGTCCACGGGTAAAAGAAAAAAGAAAATAAAAAGAGTAGGCTAGGAAATAAAGGGTTCTTTATACATCAGAATTAACATTTCTTCATGGATTTTCTCCTGTGTGCAAATTAGAAAAAATAGCAATATTTCTGAAAACTTTTTGAATTCACTGTCAAGAGCCAGAGGTACCACTTAAACTACTGTAACTCAGTTTGATACAGGTGTATACCAGCAGTGTTTTTGCAGAGTGAGGTTTCATTGCCCCTTCCCAGGAATCACCTCTCTTTGAAGTGGGATGAAGTCATGTTCAGGCCTCCTGTATCCAGTGGGTATACTCACTGTTACAAGAAGTTCTCACTTCTCTTGTTCTCTCTTGGGTATCTTGATTTCTGTGTTTCAGAGCTGAAATCCAAGTTTGTTTGGGTTTTGAGTTTTTTTCAAGATGAAGGATGGACCAATTTTTCCTCATTGGTGTTCCTTACTGAGCACCCCACTATAGCTCTTCAGTAATTATTCTGCTGTATCCTCCAGAACTGACAGTTGTGTGGGCAGTTTACCTCTTGAAGTGCAAAGTATTATTTTGGAGGTGGGAAGAACAACAGCGTCTTTAGAGTTAATTCACTTTACGTGCCCCCACAAATGCATGCACCAACAACTGTTGTCATTGATTCCTTTCCCAAACTGATCTTGGATTCTTCTTGTCTTTGTAACACTGAGTCTTTTTGCTGCTGTGAGTGTCTCAAACTTGATTTTATTCTCGCTAGAAAACCATTGTTGAACTTCAGTTTCTATCTGAGCAGTACTTAAATAAAAGTTATGAGATAAATATATACAGTTAAAATTCGTGTGACAAAAGCTAACTGGTATTTTTCATTTTGGCATTTGTGTTTTTCTTGTAGTTAGAATAAATATAAAATCAGCTTCATCCAAAGCTGGAATCAAGGTCTCCACAGGAAGAGCGTTAGATAATAAAAATCATGCTCATGATTACTGTTCAGGCACTGACATACCAACAGATTGTATGTGTCCATCTGCAGATAATATATTTAGTGAACACTTCGGGCTTTACCGCATTATTAATAGCAGCTCTCTGTTTTCATCAAATAGTATGTGTCTCATAGTCACTGAATTCTTAAAGTCTGCCACTTCTTTTCTTCTAGCAGTTTTAGCTATTTTGTTTTCTAAGTCATTATCACTAGACCAACTTCTTTTGTTCAATGGAGTTTTTTTCTTCCTATTTGTTGTACCTTCTTTTTTGCATATTATCTTCTTGACTTGGTTAACTCTACTTCTCAAACGTGGCTTTTATAGCATCAAGTAAAATAACCGTTTATTTTTTGTTTACATTCTTTCCCAGTGGGTGCGACTTAGCTGTTTTGGGTGTCTTTCACATACTAAAAAGCCTGAATTTACGAGTGTTTTGCATTCTGTATTTTACTGTATCTAAGTAGAATTCAGTTATGGCTGCTGTGTAGGTATTAATACATTACTTGCATAAGTGTTTCTTATTAATGTATTGGAGGGAAGTAGAATACAGAATTTGTGATGTTTAAATAGAGCATACTTTCTAATAATTTGCAGAAAAGCTAATGATGTTGTAGTGCAGGCAGTAAAACTCTGGTTTGACTGTCAGAGTCAAGGTCCTCAGTGATGATGTAGCTTCATGTTTTCCACATGTTGAAGATAATTAACAACCGATCATTGTCTTGGTCATCCTGTTCTCTGCTCTTATTTGGCCGTCTATAAAGGATGTCAACTAGTAAATCAGCATTTGGATTATCTGTTAAAATGTAGAAATGTGAGCAATTAAAAATAACTTTTGCTTTCCAAGTTGTCTGTAATGTAGCTACTGAAGTGCTTGACAGCGCTCTCTGAGTATCCGAAGTATTTCATAACACTCGGATACTAGCACCACTATCTACTGTAACCAGTTCTTTGAAACAGTGATTTAGCACAGGATATTTACCTACAGCTTTAAGCAGGAGCAGGTCAGAAAACAGTATACCAGTTTAGCTGGAACAGTATAGGGCTTCTTGTGGGCAATTCCTTGATGTTTTCTCAACATCTGTAGGATCTCATTTTGCTGACATTAAACTGCTAATTTGAGGTGTGCATATGTATGCCTTGACAGTAGTTACACCTTTGATTGCAATGCAGAGACATGGACAGGATTATATATCTTGGCTTTCATCTTGTTTCTTCCTTGCAAAACACTTTTGCCTTAATAGATTATCACAGTTGGAAATTGTCTATCTTCCCACAATGCATTGAACTATTGTTCCTTTCATGTGTTCCGTTATGCTCATGCTTATGAATGCTCAGTATGACCCTTCTGTCTTGGTAGATGTGTGATTCCTGGATGAAATTCTGAACATATTTGTTTTCTGAATTCAAACAATTTTTGTGTTGTCATGCATGGGCACGGATTCTTCATTTTTTAAAGTTCAGTACATATTCACAGTTGCTCTGTTTTATATAAAATTTTGTGTCAGTGGTTGAGTTATTACAGGTTCACCCATCTGTTGAAATTGGTGCCTTTTTTTTCTGAGATCATAAGGTTTGCTTTAATAATCACCACAGTTACTATTTTACTACCTTGTGAGTACTGTCTTTCCTAGTAATGCCTGATAGCTGTAGCTGTTAAAGAGTAATTCAAAATAGAGGTGTCAACACAGCTAGAGGCCAGCCTTATGTTATTATTTAAAAGATTTCTGAAGGATACTCCTTGGTGTTTTTGAAGCTGAAATAAATGCAGTAAAGGGATTGATTAAATTAAAAGTAGGCTAAGCACCTGATTGAAAAACAGGCTTGAAACTTATGTTGATTTCTCTCTCCGGTGTACTGGAGAGACAATCAAAGTGAGCTGACATTAGATTTTTCTTCAGAGTTCTAGGCAACTTGCATCCCGGTTCCACGAACAGTTTGTAGTGCGTGAAGACCTAATGGGTTTGGCCATTGGCACTCATGGTGCTAATATTCAGCAAGCCAGAAAAGTCCCTGGAGTGACTGCCATTGATCTTGATGAAGATACTTGTACATTCCATATTTATGGAGAGGTGAGTTCCCTTCTTCATCATTTCAGAAAATACCTGAAAGAAACAAGCAAACAAAAACCTTGGGGAAATGAATCTTTTTTTCTTACACATCTTTCTGTTGTAGGATCAAGATGCTGTGAAAAAGGCAAGAAGTTACCTTGAATTTGCCGAAGATGTCATACAAGTCCCGAGGAATTTAGTAGGTATGTTAGTTCTGGAGGCTGCCTCCATGATGATAAGGAAAAATGCCTTCTGAGAACTGTGCTGAGCTAGAAGCAATGTGCTGATGTTGAAGTACAAGGCAGAATAACTTCTGGATTAAGCCAGAGAATTACTTACTTCCCCACACATGTCCAGAGATTAGTTAAGCTATACAAGAGATGAATCTGCAGTGTCATATTTTCCTAGCATACTTTGAATAAGTATATTTCTTTGACTTATATTTGTCTCTTTTCCCCTGTCATTTTTCAGTATGTTTAGAAGCAGCACTGTGGGATGAATTAGGTAACAGTGATGAAGAATATCTAAAATACTTCCATTGCCAAACACTAAAAAAAGGCCTTAAGAACACATGCAGCCCTTCTATATTTGGAGAAATCTTTTCATGAGCTTTTGATGCTACAAAGCAAAATAAAAATATGTGATTTCATTCAGTAGATAGGAAAAGAGCAGAGAAAATACTTTATGGTATAACATAGTCGTAAAAGCAAATGCTTTAATAGGTGTGTCAGGGAGCGTATGAAAGCTGCTGTTGAAGCAGTGTGAAATTCTGCAGTGGGACAAGTACTAAAAAATGTGGCAGCTCAGCTCTGGAATTAGATAAAAGCAGTTGTTTTCCCTTCCCCCTTCCCTCCTGGTTTTACTAGTGATAAGTGAAAATTAGAAGCTGCTGTCATAATTTTAATTTGAGGTCAAAAAATCTGTTTCTCTTTAGAACTTGGCTATTTATTTTTTTGTCAGGTTTTCAATTCTACTCTTAATTCTTGACCTGGATCCTTTAGAATACAACTTCGGCTGAACACTATGTTATGTCTGAAATAAGCTATGTTTAATAGTTTGGCTTTTAAAATTCCTAGTTATTTGCTTTAAAAATGCAGAAGGCTTTTTTAGATACGTATTTACACTGATTTTTTTTTCAATCTAAAGAAAATGCAAACAACCACGTTTTTCTATTTAATTGTATTTTTGAAAATTCAAACTAAACAAAAAATCCAAACAAAGAAAAAACTCACCCAAGATGTTTTGTTTTGGTTTTTTTAAGACTGTGTGGACATTTTTATCTGAAAATATTTGCGTGTGTGTTGCCAAATCCTCACAAAAACTTTGATTGGAGTAACTGATGTAACTTGTGGAGGTTTTGGGAGTTTTGTTCAATTTACTTTTTTAAATCACTACGAGGGCTTTTTTACATGTATTAGTAAGGTGCTGTTCCATTTTCCAGTAATATATAATGAAATAAAATACTCAGATAAAGTGCTCAGAAGTAGTTTTTTGACACTCAGAACAGCGTTTGTCATTGAGGAGGAATGTACTGGCCATATTTTATCATGTTTTCTGCAAATATTCACGTCAGAAAAGTTGAAACACAAAAATGAAAATTTATTTAGCTTTGAGTGATAGGAGTCTATTGTGACTAAAAGTGGAGCTTAATTTCTTCTTCATGGATTAATTGTATCAGACAAACTGTAGCTGTTATGCACTTGGGGCTTTTACCTCTATTTTAGTGATGTGCCAGTGAAAAAAGATCATGTTTTAAGTTTTCCAGCAGTTTGTTAAATGAAAATACTTTTTTTCTTACATGCAGAAAACATCATTAACATCACTCTTTTAAGCTTTTCTTGAAAACTGTGTTTGAAGGATGTGGCCCTCCCTCATCATGTCCCAAGCAGCTTAGTTTTCCTGCCAGTTTGCAAGACAGCACATTGTTTTGCTGAGATTGGAGAGAATTAAATTTTCATTTTCGTTGTCTCATGCTAGAATGTCTGCTTCAGAAGATACATGTCTACATTACTGGTGTTGGAGTATAATTTATTTCCATTTTTATCTTTGACTTTTTAGTGAATTATAAACTACTGGCAAAAATGTCTAAAAACCTCAGTTTTACAGAATTTTACATCTGCCTCAAGCAGTATCTTTGGTAGTGTTTGATGAACTAAAATTCTGTAAATTAACTAAGTTTTGCTTACACAAGAAGTGGTTACAGCAAATGTTACGGCACTGTAAAAGCATTTTTCTTTGTTTTGACTGGATATTTTAAATGCAAGCAGAAATGTTCATAATTCACTGAAGTTATTTTAAACATACCAAAGCAAAGCCAAATAAACATTCAAGGTATTGAGTATTTCTGTGATCAGTGTGTTTTGTAAGTTAACAGCACAAGCTTATGTGGACATTCTTGTTTGTGGCTTGTTAGCTAAGTCTTTGTTGTAGAGGATTAAGGCATTTTGGACAAGTTCTTGCACTTGTATGTAAATAATCTTGTCTAATTAAAATACAGCAATACTCTCAGGTTTGGGGGAAAGCCATAAAAGTGTAATGTTCTGTATGTTCTTTCTGTAGGAAAAGTAATAGGAAAAAATGGAAAACTGATTCAGGAGATAGTGGACAAATCTGGCGTTGTAAGAGTGAGAATTGAGGCTGAAAATGATAAAAATATTCCACAAGAAGAGGTATGTTTTCACTTAATACAACTTTTCTTTTTGTTAATTAGTTGTATTCTACCCAATGTTAAAATACATTCTTCCTTGTATCTTTGTAGTGGTAAGACAAAGTGTTGATTAATGTGTTTTCTGATGGATTCTGTCTTTTCCTATTAATGCTGAGGGGCATTTTTATATAAATTTGGCTTCTCTGTTAGAAAAATGCTTTGTGAAATTTATTGGTGATGCACCTTAGAGATTTCATGTTGTTCGTGTTGGAAGCAATGACATTTTCCAGCATGTACAAGGGTATAAATTCATGAATATGAAACCTGTTGGTTTCATTCATTAATCTGCTTTGAGTTTGATTTCTTGGGTTTTTACGTGGTTTAATTCTTCATTAGCAATTTCTTTTTCTGCTGTTTTGAGGGGCAAGGTTGTGGTATGCAAAAAAACTTACTGAGAGGTTTTAACATCTCAGTGCAAAAAGACTCCCTGCAGTTTTCAGATGTGAAATGTGCTTAAAGAAAACTGAACTGCCTTTCATTTACCTCAAAATCCAAATATGTACCAGCTAAGAACTTTTGCTACTTCAGATAAGCCATGAATATGGTTTCTGGAGCCCTTAAGTTCTTCCTTGAGTAGTTATTTCCTCTCCTGTTTATCACTGGAGGACTTACTGAAAATCCACAATCCAATTTCCATCTTTCTGTACAGAGGGGCTAAGCAATTACCTAAGGGCTTTTTACTATTTTACTAGTTTTACATCTGTCTGAAAAGGTAAACGGTCAATATTTAGATATAAAGGTTTCACTGGTCTGTCGTATTTCTTTTCTAAAGATAAATTCCCACAGCATAAAATGAAATTAGTTTAATAATCAAGAGGGTGCTGCTATTGCTGAAGGCTAGAGAATCACAGAAGGGTAAAAGAGCCAGTACTCATGGCTGCAGGGAGTATGTCTGGGTTTTTTTTTTTTTCAATTCTGACCTGAAAAAGCTGATATGCTTACATTTTTCTGTCCAAAATGCAGCTTTTAAGGATTATTGTGAAAGATCTTTTTTACCTGTCAAGCTCTGCATTCATACTTCTGTTTTACTGGCATTGTTTGTACTGTTTCACGTGTTAATTGTGTCATGCCAGGTGCAATACAGAAATGTGAGATCAGACTTTGACAGGTAAGAGTTAATACTTGTAAATTGAATGCAGCTTTATTTCAACTATGAAATCCAAATAACCTTCCCATGTGTGAATTTGGATATTGCGGTCCTTCTTCTTGTAGTGGAACAGTAGTTCAGTTAAATTTTAATACAGCATTTGGTTCCTTTTATGTGACTGAGATGCTAGAATACTGCCCATTAGTTTCAAGTGCAGTTTTATACATCCTATAATTTTATAACAGGCTATCTTCAGGCTTTTCATATTTTAAAATGAGATAGGTGTTGTTTGTTACAGTAATATATATTACTTTTATCTCTAAATTTATTATGCACGTAAGGTCTGCTCAGTATTCCCCATTGCAGCCAAGTTGAACATAGGAACTTTTACTTTGATAAAGACAAAAATAAGGTTTCAATAAATAAGCACTTTGCTGCTTTTGTATGGTTGAAATTGCTTGATGTGCTTACCAGCTCATATTCTTTATGGCTGGCATTGTTATACCTTGAATCTGCTGCCAAAAGCAACAGCAGGCTCTTTCCTTAAATGCCCTTTTAAATCATTTGTCTTGTCATCGTTTAATAATTGACACTGTGAGCTAGTTAATGCCAGTTTAGTAGAAATTTTGCTGCTCTTTATCAGGTTACATAAAATATTTATGAAACTTAAAATACCCCAGATAATAAAACATTTCAGTCAACAATGCCTGTGGCTAAAGAATTTCTAATGCTCAAGAAAGTCAGTGTTAATGCTGAGGTTCCTTAGGACTAGAGGACTGTGTGCATATTATTTTTCCTGATTACTTAATGTAGATGTGTAAGGTCTAATGTAAGGTTTTCGTCTGTAAAAGAAATGGAGGGGGGAAGAAAACCAAACACAGTCTTAAAAGTGGAGACAAATTATAGACTGGCCACTCCTGGGCAACCTGGGCAACCTCGGCATACTGTGCTTTTAATTTTTAAGACATTTGTGTCTCAAATCATTTCACTCTGCAGCAAACCTTTCTTTTGTAATGCAGTTCTGTAAAGGGTGTGTGTACAGTGAAAATTAAAGGCTTTTTTAGAGGTAGTGATGAGCAAAACAATATTTGAGATAATCAGTAGGTGTGCCACGCTTTGGTCTGCAGTGGTATGGGCTTCAGCAGCTGAGTGTTAGAGATGCTCAGGTTAGTGTCTGCAGTCCACTGTGAAGCTTCTCCTGCCTGGGTGATGCTGCAGCTGCTGCAACAGTCAGGTTCACTCCTTGGGCCTGTATGGGCTGCACTCACACCTCACCATGAAATGCTGCATGGACCTGTCTTAATATCAGAAGTTTTGGTGTAGAAATTGTCTTCTTATTGTTAAGGTTTACTTTGTTTTCCACACTCAGTGAGGCCCTTTTAGATAGTTTGTTTTTCACCTGCTTTGTCTGTCTAAATTAATCTTTAGATGTTTTGTCTCCTGATGCCATAATTTCAGACTTTAGAATTTCCAGATTTGTTTTTTCCATTTTTTTATTGAATCGCTTAACATGCTTGAAGGGTAGAAGAACTATAAATTAGAAATCATGACCTGAAGTACTAACTCTTTCTTGAATATTTTTTGACTTTTTTTTTTTTACAGCTGTAGAGATAGTCAAGAAGGATCAGGTTTTGTTTGGTGACACAATGTTAATTTGATTTACTTTTTTAAAAGCTCGAAAGTAGACCAAAAGCAGCTGGTGAGAGAATGGATGCGGTCAGCAAAGGTGGTATTTTGAAGGGAAGAAACATAAAGTGTTTTAAGTTGACTCTTCTTCACTTGCTCAGAAAAATAAATATTGACATTGAGATGCAAATTATCTAAATCTGCCTATTTAAAAAAGTTCTTTGCATAAAGGGAATTAGACTACATGGTGTAGTCAATATCAGAATTAATATATACTGTTGTCTCACTTTTTCATTTTTGCTTGTGCATGGTATAAGAATTATTTTCAAGTTTTACAGTAGTAAGTTTGCTTCTCTTCCGAATTCAATGCCTAATCAATAACCAAAGCCTATTGTTACTGTGTTTTAGGGAATGGTACCATTTGTGTTTGTAGGAACCAAGGATAGCATTACTAATGCAACTGTTCTTCTGGATTATCATCTTAATTATTTAAAGGTGAGGATAATGATGCTGCTTTACTGCTATTTTTTTTCTATCAATACTTGGGATGGTAACAGTGTGATAATGATAATCTGTTCAGGTCCTGAGGCTATTGAAAAATTAGTATTATAACAGGTTTTCTGTCTAAAAATTGCATGTTTTTAATAAAAGAATAATTTGTCTGAAGAATGGGATGACAACTTTTTCAGGATGCAAATTACAAAAGAGTAGGGAAAAAAATCTATGTCAAAATGTGCTGCCAACTTTATATATGAGAGAGTAGTCAGTCCTTCATGCAACTGCAGAGCAAACAGCCTTCTATGCAGAATCTTGAGTAGAGTGGGCATTTTTTAACACAAAAATGCTAAACTAATTTTTCTGTAATGAATTGACATTTCATACCTGAGTATGTTTTGTAAGCAACTCAGCTTTATATGTTGTGTTGGCCTCTTGGCTCCATAACTTCCCCAGTAGTCTGTGATGAGTGGTCTGTTGTAAGGGGAGCAAAAAATATCTCACGTTGTTGCTTATAGTTACTTTTGCCTGTGGTGGTTTGTGGCCAGGTGCCCAATCTTTGATGGCAGGGCCAGATCTAACAGCAGGGGACAGCTTTTAAATTCATTTAATTAAATAAAGTCTTGCATCTCCTTTGAAGCATTTAGACTGTTCGTTATTTGATACTTGTCTGGTCAGTGCAGTAGCTATCAGTGAATCTTTTAGAATGCTGAAATTTCTATACATTGTTAAACTTCTCAGTACAGGTAATCAAAGAAGTCAGAAGAAGCAATTTCTGTTTTCTTAACAACTCAGTCGCTTTACCTTTTAATCCGGCTTTTGTCAGTATTCTGGAGCAGAGGTACAGCAGCTCTGCAGCTGTCACAAGGCAGAGGCAGAGAAGGACCAGATGAAAACTAATGCTAAGAATCAAGTTCATTTCTTGCATGCTCACTATGATTTGAAAAGATATTTCTGGTTTAAACTTTTTTGGCTGCCTAAAATGGGTACTGACATGGTAGTGGAAAGTGTTTAATAGCCCAGCAATTTTATTTTAGATTGTTCAATTCATCGTCAGCTATGGTCGCTTTGTCTTAGTGCTCTCCAGCCTTCCTGAACAGAAGGTCACAAATAAGTGTTCATCAGTCTATGTGATAACTACTGGATAGATTCTTATCTCAGAGGTTTTATCTTGGCATTTTCATCCCATTAAACATGAACACACAAAATGTTATCTTAGTGGCCTGTTGCAGTAATGATTCAGAATAATGTCCTCCAGTTCACTGACAAGAAGTGGGGGACAGACTTGATCCTCTAAGATTTTTCACATTTTTATGCCTCCAGGCAAAGATTATTAAGGAAACTTTTTGTAAAAGATACATAGTAGTGCCTCAACATCAAGTGTACTGTATCAGCTCAGAGCCATGAATGTCTTCCTAAAAAGAAGGAAGCAGACTTGGCTGGAATGACTGTAGTGACTTCTCAGGATCTTGAGAGGAAAGAGAAAGACTGTAGTGACTTCTCAGGATCTTGAGAGGAAAGAGAAAGACAGACTAATTCGAGGATTCACAGCCCCGGACTGCATGCAGGTGGACTTTGGCCTTTTCAGGGATCTGCTTGGAAGAATCCCACAGGATACATTCCTGGAAGGAAAACAGGTTTGGAAGACCTGCCTCTTAAAGCATCACATTCTCTAAGCTCAAGAATAGTCCATCTTGATATGCAGCTGTTCACACAAAAGAAACAGTAGGCCTGCAGGGATCAACAAGGAACCTGTGGCTAAATTAATATAGAAAAAATGAGGATACAAGGAGTAAAGTAAGGACAGGTGACTCGAAGTATAAAATCACAGTTTGAGTGGGCAGGGATGAGTTTGGGAAAGCTGAAGTCCATCAGTTGAATATGGCAAGGGATGTTAAAGGAAACAGGAAGGGCTTCTGCAGCAAAAGGAATACCAAAGAAAATACATGCCTGCTACTGGATGGAGGAGGGAACTTGCTCACAAACAGGAAGGATGAGGTACTGAATGTCGTCCTCAGTTTTGGTTTTTTTATTTTTAAGTTTTGTCCTAAGGAACACCAGCCCCCTGATACCAATGGGAGACTGTGGAGCAAGAAGTCTTAGTCTTCCTAAAGGAATATTGAGTTAAGGAACATCTTAAGGGGAAAGAAGAGATATACACCAAGTCACTGATGGGGTGCATTCCTGAGTACCAAATCATCTTAGCAAAGTCCTAGCTGGACAAGGTGACCTGCAGAGGATCCAGTGTCAGAATGAAACTTCTATCAATACATTTCTCCCTAATTAAAGAAAAGGGAACAGGGATTGCCACTCTGATGTGAGCTAGATAACATCTGAAACTGGCAAAGTTTCCTTGAATATGCATTGCTATATCTCTTTTACCTGATTGTGTATGGTGAGGGTGCTGTGTGCTGGTGCCTCTGTGCCTGAGTTACAGCACTTTTCTCTTTATGCTTCCTCCCATTCCTCATACTGTTCATTATCATTATGTAGGGTTTAGCAGCAGAGTGCCTTTTTATGAAACAATACTGTTACATCAGAATTGTTTAACTTTGGTATTTGTTATGTGCAGCAGTGTAAAGAGCTTGCATTCTGATCGGAGTGCTTTTGCTTGATACATGTTTTAAACAAACCTGAACTTGTCAACTGTGCCACAGGAAGAATTGTGTTGGTAGCACACGGATTTGAACAGTTGAAAGTCTTTCTGTTAAACAAGTTATTCTCAAAGCTGAGTTGCTGTTTGAGTATTAAATAGATGATAAGTTGCAATATTTCAGGGTTTTTTTTCTGAGACCTGCATCTGTGCACATGCAGATGGTTAAATAGTGGTTGTACATGACTTGCTGGGCTTGTGTTTGCACAGGAAGTGGATCAACTGCGTTTGGAAAGATTGCAAATTGATGAGCAATTGCGACAGATCGGAGCTACTTCCAGGCCGCCCCCAAACCGTACAGATAAGGACAAAGGGTACATGGCCGACGATGGGCCGGGCCTCGGCCGCGGCAGCCGCCCCTATAGAAACCGGGGGCACAGCCGGCGTGGGCCAGGCTATGCTTCAGGTAGGTACCTACAAAGACACTTGCACTTCTCACCGTGGCCTACTGGTCTTGTGATTTTTTGGCAAATACTGGACTTACAGCGATTAAAAAATGCAGTTAATATTGAGTATTAATATTTGAAGATTATATAGAGCTTTATGCTGTAAGAAAATACTTGAAAGTGTAGTGCTTTCCTGTAGTCTACACTGATTTCCATGCAGTTCCTGCTTCTTACAGCATACTTCTGTCTTCTGCATTATGGAGAATATCTAGTTACTCCATAACTCCTTAGAGTGAAGAATTTTATTTTATTTATATTTTGAACAATTCATGACAATTCCTGAAGTCTGTTTTCATTTAAACCTGTGTGAGTCTATCCTAATACAAATGGTTATAGGTGAAAATACTGTGTAGCTCAATTTACTGGAAAGTTATTTTCTTCATATTAAATTGAACTTTTATAGTTTTCCTAGATCATAGTCACCAAAATAGTGTGTTATTCTTCGAAACTTTGGATAATTCATTAATGAATAGTTTTCCAGATTGTGCTTCTTCAGAGCAATCTATTACTTCACTATCCATAATGTAGGTCAGCTGGTGTTTGTCCTGACTGAAAGGCCTGTAGTGTGAGCTTTATAAAAAAAAAATCTTAGCTTGTGTTCTGCATAATATAACATTAATGTTTTTGTGATGTTTACTATTTTTAGAAGATGTGAACTCACCTTGCTAATAATATTAGTTATGGGGGGCAAAACGGCGATTTTTCTCAAAAAGTTTTTGTCAATAAAGGTGATCTGTTAATTGGAAAAATTGCAATGGCCATTTATTTGATTTGATACATTTCTAGCATTTTGACTTTGTTCTCTGCTTTTGTAGTCTGTTACAAGCTGTTTCATGATGGAATTCTTTTCATATATGAGTTGCAGTGGTGAGAGGAGACAGGACAGGTTATGTTCAGAACTTTCAGCTGTAGAAATATGAAGGATTCTAGTCTATTACACTTATGTTCTACCAGACTTATATTACATTTTGTAGTATGTTCAGTAATCTGTTGATATACTGATGACATCAATTTTAAGCATGTGGCACACTAAATTATTTAGGCTTAAACACACAACTAACTTTTATTACTGTCTTGAATTTTGAAGAACTAATATATATTATGCATATATGTCTTTCTGTGTTATGTATGTTATAGAGTTTGGGAGGCAAAAACATCCCAAAACTGTCTATTAACAAAACAAGAAGAAAAAATTTAAATATATACATCTTGTATTCTGCTATAGTAATTTCATGCTAAGCTACACTGGCATGTTTGAATTTTTCATCCTCTTGATAGGAACTAATTCTGAAGCATCAAATGCTTCTGAAACAGAGTCTGATCACAGAGATGAGCTGAGTGATTGGTCGGCGGCCCCAGCAGAGGAGGAGCGGGACAATTACCTGCGCAGGGGAGATGGGCGGAGGCGTGGTGGCGGCGCCAGAGGCCAAGGCGGGAGGGGGCGCGGAGGATTTAAAGGTGAATGGGGACTCCTTTTGGAAACAGATGTCAGTGTGGGGATTCTAAAGCAAACTCACTTCTGCTAGCTGCTCCTTTTCTAATCTGTTCCAACTCCCCACCTGGTGGCCTCTTCTGACTTCTCTTTGTCGGTCTTTTAAATGGAGTATTTTGTTTTAGATGTGTTGAACTTTGAGCAGAGGAGAATACTTCTCTTTTACTTGCTTTATTTTTGGGGAGTTTTCTCTATATTTGTTTTCCTAAAATGCCTCTTGGCTCAAGTTTATGTCCTGTGCCATCACACATGGATGTCAAGAAATAAATTTCTAGTTTGTCAGTAGATACAGAAAAATGTTTTAATATCTGTATTACTCATTCAGCTGTACGTATTCACATCTTCTTGTATTTGATTTTCATGGAACAGGATAATATTGTAATTTATGTGTTCAATGGAAAGGTCCAGGCAAAAGTAAGGTGGGAAAACTTCAGAAAGTTAAATATATATACTTGAACATACGATATTTCATTATATTTATTTGTTTACATATGATGTTTCATTATACTTCTTTGTTAAAATACTTTCTTCTGCAGCTCTGCTTATTTCTTGGAGTGTTTTTTTCAAAGTATGAGTGCTGCTTAATAAGACTTTTTTGTATGAAAGTAATGTATAATTTAGGAAGCATACAAGCCGTTGAAAAATGTGAAGATATTAAACACTGCTGATTGTACTTCTCTTCTGTAGTTAATTATTTTGAGAAGTGGGTTTTTTTAGTCAGTAATCAGTCTTTTTTAAACTGTGGTGGTTTTAAACACTGAGGTTTTGTCTGCATTATAATGCGAGAACATTTTCTTTAGTGATTTCTGGCCCACAGTTTAAGAACTGTTGTTATATGTTATTAATAATATTTGTTATTAATAATATTTGAGACAGAAAATTCTGAATTCCCTACTGTGCTTGTGTAAAATTGATGTGGCAGAATATCATGTCTTTGTTGAACTACTTAGTTGATAATTTCTTCTTCCAGGCAATGATGAACAGTCGCGAACAGATAACCGTCAGCGTAACTCAAGAGAGGCAAAAGGGAGGACAGCAGACGGGTCTCTTGAGGTAACTTCTCATATGGGAAGTCTGTACTGTTAAAATTGCATTGTGTCATATAGTGGTAGAGTCTTCAAGGTTGCGAGTGACACAGTAGCCCTGTGAGTCCATATTCTTTGTCTCCCTAATCACATCTATGAAAGTTGTGTTACAAAATGACACAGATGCTCAGGACTCTAAATATATCAAGCCCTGTGAAGATGCAATTTTGTAATGCCTGTCTGTTGAAAAACTGATGACAAGTCCGAAGGATTTACTAACCAGTTTGATTTCAGTCTCTGTTCTTACTAGTGCTTTGGTTTTAGCTGTTACTTCTTGCTTTGTTGTGTATTGTTGTCTAACTTCTGCGTACCCGACGGAATAAAATCCTTAACACTATATAAAGAGTGTGTTGTAGCCAGAATCCTCAGAGTAAGAAAGATTAAACTTCAGAAACTGCCTTCACTACTAAATGAAACATTTGCAATTGAAGGCTATTCAATCTAGAAAGTAAGCTAAAAATGCATGTCAGGAAACTTTTCGAGTAACAGATTTGAAATATCTTGTAACCTTAAATATTTTTAAGCATTTTATAAAGCTATTTCTGCATTTTTTTCAAATGTTGTGTTTTACGAAGTTTTCAAGCTGATACCTTATATATATATGTTAAGTTTCCCCACATGGAAACTGTTCTTGCTTCAAATGGTAGCTTGCAAACCTTCTACTATCTCTTACCTCATAGGATGAGTTAAGTTGGAAGGAAGAAACAAAGTGCAGCTGCAAGCTGCTACCCTTGCATGGTTTTACCAGGAGTCATGTTTCCAATGGGAAATAGAGGTGACTCTTGGCTTGGTTTTTAGAAAGCCTGGTTAAGAAAAGGATAAAATGGAACAAGTGACCAGATGCTTAGTTTTTGAAAGGGGAGTGCTGAACTTAAAGGTGTAGTAACTGTATATGCATCTGAAATGCAAATAATTAACTTGGCAAAACAAAAAGTAAATAATGGCCATGTGAGTTTTATATAATTAATTAGTAATTACCTTACAAAGGTTTGAAGTAGGCAGTGAGGAAATGTGGAGCTGGAAAAATAACAGTAAGACACTTAAATCATGTGGGGTTTTATCTGTTGCTCTAAGATTTGGATGCAGTGACATGTTACAAGAAAACAAGTACATGTTGTTCAAATCTGGCTGATAAAGTTGTAAAAATCTTGTTGCGTATCAAGGAATAAGTGTTTGCCACCCGTTACAAGCATAAAAATTTGCTTTCCACATGCTCTCTTGAAATTTTTTATGACCACTTAAAAAGGCTGCAGAAGTTTTTTGGATGTATTAAATGGATTATTTTTTCAGATTCTAAAAATGTCTGAGTAGATTTTTTTTTTTTTTGAGATTCAGAAAAGCTGCCATTAAATGACGCTATGTCTTTTTGGGGCTTTTTGCATACAAAGAGTAGGAATTAAAATTACTAGATGTTGAAATAATGTTTCAGAGATCTGTGTGATATTAATTCAACTCTTGTGCATCAGCAAACTGGAAATTTTTCTCTTAACTTCCAAGGTTAGGTAGATGGGAGAGGATTTTTTGGGTCACAGGTTTTTTGAACAGAAAAGAATTTATGCCCTCACCTGCAGCTGGATACATTTAACAATGCCATGGAGGGCTGGCAGTATTTGCTCCTCCCAGACAGCAAGGTAGACAACACCCAGGGGTGGAGGAAAGGAGGAGAATGCTTTATATAACTCTGAATTGTTCCAGATCAGAATTGACTGCAATAATAAAGGAGTGTCCACACTAAAACATTACAGAATACCTCGAGCGAAGGCAGCCGGCTGCGGGCGGGGAAGGAGCGGAACCCGAAGAAGGAGAAGACAGACAGCGCAGATGCTCAACAGCCGCTGGTGAATGGAGTCCCCTAAACTGCATAATTCTGAAGTCATATTTCCTATACTGTTTCAGTAATTCCTATTCCATGTTAGAGAAACTTGTTAGGCCAAAGACAAATAGTAGGCAAGATGGCGCAGGGCATGAAATGAACATATGTTCTCTGTTAGCCTTTTTTAACATCAACAGTATGCAGTTGTTTTCAGAATAAGAAGTTATTCAAATATTTGCATAAAAATACCTGAACTTCTGAAAATCGCTTCCAAGTACATATTGCAGTTCAAACGATGAAAGATTCTTTTTTGTTTGTTTTAAAAATACTGAGCTGTGCATTGGTAAACTTTCTGTTCAGTTGTACCATTTTAACACATCGGGTCAAATTCACTGCTCAATTTCAATTTTCAGAATAAATAGTGTTTGCAGTAATCAAATTGGCTTCTGTTTTCAATCTAACTTACCAGTTCTTCATGAAATGCTATGTCGTTTTATGTCCTGTGTCAGTTCACATTGTGGTCCACCTTTTTCAATATTTTGGTGGACCCTGAAATCTGTGTGATGTAACAATTGTCATTTTCATTAGCAAAAAAGTTGTATGATCTGTGCCTTTTTTATATCTTGGCAGGTAGGAATATTATATTTGGATGCAGAAATCAGGGAAGATGAGTTGGTAACACTAAATGTAAAATATATGTAGCAATCCTTGTCAGACGTTAGTACTTTATAGACAAGTGCATGCTTTCCATAATTTTTTTCCCTACATAAACATTCAGTTAGGCAGTTATAAGAATAGGAAATTTATTTTGCACTGAAGATTTGGCAAATAGTGTTATTGAAAAAGGGGTGTAATTTTTTTCTTTGTAGGCAGCACAGAAGCTTTTTTTTAAAAAAAAAAAACCTAAAAAAAACTTTCCATTGTGGAAAACTAAAAAACTCATTGTTACTGAGGGAACAAGTGTAACATGTTCACAAGCTAGTAATGTGTGCCTGCTGTTTGGCCAGATGACCAGCCTAAAGTATTGATGGTTTTCATCCTCCCAAAGTTTTTGAATTGCTTATTTAAATTTGGGGACTGTTTCAGGAGAAGTAGGAAGAAAGTCACCACATGTCATGCCCTGGCAAGTACAGATACAGTAGTTGAAAATATTGAAGGTAAAGCAAAAATTCTTCATATTTTGAGCTGCAAGGTCCTAATTACCAGCCAATATGAAGGTGTCACAGAATTTGATCCAAAGTACAGCTGTACACCAGGGAAGAGTGGGAAGTAGTGAGAGGAGCTGTGCTTTCTTTCATTTCTGATCACGTGTTAAACTTACTGGGCACAACTGCATAAGGACCTTAATTTTAGTCTATTTTTGTTCAGATTACTCCAGGAGAGCCACTGTTTGTGTACAGAATTGTACAAACTTGACCTTGCCTCTGATGTATTTTGTGAGTTTTGTTTCTTTGCTTTCTTCATTCTTTTTTTCCTTGCATACAGGTGAGCATACTAAAACTGGCAACGAACTGCACATGATTTAACAAATATAAAAATGTCTTAAAAAGTATTGCCAAACATTAATGTTGATTTCTAGTTATTTATTTTGGGAATGTATAGTATTTGAAAACAGAAATTGGTACCTTGCACACATCATCTGTAAGCTGTTTGGTTTAAAATACTGTAGATAATTAACCAAGGTAGACTGACCTTGTAATGTAACTGCTCTTGGGCAATATTCTCTGTACATATTAGCTACAACAGATTGGATTTTATGTTGACATTTGTTTGGTTATAGTGCAATATATTTTGTATGCAAGCAGTTTCAATAAAGTTTGATCTTCCTCTGCTAACTGATGTTGATGCAATCCTTATGAATGATTGCTTAAAAAAAATCTCAACTGATAGAAAGTAGAAAGTATTTCTTTGTTTAGACTTTAACTGTAGCTGTTGTTTATTTACACATTTTAGAAAAGTCTCAGATATTACCAGATTCCAAAAATACAGCACAAAATGCTCAAGAAGACAGTCTCCTTATGGAATGGTACAGTACCTTTTGAGTGGTCACACTTCATGCACTCACATTTCTCACATACAGTGGTTGAGTTCATGCACTCACATTTCTCACATACAGTGGTTGAGTTCACTAAGGTGCTAACCCAGGTAAATGTGAAATTACTAAACCACAGTCTGACTATTAGCTGCATTCCATTTCCAAGTGGCTTTTGGGGTTATGACCTTTTTCAGTATTTGTGTACTTAACATATATCCCTTTTGGTTCATATTCCAGTGATTTTAAATGTTTATTAGATTTCAACAAATCAACCTGTGAATCTAAATGTACACTTTTATTTTGAAAAGTCATGTTGTTACAAAACTGGAAAGTGCAACAAATGTCTGATGCTTGAGTTCAGGTCCGTCCTATTGGTAACTATTATAAAGTTTGGTCTAATGAATTAAAATTATTTTTTAAATAAAGTTCTTTGAAAGAGTGAGAGGTATTTGTGAATCATGCCAAAGTCTAAATTCAGTAAGATTAAGCTCTAAGTATATTAATTAACAAATGCTTAAAAAAAATAGAAAGTTTGTATTTCTGTTTACTGAATGCATTTTTGTTAATGATGG
This sequence comes from Rhabdornis inornatus, assembly GCA_013397075.1. Taxonomy (NCBI): domain Eukaryota; kingdom Metazoa; phylum Chordata; class Aves; order Passeriformes; family Rhabdornithidae; genus Rhabdornis; species Rhabdornis inornatus. Next base: position 147,933 of record VWZS01007218.1, read on the forward strand.
TGGGGAGTTAAGATTTTCAGAGTTGTTATTAAAATCTTGTCAAGGAAAAAAATCTCTTTATTCAGCTTTTTTTAAGCCGATAAGAATCCCTTTATGAGCACTCATGATGAGTTCAAGGGGATACTAGGTTTAGTTTTGTAAATAAAGCAGTTATTTGAATCAGTTACTGATGAGCTTTTTCAGCCCTTCTTGGTCCCTAATATGAAATACTGTGTACTATGTCTAGGAAGGACATTGAGTGCTGTGAGTATGGGACTGAGTGTAGACCCTGCTGCTTCTTATGAGCACTTACTGTGAAAGGCAGCTTATTTTCCGGAATTGTGGTGTTTCCCTGCAAAATCCTTCAGTACTGAATATTAAAAGGGAAAACTTCGGCTTCCAGTGAGCATTCCTCAGTCATTTCAGGAGTCCTGCTGTACAGTTCTGCTAAGTTCTCTGCTAATCTGCAGGAGAAGATGGGTGTAAAATATTTTTATCCTGTGTATTTTTAAAGGTTTTGTCTATTTCTAGCAGCAGCAAGACTTGCAGTGGAGTACCTGTGTTAAGGGGTGGGGGAGACGTGTTGCTGGTTCTGGTAGTTACTTAAAAGAATTTTTTAAGGAGTGACAAGGTTGAGCTTGTTTCCACAGTAGTGTGTACTAAGCTTGTCATTCGCTTGAACTTAGCAGATTTTCATCCTAAAAGATGCTAGTCAAAGAGTCTTTTCCAGACATTCACACCCATGAAAATTGGGGTGACTAGGATGTTTGCATTGTTAAGGCAGCTTAATGTATGTTGCAAAAAGTGAGGTTAGATCTCCTGAGCTTAGTGTTCTGAATAGTTTCCACTTCGATCACAAGGTTCTCCTTGACAGAGTTTCATTAGACATAAGTGCAGTGTGGGTTTCACATCATATTTTTATGCTGCGATTTTCAGAAACATCTCTTTACTCTTTGGCAGTGTGAATCTTTGACAGAGGACTGTGAATCTTTTGCCTGCATCAGGGGATGAATCTGGTTTTCTACAAGAATTTTTTTAAATGCGTTGCACATCTGTCACTTGTGCTTTCACAGTTACGAAGGTCATTCATATCAGTTTGATAGAGAAAAATAATTGCTTTTAAAACAGGGTAAGGCAGTTTGCCATAATTATTCTTTTTTTTTACATTGTTTAAAAATTACAATAGACTTTAAAGCAGTAATTTTTGTGTGCTTTGAGTACTGTGTGGAATTGGATTATAAGAAGGAGCAACAGTCATAGGTAATTTTGTGTATCTACTGAAAATTCAGTAGGAAAATAGGTTTACTTACAGTTTTGCACTGAATTTAGGAAACTAGTTTTCAATAAAAACAATTAATTTAAAGCAAAAAATGATCACATGGATGTACTGTGTAAATGCTAAGAACTTGACTGTTGCAGAAATGGTACAGCAAACATTAGGCACGGTTTGGGATTTGGATGTGCTTTTTTGCCTGATCCACAGGCTGAGCCTCAGGTGTAGATTACAGCTACAGCAAGGGAAATCAAGACTCCTAAATGTAGTAAAATCAATTAAGTGTTCTATTTGTAAGGTGGGGGGGGGGGGGGGGGGGTTTTTTTTTTTTTTTTTTTTTTT
>VWZS01007218.1:149540-168867 GCA_013397075.1 Rhabdornis inornatus
GGGGGGGGAGCAAATTTTCTGTGATTCTTAGCAGTCTGAAAAGTCCCATGTCAGAAATGCATCCACACTGTCTGGAGTTTCCATGAGATAAATCAGTGTGGAAAGTCTCACTTTTATGTAAATCATATGCTTCAGAAAAGGAAGGCTTAGGGATTAGGTATTTCCAAGTGTCTCCTCATTGGAACTGCTGGGAGTGGCTGAGTCTAGTCTGGGTATAGAGTGAAACAATGAAACTGAGGATACTGTGAATGTTGCTTATTTTAGCAAGTTAGTGCTGCATACAAATGACGTTAAAGAGATCCACCTTTCAAACCCTTTTGCCATTAGCTAAATGAGGAAAAGAAAACCCATGTGAATATATGTTTTTTCAGGCTCATCAGTTCAGATGGCAGTGGTAGCAAACTGCAACTGCTTTAGGCAGCTCATCTGTTAGGGGAACTGCTGATTTGCTGGCATCTGCATTTACTTTAGGCTTCTGTATATTTTAAAAGCACTGTTCCCAGTCTAGTCAGAGCCTTTCCTTAATAAAATGAATGGAAGTGGTAGAATCCTAGAAGGGTCTAGGTCGGAAGGGACCTTAAAGATCATCTAGTTCCAGCCTCTGCCTTGGGCAAGAGCACCTTCCAGTTGCCCAGAGCTCCATCCAGCCTGGCCTGGAATGCCTTCAGGCACAGGGCATCCTCAGCTTCTCTGGGCAACCTGTGCCAGGGCCTCATCACCCTCATTGTAAAAAACTCCAACTTCATATCTAGTCTAATTTGAACCTCTTTTTGTTTAAAACTGTTACTGTCTGTCCTATTGCACAGGCTCTGCTAAAACGTCTTCCCCATCTTTCTCATGTAGCCCATTTAGGTATTGGGAGGGGCCCTAATGTGTGCCCAGAGCATTCCAGGCTGAACCACCCCAGGTCTCTCAGCTTGTATTCAGAGCAGAGCTGTTCCAGGCCTCTGGTCACCTTCATGACCCTCTGAACAAACTTGAAAAGGTCCATGTCCTTCATATGGGGGGAACTTGTGGTTTCACTCCAGGCAGGAACACCAGATAGCTGCTCACTCACTCAGTCCCCTCTTCTCCCTCCACTGTCCCAGTGGTGATAGGAATCAGGGGAAACAAAAGAGTAAAAATCATGGTTTGATACAAGAATAGTTTAATAATTGAAAGATAATAGAGTACAATAATAACAACTGTAACAAAAAGGAGCGAGAGATGAAATCAGGAACAAGAGCTGCACAATACAATTGCTCAATACACTGACCAATGCCCTGCCCATCCCTAGGCAGTGTTTGGCATCTCTCTGCTAGCTCCCCAGTTTATATACTGGGTGTGATATGCCATGGTGTGGAATATCCCTTTGGCCAGTCCAGGTCAGTTGTCCTGTCCATGGTTCCTCCTGGTTTTGGTGCACCTGCTCCCTGCCAGAGCAGGGGAGCTCAAAAGTTCCTTGATTGAGAGCAAAAGCTGCATAGCAACAACTAAATATCTGTGTGTTATTAGCACTATTCTCATCCTAAACCCAAGGCACAGCACTGTGCCAGCTGCAAAGATGAAATTTTACCTCTATCCCAGCTGAAATTGAGCCAGATCTCCAGAACTGGTTGCAGTACACCAGGTGAAGTCTCAAGAGAGTGGAGTAGAGGGGCAGAATCACGTCCCTTGACCTGCTGGCTGTGTTCCCTTTGATGCAGCCCAGGATGTGATTGGCTTTCCGGATCTAAGAAAGACTCATGTCAGATTTGTGCTTCAAATATGCAAATACTTGGTGAAGCAGTACCTTATTAATTCACTTTTCATGGGTTAGTGAGAAGCTCTAATTTAAGCATTCTGGCTGAACTTTTTGATTTGAGAGGAGTACCTGGTCTGCTCAATTAGGTGATGTTTCTGTATTGTATGCTGGAGTGTGACTGGTTAAAGTATGAACTTGCTTTTAACTTGGTGAATTAGAAGACTTGGGAGGTTTTCCAACAGTCTCAGCAGGGGCCGAATTCTCCCAAAACTCGTTGAGCTTCTTCTGTTGTGTTGCTCCATCCTGTTCTGTGCACCTGAACTGGGGGGGGGGGGGGGGNGAACTGGGGGGGGGGAGGAGGGGGGAGTCGGTGGGACGGAACTGTGACATCCTTTGGTTCCACGGTTGTCAGGGCCAGTCTGCAGTTGCTGCACCCTGGGGAGCTGCTCATGCCCTGCTTCAGCAGGGCTGGAGGAGACAGCAAAAGAAGTAAGTAATGGCAAGAATAAGAATTTTATCTTTATCTTGTTTTCCTTCTCCCTTGTTTTCTCAATTTGTCATGAATGATAGTAAATTTTAGTAAGTATCTTGGAAAATATGATTCCTGTCCTCCTAAGAAATTTCACATTACCAAAGTAGTTTCTTCATGGGACAGAATATGTTTGTATATTCCTCTATAGCACAGGCATTTCCAAGGGCAGGGAAGCTTTCCTCACTGAGCAGGAGTGCAGAAAGAGCAGACCCTTCAAAGGGCAATATCCATGTGAAATGCAGTCAGTCTTTTCCCTGTACAGCACTTTAAAAAATGGGGTTTCCCCTTCCTAGTACTAACAAATTGTCTCTAGGTTTAAGCTGTCTTTACAACTAAGTGGTAATAATTGAAAAAAGGCTTTTTTAGTGTAAAACAGGAGGGGCAGGCAAAGTGAAATAAAACATCTGGCAAAGCAGTCATCAGGGGCTTCTTGGGGGTACAAAACCCAGCTTAAACCTGCTGTTAAATTACTATGAATCACATGGGGATTTCTAAAAGTATTTTTGTCCATAATACCATTTTGACCACCTTTTAAAAATGTTATCCAAAGCTCTTCATGCGCTCCAGTTGTGAAAAGGGTGAAGAATTCAATGAGCTAAACTGGATTTCAGTTTTTGAGCTTTCAAAAATTATTCATTCTTCATTCTTGATTCTGTTAATTGAAGTTGGATTAAAATTTTTTGCTGAAAATTATCTTTTTAAGTGCCAGGTGTCCAGCTCTGGGACAGCTCTTATCAGAAAGATAATTTTTTGGCTAGTCTCTGTTAACAAGATGACTTCCTTTAAACTCCCTTTAAATTAGTAATTTCTTTAAAATCATTTGTTGCTAATATATACACATATATTTTCAATGGGTTTTGTCCTCTTTCATGCAAAAAAGGTATTCCTGATCTGTGCAGCAATCAACTGTCAGGTTTGCTCTAATCCATAAATATGAAGTTAAAACCAATAATTTGTTTTATGCAGGACCCAATACCTATTATTTCTCTTGGTTTTATTGCAGTAATGCTGCCCTTCAGCACCCGTCAAGTGTGGTTCTTCATGATCCTGCTCCTGCTTTGTAGCATCCATTCACGTTAGTATTGCAAGGACAAAAATATTCTCAAAGAAGCAGCAAGTATTTTACTAGCAAGCAGGTTTTCTTGTCTTGGAAATGGTTGGAAAATACTGAGAAATATTACAAGTAATTACTTCAGATTGGATTGATCCATTCTGAGACTTAAATAAAGCAAAATATTTTTTTTCCTGCAACTATAGTTCCCATTTCCCTCTGTGCATCTGTACAAGAAATACATGCTGCTTGTTTCATCCTTGTCAGTATGACTTGCTTTTATTTCACAGATGATCATAGATTTTTCTTTTTTTTCCCCCAATTATAGATTCTTCTATTCTTTCCCCCACTTCGACTTTTTTTTCAGCATACTAGTAAAGTTGTTCTTACAGTCGGTTGAGAATTGATGTATTTGCTTATTACAGCAGATGACTCAAAGTAATTAGAAAGGTTTTTGTCTGATTACTTGCACCTATCAGAAGTTAAGTTTGGTCATCTGACATGTATAAAGGATCCAAACATGTTTGCATTTGATCCTTAATGAATTGAGAAACTAGAGCCTTTTCAGCTCTTGGTGAAAGGCTGGCAGTTGCTGTGTCATAAAAGGCTTCCAGAGTGCGTGTGAGCTCTACCATAGATACGAGTTTGTAAGTACAGCAATGGCCATTAAACCTATGTAAATGCCTTGTGTCTCTTTAAACCCTCACATGAGAGAGTAATGTGTAGGGCAGCCCTGGTTTTTAAATAATTCTTACCAAACTGAATGTTGGAAACCTCATCTCATGAACTTCCCATTAAATCATTACAAAGTCTTTAAAATTTTCTCTTCTGTCTTGTTTACTATCAGGGAGAGGGACCCCATGACAAAACTGTCAGTGTGAGCTTTGGTAGTCACATTTCTGTTAAGATTATAGTTTCAGATTACCTGTTTTGACAGTACCTTCAATTCTCTCTACTCTGTTCTTTTTCTTCCCAAGGGAGTTTTGTATGACACAGAAGAGGCAAGTTGTGCCCCAGGACAAGTAATTTCCTAATTCCCTAATTTATGCTCCCAGTGCTGTTAGCTGAAGAATTATCCAAAAGACTGAAGATTGTTCAATGCCTTCATTTTTGGTTAGGTTGTGATCTCACTTCTGTTCACAAAGACTCTAACACCATGAAATGGCTTTCAGCAAACTACATCACTGAAAGCTATTAAAGTGGTGATGGTGTAAGTTTCTGTCATGGAGGGAAAAAAAGCAAGCAGGTGGGAATACTGGGTCTCTTTTTTTTCCACCTCATTGGGGCGTGGTTGATTGCCTGTGGAGTTGTACTGTGATTTGCACTTTGGGTGTAATGAAAAAGAGATGTAAGGAGGCAGCAAGGTTTACTGATGCCATATTTTTTTAGAATAGTGTAAATGAAAGGTGATTGGGAAGTCCCAGAGTAAGAAGTCAGTAGCTTTTGTGTAAACACTGCAGTACCTCTATATTTAGGGATGTTTTGCTTTTTTCCATGCAGCTGCTGCAGGTCCCAGTCTGAAATAAGCTGGAATAGATGCATGTTTGGTTGTGTTTGATAAAGGTGCCTTTCACCATGTTTCTGTGTTTTCAGTGGGGTCTGATCTTTATCTAAAAAGCTGAAAGTTCTGCTTGTGTGCATAGGAGAAATGTAACTATAGATGCAGCGAAACGTTTTCACATAACCTGCACCTCATAGGTGAGCAGCAGGGCTTTTTATCCTTGACAATTTCCACCCGAATGGATTCTTTAATTTAAATTTTACAGCTTTAGTTCTTTACTCGTTGTGGCTCATGAAGCAGTTTAAAGCAATGTAAGTGAATACAACAGAAAGGTATCTGTGCTTAACCTTGCTAGCCATCAGTAGAGACAGTTCCTGATGACTGTAAATGCCATCCTAACGAGTGATAATCAGTATGAAAATGTCATTGCTTTAATTAATTATGGATAGTTTTGATTGTAATGAGCTAATAATTATGAACTTTCAGTTCTTGCAGCACCAATTCATCCTGGTTCAGAACAGAATGCAGAGGCACCCAGCAAACCTAACATGACAATGAAAGGTGTATTCGAATCTTTCTTGAGCTTCTTCAGACCAATGAGTAAGTGTCACTTCACCACTGCAGCACTGTTTCTCTCTTCCTTTCCCACTTCTGCCTCACTTCCAGTCTACCCTCCTTCCCCTATCTGTCAGCATTTCATGTGTTTAAAACCCTCAGTCTAATACTGCGAAATTCACTAGAGCTCTTGAAAATAGGATTGTTATGTGCCTCTTTGGGACTATCACAGATCTGTTTGCATTGCTACCCTCCTGCAAAACCCTCCATCACCAGTGATGTGACTGTGCAGGAAATGCTGAAATTATGCTGAAAGTTTGGCATAGGATCCACCATGCCTAGCTTTGTTGTATCTCATCTGAATTAGTTTTCCAGTCTTCCAACATACACATAGAGAGAAAAGAGAATTTGGCACAGCCTAAATGAGAGAAAGATTTTGTCCCACATTGGTATCTCTCCCACTTCTACTGGTTAAGGAAGGCTTCTGGCCTGTTAGATTAGACTGATCCACTCATCTTTGGACTGCTGAAGTTAAATTACAAGAACTACATTATTTTATAAAATTATTGAGATGGAAATCACAAAGCTAACTTGCTAATATCAGAAAGCAAAATAATATGAGTACAAAAAAGATTTGTTATATATAAAAACTGCCAGCCTGGTTCCATAACCAGACCGTAGACCAATAGGAAGGAGAAGCAGAAATGCTGCTTTTCGCTTGGTGTGTTTCTGATTAGTATCAGAGTGCCTCCACCACTATTGCTCACATGTAGCCCTAAGTAAACACAGAGGACTGGTGAAGATCCTGATCCCCCCTTTAATAAACTGAATTTGGCTACCAGTGATGTCTCTGATAAATATGAGACTGACAATACAGTCAGAGATATACAGGGAGAGTCGTTGGAACCAAATGATGCTTTCCAGCTGCTGTGTAACATAAGGGATGAGATATAATGTTTTATAGGAATTAAATATACAGAGATACCTACTATTTATAACTGTCTTACACATTTAAGCCATTCCCACAGAATATCTCACAATTATCAATAAATCTGGTATTAAATAGGAAATCTCAAAAATTGCTTAAATATGTTGTTCATTAACTGTATTGGATGTCATAAGAGGTTTTTCCTAGCAGCTTCTTTTCAGCTGCTTGTAGAAACAAGTAATAAGTGCCAGAGATGGTTAGTTGCAATATGTCCTTCAGAACAAAAAAAAAAAAAGCGCCTTAGATTTCTGCTAGTTTTTAATTAGAAACAGAACAGTCAGAAAATTTAGTTTGTCTTTTTCCCTTACTTTACAAACCTAAGTACAAAAACGTTTCACAATGGTGTTTAGATTCAGCTTTGTAATAGATCCTTACAGAAACAAAGCAAATTACAAAAGATCTTCTATTACATGATTTAGCTTTTCTGCTAATTTCAATTAAAAATTTGGTTGGGTTTTGGGAAAGAACATACATGAATGTCAATGATATTGTTTTCTGGAAGATCTAATTAGTCAAAACGTGCTAGAGACACCAAAGTGATGACTTCCTTCTCTTCACGTTGTTCCCAGGATAGACATCTTACCTAGTGGGTTTTTTTTGGTTGTTTTTTTTTTCTTTTTAAAGCTTGCCGCCTCAGCAATGAGCAACTCTTAACTCCTTGTCCTGTAGAAGGCCTGAACATGTCTGAATGCTCAAAAATTCACTGCTGTCCTTTCAAAATTGGCCATGAAGAGCAGTGCTACATGCCAGTGAGAGATGGTGAGTGTGCCGCTCCGGGCTCCTGCCTCAGAAAAAGCCCTGCTCCTGGTTGCACAATACAGTTCTCGTTGCTGTTTGTACCTTTAGCTTTCCAGGACACCACTTTCTCTAAAGTAACTGTAAGCTTGCATCTATTTTTTCACCTATACTAATAAATGAAACAGTTAGTTAATAGAAAATTTTCTGGATATTGTCAAGCCCAGCACAGGCAAAGAACAAGTGCCATACAAATAAATATAGTCACATGTGTCAGTACAAAGAATGAAGTAAAGGCTTTCTTTGTTGAAAGTGGGAGTTAATCCAAAGTGGTGACTCCATGAAAGTGCAGTGAAGAAAAAGTGAAAGAAGTCGATGTATTTTACACGGTGAAGAGGAGGCTAATTGGTTGTTTAATAGCTATTGAAGCCTGTTTAGAAGGGAAGTTACTAAGATGAGAGTCACAAATTCTTCCTGGAAGAATCAGATGATTTAAAAAGTGGGAATTGCCATTAACTGATGCTTAAGAAATTTAGCTCAGACATTAGCGGGGGAAATGTTCATCCAAAAGGGGATGGAGTCCCCAACTTTGGAGGTTTTCAAGACTTGGATATAACAAGACATAACTCACTTGATCTCATGTTGGCAGTAGCCTTGCTTCAAGAGGGAGATTCATCTACGTGATCTGCAGAAGTCTCTTACAACCAAAATGTCAGTGGTTTTCTGTTATCAAATTTCAGCCTTAACATTACATTTTACCTCCTTTTTTTTCCTTTGAGCATTAGCTTGGTGGGCATGATTTTTTTTTCTCATATGAATGCAAAAACCACTTTTTGTAGATCCTATCTTTGCTTATAAATCCAGGGTTGTTTTTGCTGTACTGAAAGGGTTGTATCAAATCCTAATTTTTATCATATTTTTTTCCTGTTTGCATAGCTTTCTAGAAACAGTTGTTGCTTTTCTTGATGAGGTTGCTTCAATAAACTGAAAAAAGCAAATAATTTAGAGGTGTTTTATTATAGACAGAATTATTGGGTGTGAAAGGACCTCTCACAATTAATCCTCCTTGTTCTACCAGTATAGCTACAATGGGTTTCCCAGGGGCTGTATCCAGTCAAATTTTGAATTTGTCCAGGGACAAGCAACCAACAATGTAGGAAGAGGTTTCAGACACAAGCAGTCTTGCCAAATACGGATGTTAAGTTAGTAGAAAGAAACCATAATCTAGAGCTTAACGATTTTGTTCTTTCTGGTATAATTCAGTATACCTCCATTGATTTCAGAGGTGATATTCTGATTTTTAGGATGAGCTGACTTAATACAGATATGAAAACCCAAGGTTACTTGTCAGCTAACATGAATTCACTTTCTCTTGTTTGTGTTTCTTCAGGAGCAAGCTGAGGTCAAAATAAGACTTTGAAATTTTCCTTGTGCTTGAGCAGCTCCACATTCCAGTGTTGGGGCAGCTGTAGTTACTATGAGCTAGATAATTTTTGATTGAAGAAAGTTTTATCCAGTATGATGCCATCAGAATCTGTTTGTTTGTTAGGGGCATATGACAGAAATTAAAGTTTTTAATAATATTCAGTCCCACTTGGGCCTCTATATTTTGTATAAAAGACACTTAACTACACCAAAAAGAAAAGCTGTACAGTGAAAATTATAGCTCTTCCGCTCATTTTTAAGATACATACTGAAGCAAATTTTAAAATTAAATATGCTTATTCACCTGTGACTGATTGATTCCTCATTCCAGTTAGGCTTTTATTGTTTGGACATCAATATCCAGGGCTGACTAATTTACAAAATTATTTGTTCGTAGATTAATGAGCTCCTTGAATACTCCTGGATGTACAGCATACGTCCAAAGAAAATGCAAACACTTACTGTTTGCCTTGTAGCAATCTGTTGACAAAATAGAACCACTTAGCAGGTATTAGACTCATGGCAGTTGTGTTTGTCAGCTGGTCATAGGCTGCATACTGAATGGTTCTTCTCCTTGGGAGGTTTGTCTTGAATTTCACTGGGCATAAAATGAGGCCTTAAGAAAATGCTACAAAAGTTATGAACTGAAGTAGACTAATAGAGTTCATTTGAAAGATTTTGTCTCCATTCTTAAAGCAGCTTCTAAGGGACTTTGGTTGGTTTTTTTAAACTATTATTTTTTCCCCCACTCAACTGTGCCCCATGCCCTGGGCTCACTCAAACCCTGGTTGCCTCTGAAGCTAAACAAACACTTGTGCTTTTCAAACTCAAGTGAAATTTGAGATCAGTTCTTTCTCATCTGAGCTCATTTCTAATACTTTTTTGCCATTGTGCTGCTGAATCATAGAATCATTTAGGTTAGAAAAGACCCTTGTGATCAGTGAGTTCAACTTTAAACTCATCTGAGAGATGGCAGTTTTCATTGGCATTTACTTAAATCTTTAGGCATGAGTGTGTCTTAATGTGTAAGTACTGTCAGAACTTTGATGGCAAAACATCTGTCTAAGCTAAGTGGCAACATGGCTGTGACTTCCTGGCAGCAAAGAGGTCTGTCTTAGAGGCTGATCCTGTCACCTGACCCTCAGTGTCTGTATCAGAATTATTCAGAACTAATGCAAATTTCTGCTGGCTCTACAGATGTGCAGCTGGCCATTCGAGTGATTGTGCTTACTGGAGGAGGATTTTTGACTTTGGGATTTCTACCAATCTGTTGTTGTGCCTTTTTGCAGAGAAGGTAAGTGTTAGAGCATGACCAGACCAAATTTATGGTGAAAATATGGAGAATTGACATCTTTTAACTAGGTGAGGGGAGAAAAGATTGGGGGGAAAAAAAAGGGCAAGAAACTAATATTCAAACATAAGAGATGAGTCCTTCTCTTTTGAAGCTACATAAACCAGCGTGTCAATTTGGCTTTAAGAAAAAGGGGTTATTTATTACCCCAGTACTCTTTCTAAAGACCAGCATATGAAGGACTTGGACTTAATCTTACTTCTCTTGTTTGGGAAGTTGGACGTAAAACATGAAAGCAGAGTCCCTCCAGGACAGACCTGGACTTACGCAGTAAGATAAGGAAGGAAAGAACAAAGTATGAGGCTTGAATAGAGTAAGAGAGCTGGGCTGTGAGTTGGGAATTAATTATCTCTAATGTTTCTAACATGCAGTGTGGGGTTTTTAATGTATAGGGCACTTTACAGCCTGCAAGTTCTATGCAAGCAGTTTAGTGTCTGATATTGTGAAGAATTTCAGCATGTGTATATGTTCTCAGGATACAGGGAAAATGTAAACTCCACAACATCAAGGTCATTAAACTGATTGAATGAATTAACATACTATGCTTTATTCTGCATAGGTAGTAGTTTATATTGAACGACTGGTGCGATAACTTCATTAATATGACAGAATTGTCTTTTTAGTGAAGATTTTTTCCTTCAAGCGTTAAACTTTTGTTCTTCTAAGATAATAGTAGTCTGTGTGGGATTATATACATGCATGTATACACACACATAGACTTTACTAATGAGGCTGCTTGGTAGATGGCTGTTTGCTGTGGAGTTCCACATTTTGACAAAACCTGCTGTGAAAATCTCCACATTACATCTTACACCGTGCTCAACAGCTGATGCTCAGCATACAGATAGCTGCACTGAATCATCAGTGACTGGAAGCAGAAGGCAAAGAATCAACATGAAATTATCATAAATTTTCTGGAAAATGAATTAATATGTGTTCGTTTTGGGAGAATTCACATTAATGTTTAAATTGTCATTTGTGTGTTTTTTCATAGCCAGTGAAACTAGGAATTTTGCTCTTCTGCTATGACTTGGTTTTTTGCTTTGTTTTTTAATGCAGTAACTAACCAGATGCTAAATGGTTTAAATTTCCAGCATCATATATCTAAGTTAGAGGAATGATGCAATTCTATCACAATCTGCCACTGTAACTTTGAGTTTTACCAGTTTTAGAGACAGTTGATAGAGCTTTGAGAAACATTCCTTTAATAAGCCAAAAACCCCTCTGGATAGAAATTCTTTTGTTTTCAACATCACACAGTCATTGTTGAGAGAGTCCTCTGTACAATGCCAAATCTGTATTGCAACTGGTGTGCACAAAAGTAAAAATTGTTCACTAGAGTTATCAAAAAAAAAAAAAAAAAGAGGACTTCTGCTGATGAAATTTGGGATAATTGTTCAACTCCACTGTGCCTCTTCTAGAGCAAATTACAAGGTTTCTATACCACAGCCAGACAAAGAAAATGTAGGAACATGAAATTCCTGTAAAATTGATAGAGGGAGCTAAGTACTCATCGCCTTGCCACACTTGATCAATTCTAGTTGATCTGATTTCCCAAGCCAGTGAGGCTTTGTTACTTTCCACATCCCCATGGACAGACTGTGTTTGCCTCCTTCCAATCGTGTTTTTCATGCAGGAAGCAGAATCTACACATCTGTTCCCTGCCAATTGGCAATTTCCCTTGTGTGCTATCAGCACAGTATCTCCTGTCTAGAGCTGTGCTCTGATGAATTTGCTATGTCCATAACTATGCCAGCTATCTTACTCCTCTCAGTTTTGTTAGTCTTCTTTAAGAACCACATGCAAGGACAGGTAGGTTAAACAGTAAAGGTTAGAAAAATGCAGGTGTACTTAAATAGCACTACTTTTGAATAATATTGTGTAGATTTAAAAAAAATAATAGAAAAGTCTTCATTCCTGCACAGTCCCTAGTACAGCTGTGGTGAGAAGCCCACAAAATTTTGTTGACTTGTTACTGGGGAAATTTCTGGTCATGGTTGCATTGTCTCCCCATTCTTGCCTGCTGGGGATGAGACAAGCAGTCCTGTGCAGGAGTTCCTCTCTCAGGAAGAGCTGGGCAGTGAGGCGTGTCCCAGGCCTGTGTGTGCCTTGTGTGGACTGGGCAGTGCTGGGTTGATGGTTGGGATTGATTATCTTAAAGGTATTTTCTATCCTGAATGATTCTGTGATTCTGTATGAATGGAAAGGTGAAATTTATGAAGAAAATGTAAGAAATGGGAAAAGCATTGAAATGCTTCTTCTCACCTTAATCTTTCTTCTGGTGATGAATCTTATGGTGGCCCCTGAAATCAACTATAACTTTTCAAGTTTTTTCACTGAAGCTAGGATTACATGGCTGAAGTCTAGGTGACCTTCTCTAAATTCCTACTTTGGAAGTCAACCAATTTCAGTTTTTAATATGTTGCAGTCCGTGTATCAATCCTTTACAAAAGATAAGTAAAAAAGTACAGAAAATTGCAAAGGAGAAAAGAGCATGTGGTGAAAAGACTCATGATGAAGAGATTCATCACCACTTACTGGACTGACTTAAGAAAGAACCAAAAGGACGAAAAAAAAGAAGGTAAACTAGCTTTGGGGTATTTGTTTGTTCTAAGTTTAGGGTTGTTCTATTGAGTCTGTGTAGAATACTAAAGATAACAACTACCAAATACCTGCTGCCTGCCAGTGTAGTAGACATTGTCCAAAGGCACTGCTTGTCAGGGATCACCTTCAGTTTCTGTGGTGGGAGAGGTAATGAGTTTGCAAGAATGTGACTGCTGTCCTGGGCTGCCAGCTGATAGCAGAGCCATGGACAGTCTGAGGTTAAAGCCCTCTGCCACTTCAGTGTTCCTTATCTCATGTGCAAATTGTAGAATGAGAAAGTGAAAATATGATGGGTTTGCTGCTTTCAGGAGAGGCAGATCCATTTACAGGCACTGAAAATCCTGTCTTTCTGTATGGATAGGGGTGGTTTGTCGCTGAGGTATTCCCATGGCTCCAGAACCTGGCATTCTTGGCATTCTTCCTCAATGCTGAAGAGCAATTGCTACTGAAATAAATGTAATCTGAGAGTGAAATGCTATTTACTTCATGTGACCATGCCAAACTATACCCTACTAAAGGTCACAATGAAATAGAAAAGTATCAGGGAGGTCATTAGACAATAAAGAAATATTTCAGGGAGGGTATTGATTTGGCAGAAATGTAAAGGTGTCCCTAAATCATCATTATTATTATTACTAATTATACTCATCTTCGGGATTTTTTTTTTCTCCCTTTGGTGTATAGGAACATCCACCAGATCCTGAAGATCAGTCAGAAGACGCCAGGATTATTTTACTATCTCATAGAAAATGACACATATTTTAGCACTGAAGTAGTACAAAATTGTTAACCCTTGATTATAGTATTGATTTTGCAGTAAAAGTTTTTTCATTGTAGTTTCTTGCACTCATTCCATATCTCCTGTAGAAAAAAAAACCCTGGTAACACTGAAAGGCAAACTGCTTGTGGCAGTCCCTGAATAGTAAAGTCAATGTTCTTTTCATACAGTAGCATCCCTGTGGAGGGATATAAAGATAGCATTTAAGTGTCCATTTCAGCTTAGGGATCAGTCTTATAAAAAGATTAAGGGAGTGTTGACACTCGTTAGATTGGTATTGAGAGGAAGCTTGCTCTGCTTCCATATAGTATGGCCCCATAGCACAGTAGTGCTGCTCTTGCTGAGAACAGCTAATTCTTTACCAGGCTAGAGAGGACGTGGGAAATCTGTTGTTGGGCAATTGCTTTGAAGATCTGCTTGGCAAAAATACAGAGTACTTAAGGAAACTGCGAGAGTGTTGTCTCTGGAGCTGTTTTCTCTGCTGGGTATTGCTGCACCACACAACTTTTTTTGGTCTTAGGATGACCTGTCTCCCCAAGTAGGTGATTCCAAAATGGAATTTCTTTCCATTTCTCTGCAGTGTAACAAAAAAAAAAAAAAAAANAAAAAAAAAAAAAACAACAGATGTGTAACGCTTTTCAACAGCTGAGTGCAGAGTGAGCACCTAAAAGCATGTCAGTAGAAGTCATATCACCCATAACAATGCAATCACTTGTGATATTTCTTTGGGGCTGTGAAGTTCATGTAGCAGAATTTCCAAAAGCTACAACTGGCAGGAATGGAGCTTTGGTCCTAAGCTGGAGTATAAATATTATGAGTGATTCTTAGAAACTCTGTACTTTCAGAATTCCCCATTTAGAACATTTTTCTTAGTTTCCTAAGTCCAAGAAAGGAGATCACTTAAAATCCAAGTGTAATGTGGGTGGAATATGCATGTGGGCAATCTCATGAAGTTGTTGGAGTACTTGCTGATGATCAGTTGTAACTATATGCAGGAGTTTAAAGCCTGACATTGCAACCATTGGCAGAAGCATTGTGTTACATATAATTTGGTTGAAATTTTACAAGCAAATGTATTACACTATTTTTGATGTGGAGCAACAGAACAATGGAAACTGAATAGGGCACGGTTTGCTTTCTAAATCTGATATGTATTTGCTCTTTTTTGATATTATTTTTATGGAAGCTGAAGTATGTATGTCGACATTTTGACAAAGAAAAAAAGAGTTTCCTACTGCATGAATTTCAAGGCACTGTCACAGCTGAACTGTGCAAGTGACAAACCAGAGAAATCCTCATGGCTCGTGATTATCCTCGTGGCTGAGTTGTGCTCCAGAGGAAGTTAGGCTTTCATATGGTGCTTCATGATTTTGATTTGAAGGGCAATAAATTCCTCACATTTCTATGTCATTGGTGGCACAACTGGTTTCAATGTCACATGGCATCCTGACAAAGGGGCACACTCGGGTAAAACAACTGTATTTAAGGGTGAACAATCAGTGCATCTGCAGTAACTGAATCTGGCAGCACCACAACAAGAAGAGCACAAGCAAAATGTTCTGTTAGAGGAGGAGGTGAGATGAAAAAGTCACAGCCAAATTGTGTTCCCCTTAGTGGGACAGCAGTCCAGAGCGCAGTGCACAAAGGTGGGGCCTGTCATTTTCCATGCAGCAGCTTTGCTGTAAGGTGTTCTAAAAACCTTGAAGTTTTTCTTCAAGGAGAAGCAAATTGGAGAGGACAAAAATTCTGATTTTACATTTTAATTTCTCTATTAGCTTGACAATACATTGAATTAATAGCTTTCAACCCATGGGTATTGCTTAAATAACTGTTCTCTGTGCCTAAGATGTCATAATAGCTACTTCATTACTACTGAAGGTCAAGATTGCCACCCTAGGGTCAAAGCACAGATACTTATTCACAGGCCTGTGTGTGATGCAAACTGTACTGATAATGTCACAAAAAGGTGGATGCTTTGATCAGCTGATTGGCTGCCTGCTTACACTGAATATTCAGATCACTTGCATAAATTTATTTTGTTTTCTTGTTTTTGTGCCCCTGGACCTAAGCATATTACAGAACAATTTAAACATGGGGTTACCTTACATCTAACTGAAACATGTCTTTTCCCCAGGGCCTAGGCTGCTGATTTTATCATGTATATCAAGTTGTGTTTTACTGAGCCAAATTCCATTTTCCTTTGTCCCTTCTATCCCTTCCCAAGAACTCGATGAGGATCCAGGTCAGCTACAAGAGGGCACAATCTTTTTTGTCAGGCTCCTCACAGTACCTCTGTGCTATAAAAGAAGCTGCTGAAACCTGGGTGTGGTTCCCAAGTCTGCAGAAGAACCTTCCCTGACCAGAAAGAGGGAGGAATATCTTAAGTACTAAAATCAGGAACCACAAGATGGTGCTGCAGGAAAACATTTTTCCCGCCAAGGTTTTATGTTCTGGAGAACTTCATTGATTTCTGCCTTTTACAACGTGGTTCATCAAGTCAAAAAAAGGCAGATAGTGTACAACAGAGCAATGGTCACTCAGTAAAAAAGACAACATAATACAGCATATGATGACAAGGCTTTAGAAGACTTACATGATATACAAACCATTGCTTGTGGTTTTAGCTCTGTTCTCTCTCCTGTTGAACTGAGAGAGTGTGAAACAAAAGAGCTCTCAGTGGAACATCCTTTATCTTCACAAAAATTAAATAAGTACAAGGCTAAACAACTTGATGCTCGATAGCTGTGTCCAGGGGTGTGGATGCTGCTCCCCCAGAGGTGGGAGCTATGATATAGCTCAACATCAGGACAGCCCTTTCATCACCTCACCCAGAGCCTGCACCACATCTAATGGCAAAGGATTTGGCTTACTTTCTGTTCCTTCTGAAACCTGACTCACACTCCCTGAGATGAAAAGTAACCATGGTTTTTTTGAAAGCTTTAAAGCAATATGAAATGACTGCATTACATTGTGGGTGATTGTGGCAATATCTGGTACTTCTCTCTTCTGACCTTTGGAAAGCTTTCAAAGTCATGAGAATTGAACTTAAAAAATAAGTACGATGGAATGAGAGAATAGGTTTGAACTGTAAAGCTCAAAAATCGAAGGCCAAATACAGAATTGTATTTAAGCAAAATCTCTGTGACTGGGGAACTTGTATTTTTGGAGGCTGAAAGTTCAGTTCTGAGGCCTATTTTACCCAGCTGAGATTCATGCAATGCCAGCTGGTGCAGATATAGAAGAATGTACTTTATTACTCAACAAATATTTTCCCAGCTTATTTCCATGTAAGTGATGTAATTTTTAAATGTTAATGGTTGCTATGATCTTGCTGACCTAGGCTTGGATGCACAGCTGAAATGAAGTGTAAAGGTCTCCCTGGGAAAGGTGTTTTATGTTCTCCTGTAAGGTCCCAGTGGAGCAACTGATTCTCTCTAACGCAATTTTGCTTCTGGTGTTTGTGCTTCAAAACTTTTTTGTTCTAACAAAACACTGGGAAAAAAATGTTTCTGCCAGATGAAAAGGGAAAACTGTCCACAGCTATACTGCTTTAACCTTCTAAGTTTCACTGTACTGCTTCCAAGTCACTTCACAAAAGCCATGTTTCTTTCTGCACTGCTTCCTCACAGAATTCACTATCCACTTCGTTATCCACTCCCATCTCAGTGGATAAATCTCTGAGCACATATGTGTGTTTTGTTCTGTGTCCAGGTAAGTGCAATATAGCTTCACTCTGCAGCATTTGTTTCTCTGTAGCATCAACCACCACCTCTGTCCTGGTGGCTCTGAAGGTTTGGCTGTGCCAGCTGACATTCAGGTAATGTGGGAAGGAGGATGGCAATTCTACAGGCTCCCTCTACCAAGGAGTGTGACTACAGATGCTCTGGTCCTGCTGTATTCATCTCCCTGCTTTTCAAGGGGGTGATTTTTCAGTCTGTTAGGCTACAGCTGTTCAGTATTCCACCTAGTGTGGATCATCAGCTGAGTCAAAATCAAAAGATTAAAATAATTTTAATTTAGAAAAGGAGTCTTCTGATGCAGGTGCTGGGCCTGCCATTAGCAGTGCACTCTTGCCCAGGCCCCTCTAAAGGGTTTTACTGACTCTCCAAGCTTTAAATATTTTCATATTCAAGGTAATTGATTCAGCACTAACACACAAGATGTGTGGGGCAAATATGGGATGGAAAAACTAAGCCAACAGACACAGAACCTATGCTTAGGACTTACGGCAGAGCTGGGAGATCCAGGGAGATAATGCACAGGTATAAAATGCTATAGCACATATTTTCTAATGGGAAAGCTCTGCTTCAGTTAAATGCCCCAGGTAGGCAGCAGCATTGCCAAAAAGCAATTTCTTCAGTTAAACATGGCGTTATGAACTGCAACAGGTCATTGTGGTTGGCTGTGTGATATGTCTTTTCCCATCATCTTTAAGGAAGCACAGGGAAAAGCTAATTCTTGTTCCTAACACTGGGTGGACTGATAGCTGATTTTTTAAGGTATATTTCCCAGATACCAAGGTGATAGCTTTAAATAATAACTGTGGAGACCTTGAAAGGCACTATCCTGTTCTGTCCCTTAGGACAGCCCCCTGCCCTCTCTCTGTCTCTCAGCCTTTTGGTCACTCCCACCCTGGTTCCCTGTTGGCCCCTACACTCTAACCCCACCCTTGTAAAACCCCCATGTACTTAACCTAAAGCGCTAGACCTTTGCCTCTGAACTCTGGGACTGTGCACACGCGTGGCTGAAATAAACATCTCTGTGAAACCCTTGCAAAGGCCATTCCTGTTTATTCACCTGTTTCACCCCAACAAGAACCCCAACCACAACAAATGGTGCCCGAACAGGGACGGATCACCCTGAGACCACCCGAAAGAGTTTCTAATCACACTGTGGTGAGTTTGAAATTTTGGGCCACTTTTTGCTTTTTCTCCTTTTACTCTCGGGTGCTGGAAAAAGGCTTGAGGTGAAATGCAAGCAGAAACCATCTACCCTCAGCGAGAAATCTATCTACAATTTAAAGAAACTCTTTGTCAAAACAGATCTTATTTTTCAAGGGGGGATTTGAAGTGCTTTGTACACTGGTTGTTTAAATATTTTTCTTATGTTTCACGAGACTCTTTTTTAAATTATAATTTTTTAAAAGAGGTTTGGGGAAAGCTACACAGTGAGGAAGACTTCCCACTTGTACCGTTTTGTCGTCTCTATCATTTAATGGCTTCAGGTGTTTGGAGTTTTGGTGCATGTTCAGAAAATGCTGAATCCCAGCCAAAAACCTCTCCTCCTCTCTGTGTCCCTACACCCCCTCTCCTGTTGCAAGAAAGCTCCGACCGCATGGGCGCAGACATGTGGCCACCTGCAGGCGCCCAAGATGGCGGAGACTGCGTGGCTGCAGGCATGGGGTCTCCCTTTCTGCTCCTTTCCAAGTCGAGTCCCTCCTCTCCAGTTTGGAACCGTGCCTCCAGGACGCTCTGCCCTCTGAGTCCCACAGTCCTGGTCCCAGAAACGAGGGTGAAGGCGTCAAGGGCGCAGCCCCCAACTCGCAAATTACAGCGGCGCTAATAAAAAGCCCCATTTGTGAGCCTGCTGTAACCGCACAGCTCGGGGAGCTCTGCGGAACCAAAAGCAATGGGTGCCGCTAGTCCCCTCAGGCACATCCGTGCCGAGTAGTTGCTGCCGCGGGGATCCTGTGGCCGCTGCCCTGCCGCTGCCCAGGCCCAGGCCAGGGCCGCCCCTCTCTCAGCAACCCCACCAGCTCCAAGTTAAATGGCGAAATGGGAGCCGAAAACAGCGGTCTGCCCTCGGAAGGTCCGCACAGCTCACAAGACCACCTGCAGTGCGCCGCTGCGCCCCGCCAGCCACAGCACCGGCCGCGCCACAAGCCACACCACCAGCATCAGCAGCACCGCGAGCTGCGCCGCCACCACCAGCGCGCCGTATCGCCCGCACGCCAACTGTGCTGCCCTCACACCTGTGCTGCCGAAGGGAAAAGCGGGGGAAGCTGCACGCCGCGGGCCAGTCGCCCATCGCTGAGCCCCACACACCCAGCCCTGCCGGCGCACACCGCACCGCGGGCACGGCACC